>JAODLD010000001.1:1792950-1804369 GCA_026781065.1 Mormyrops boulengeri | reverse complement strand
CATGCCGTCCCCAGGCTACGTACCATGCCGTCCCCAGGCTACCTGCCATGCCGTCCCCAGGCTACATGCCATGCCGTCCCCAGGCTACATGCCATGCCGTCCCCAGGCTACGTACCATGCCGTCCTCAGGCTACATGCCATGCCGTCCTCTGGCTACATGCCATGCCGTCCTCAGGCTACGTACCATGCCGTCCCCAGGCTGCGTACTTTGCTGTCCCCAGAGCTTGCAATCTGAAATGGATTAGCTGTAAACAAACTGCAAGGGGCAAATCAGTCATTACCTCTGTACATGCTGCAGGAAGGAGCTCTGCACCGCCAAGGGTGTCACCATGATGATACGGTGTAGATGTTCACACCAGCTGCGCCTTGCTTATCGCTGTGCACCTTCTGGGGACCTTCGGTGGGTCTCATCTGTGAGGGTACGGCTTGAGATGTTCATTTGCAATTCAACCAGACCCGTGCCTGAGTGCTAATGGAGACTTTCAGTGGTAGTTCTGTCTCCTTCATTCGCATCTAAGGGATCCCAAGATTTTCCCTGTGTAGAGCAGGCTGACCTGTGACTGAGCCTCGGGATGAGGACTATCAAAGGCTGTGTTCACCTGTTCCAGGTTGTTCCAGTTCCTTGCAAAGCTGGACTATGATTTTGTGTTTTTTTCCAAAGGCTGCAATCAAAGCAGTGCCTTTTGGAGGTAGGGTCTGCCCTTGAGGTAGATAATCGGCCAAAGGATTCTTCACCTGATTAAAGACGTTTATATTTCAAAGTCACCTTATGTTGTGTTCATCGTTTGCCTGCTTCACTGATTATTTCATTTACATTTGACCAAGTTTGATTACTGATTTTAAAGTGTACTGATTTTTAATCATTTTGCATACACTCCCCATTGTGTGGGATGGCATTGGAAAATTTACATAACAAACAAAACTAGCTTAAAATATTAGGCATTACTGACACACTATTGCACACTATTGTGTTTCATGTCTGCATAAGATTGCCAGACTCACTCAGCCTACTTTATGGCGTCTGTGCCACCTTTTCAGACGGTCATAAATGTCGCTCTAGTCAGACAGTCTAGTCATTGGGGGTAATTCTAGGATATTCTAGGGGCGCATGAGAGGGGCTGTAATTCATACATAAGCGCTATTCTTATCATTAGCCAGAAGATTTGAATCTGTGAGTGATGGGAGGGGGCACTCCAGGGGGCCATGCCCCATATACATCCCTGTTTATCATCAGCCCCCACCCCCCCATGCCACATGACCCCAAAAAAAGCACACTAGTTTCACTGATTCCCAGAATCACTTCCTGAGTGCTGCCAGATTTATTTATTTATCTATTTCATTATGAACTCTCGATTATAACTCCAGCATCTCTCCACATTTCTAATTAACACTGGCACGTGCCACAGAATGAGATTTAGGGGTTTGCATAACTCGAATTCCTGATTTTAATTTTGTGGCTCCCTACCCTGCCTGCAGCCCGCACTGAAAATTAAAGTGTGGGGGATAAGACGCTTGCTCAGAGCTCCACGTGTCGCTTGCTTTGTTACTGAGGATGACAAAGCATGGAATGTTCCAGTCTCACCTGCCCACACATGCCAGGGAACACGCTGGGCCTCCTTAGCTCTGTCACGCACCATTTTCCTTTGAGCTGTGTGATTTTTAAAAAAATATAAGAATAATAATCCCTGTTTCTTAAGGCACTCGATTGGTCCTCCTCACCTGAAATATCAAACAGAGGTGACTTGCCAAGCTGCCACGTGCTCATGCTTTTTTCCCTCGGGTCTAGTTGTTTAGGCGCGTGGCAACCAGGCTGACAGATGGGTCTCGGAAGTTGGGACTGCTGGATGAGCGTTCGGTATTCCCAGCTCAGCGCAAGTGCAGGATCCTGGTGGGAGTGGCGGCTCGCGGCTGCAGCTTCCACAGTTCTGTCCTTTTTGTCACTTTTCCAAACTCATTAGGGTGCTGTGTGCCATCAGAAGGAACTTAATTAGGAAACTGGAATGAAATGTTTGCTGTGCTGACATGCATGCAGGAGACGTGTGCTAAATGCAAATCGGAGTGGCGCTGACTCCGCTTCTTCCTGCTTCACAGGGAGTGCCGGGACCCCCGTGATGTTCAACGAGAACGGCGACGCCCCTGGACGCTACGACATCTTCCAGTACCAAATCAGCAACAGGTCGACTGCCGAGTACAAGGTCATTGGCCAGTGGACCAACCAGCTTCACTTAAATGTAAGGAAGACGATACCGCTTTTAGCCCTGATTAGCCACGCCTCTCAGTCCTCGTCTTTGTTGTTGTTTTCCTTGTCTTTGTGACATATGTATTGCTTTCCTGTTCCACAACATGGTCTGCCTCGACCCAGATTCCCTCCTGGCATCGTATTAACGCACAGAAGGAAGGATCCCAGCGTTTGCAGCAAACATGTTGCGTGGCACATGGCAGGCAGAGGCAGAGCAGGACGGCCGGTGGAATGAACAGATTTCCTCCACAGCCAGCTAGACGGCTTTCCCTCCTCCCGCGCGACAGCTTCCAGGAATCCGTTTGCACAGATCAGATCTTTGTATGGAAGATCTCACAAATCCCCCATGATCATCTCTTTCCCCCCTCTGAAAAACTGAGCCAAGAATTAAATTATATAATCAAATAACCCGGATGAAGAAAAAAATATTCTGAAACCACCAAAGATCTTTCTTGGAAAAATAAATTAACAAAAGCCCAATTATCCTGCACCTGAGTAATATGGAGATGTGTCCAGGCTTTAGTCTCTTCCCAAGCACATAATGTTTTATGCGATAAGTATAATTAGAGTGCAATTCATTTGTGAGTTGTTTTCCTAATAATTATAATAAAAAAAGTTCACGGCTCTACATAAATCCCATCAAGTATGAATAATTCATGCCCATCCTGCGCTCTGCAACGTTGCAACAATAAAGAGGTAATCGATGCAGCGTATTCTGATGGAGCCATGCGTTTCATCTTCTCTGGCCAGGCAGAGGATGTGTGTATGAAAGTCCCCCCCCCCCCAATTCTCACTCATAAGCAACTCCCTTCCCCACGACACGTAGCTTGGCAGACGGTGCATGCTCTCCACTCACGGAGTGGAGTCCAAGTTTTAAGACTCCCACAGTCCAAAAAACGCACAGTTAGGGAAATCTGTGACAATGCATTGACCATAGTGTGTGAATATGTGTGTGTGTGGGTTATGTACATATTACATTGTGAGCACCAAATGTCCCCACAATGTGATAAAAACCTGTTATTTTGAATGTTTTATTTTGTTACTTACAGGTATGGTTAAGGTTAGAGCTGGGTAGGGGTTATGGTCGCCATGTTGGGATTAGAGTTTTCCCCACAAAGATATGAACACAAACATGTGCGTGTCCACCCTGTGATGTGTGTCTGCCCTGTGATGTGTGTCTGCCCTGTGAAGTGAGTCTGCCCTGTGATTTGTGTCCCTGTCCTGTGATGTGTCCCTGGCTTGTAAAGTGAGTCTGCCCTGTGATGTGTGTCTGCTCTGTGAAGTGTGTCTGCCGTGTGATGTGTGTCTGCCCTGTGATGTGTGTCTGCCCTGTGATGTGTCTACCCTGTGAAGTGAGTCTGCCCTGTGATGTGTGTCCCTGTTCTGTGATGTGTGTCTGCCCTGTGATGTGTGCCCCTGTTCTGTGATGTGTGTCCCTGTGATGTGTGTCTGCCCTGTGATGTGTGTCCCTGTCCTGTGATGTGTGTCTGCCCTGTGATGTGTCCCTGTCCTGTGTCCCTGTACAGTGATGTGTGTCCCTGTTCTGTGATGTGTGTCTGCCCTGTGATGTGTGTCCCTGTCCTGTGATATGTGTCTGCCCTGTGATGTGTGTCTGCCCTGTGATGTGTGTCTGCCCTGTGATGTGTCCCTGTCCTGTGATGTGTCCCTGTACTGTGATGTGTGTCCCTGTCCTGTGATGTGTGTCTGCCCTGTGATGTGTCCCTGCCCTGTGATGTGTGCCTGCCCTGTGATGTGTGCCTGCCCTGTGAAGTGAGTCTGCCCTGTGATGTATGCCTGCCCTGTGAAGTGAGTCTGTCCTGTGATATGTGTCCCTGTCCTGTGATGTGTCTCTGCCCTGTGATGTGTGTCCCTGTCCTGTGATGTGTCTCTGCCCTGCGATGTGTGTCCCTGTCCTGTGATGTGTCCCTGCCCTGTGATGTGTGTGTCTGCCCTGTGATGTGTGCCTAAATTGGGGTGTTGGGTCACGTTGGAGAATCACTGATGCCGCTGTCTGGTCTTACCACGCAGATGGGCGCCTTGCGGTGGGCACGGGGCAGCGTCGCAGTGCCCCTCTCTGTGTGCAGCATGCCCTGCAGGGCGGGAGAGCGGAAGAAGATGGTGAAAGGCGTGCCATGCTGCTGGCACTGCGAGCGCTGTGAGGGCTACCACTTTCAGGCGAGCGAGTTCAGCTGCGAGCTGTGTCCGTATGAACAGCGGCCTGACCGCAACCGCACCGGCTGCCAGCCCATCCCCATCGTCAAGCTGGAGTGGCACTCAGCCTGGGCCATGATGCCCATCTTCATCTCCATGCTAGGCATCGTGGCCACCACCTTCGTCATCGTCACCTTTGTGCGCCACAATGACACGCCCATCGTGCGTGCCTCGGGCCGTGAGGTCAGCTACGTGCTGCTGACGGGCATCTTCCTATGCTACGCCACCACCTTCCCCATGATCGCAGCCCCCGATGCCGCCATCTGCTCGCTGCGCCGCATCTTCCTAGGCCTGGGCATGTGCTTCAGCTACGCCGCCTTGCTCACCAAGACCAATCGCATCCACCGCATCTTCGAGCAGGGCAAGCGGTCGGTGACGGCGCCACGGTTCATCAGCCCCGCCTCCCAGCTGGCCATCACCTTCAGCCTGATCTCCGTACAGCTACTGGGCGTCTTTGTGTGGTTTGCTGCTGACCCTCCGCACACCGTGGTGGACTATGGCGAGCAGCGCACCCAGGACCCAGAGAATGCCCGCGGTGTCCTCAAGTGCGACATCTCGGACCTCTCCCTCATCTGTTCCCTTGGATACAGTATTCTGTTGATGGTCACATGCACTGTGTATGCCATAAAAACAAGAGGAGTCCCAGAGACCTTCAACGAGGCCAAGCCCATTGGCTTCACCATGTACACTACCTGCATCATTTGGCTAGCATTCATACCCATCTTTTTTGGGACAGCGCAGTCAGCAGAGAGGGTAAGTCGGCTTAATTACTGCACCATCATGCAGCTGGCTAATTACTTCCTGTTGAACATTAAGAGAGACACATACCTCAGTGTGAGATCCTGTCTGTTTTGTGCAAATTGTACCTGCAGTATGGCAGTAAATACAACTCAACTGCAAATTAACAAAACTCGCTCAGTCCATTTTTTTGTTTTTGAGATAAGAGCCCCAGAAACCTAAACTCAGGCTTCCACTTCATATGTTACCGTGTTGGGAACCACAAAGCACTCCTCAATGAAGAACTTTAGTTAAATTTTCACAGGAAACAATTCCACAGATATTTTCCTCAGAAACGTGTCCCATGGCTCAAAGTGAGTTTTGGAAATTAGCTCTTCAGTTCTACTAGCTCAGGTTTGAGGAGGTCATATCTGAAGAAGGACTAGCTGGAAACTGGAGCCTGAAGGGGGGCAGCGTGGTGCCCAAGTGCATTCTGGACCAGCAGCATGAGTTGACCCTGCTCCTGTGTGCCTGCTCTGACCGGGGTGTGCCCCTGTATCATTCAGATGCAAGCAAGATTGCAAACTGTGTCAGGCACACTCTCTGCGTCAGGCCAGGGCCCATGTGCAGCTGATTAATTACCCACCGCGGTGTGTAGTAATGTATTCCGTGATTAGATACATAGCCATCTGCTGCCGATATTAACTATGGCTTAGCATATTTCCTGTATCCGTTTTTTGGCATCGGTGTGAGTCATGGAAGACGAGGTCTGTCAGGAACATCCAGGGCTCAGGCTACCAGCAACCGAAAGCCCTGAACACCGGCATGTACGTTTTCCCGCTTCTCCTCTCTCCGCCGCCGGCGTGTGATCTTTCCTCTGCCAGGAGACCAGGCTTTCCGCGAAATCAAAGTCCTCGCGGCTTTGCTTACAATAGCAGCCCACGGGAACGCTGAACTGCCATCAAAGAGATCGCCCCGATAACGCAGTGTGCTGACGACGCGGTGGAGGTTTCAAAGCCTCGTTTTCAAGTCGCTGCCGTTCGCAGCGTCTCATTTAAGTCCTCGCGAAAGGGCAGCGATGAGCAGAATGTGTCAGCAGCCTGGGCGAGCCTCCTCTCACTGGTCTGGCTCACTTCTCCCTGCCCAGACCTCATTAACACCGCTAGAGAATGGGAATAAACCCCGCCAGCTGATCCTGTTTTCTGTTTTGTCTCTCTTTGTCACCCTGTGTGTGTGTGTTTGTGGTGGGGGGTGGCATCAACAGGGGATGCCAATTATTTTTAGCCCAATTTTCCATCTTGAAAGTCTTCAACCACAGGCAAACAGATCTCTCTGCAGTGGCGTCAGAGTTGGCATAAAACATTCATCGTCTAAGAAGGATTTATGTTTTATCTGTGTGACATAATGGCCAATCGAGTATATAGCTATTACACAGGTAGGTGATACCAGTGGGTAGGCGACAGGACAGTAATTGTCATCTCGCAGTTCCTCTGTTAACGGTTCCCTGTTACAGCCACAAACGCAGGCACAGCAAGCAGAAAGGAGGCGATACGTAAGTTTGGCTCGGACAGGGAAGTGACTGGCATGTATTTGTCGTCAGCATGGCCAAGAGGCAGGCTGAAATGGCACCAGAAGAACAACCAAACTGTTGCAACTTTTTCAGCAGACACGGCTCTCCCTTGAGAAGCGGTTGGTTGGTGCCTAAATCACACACAGCATGCTGCTGGTGTGGCACCCACAGTGTCGAGTCTGTCAGCTGCTGTCGTCAGCCGTCTTAAGACGCTGCAAGAAGGGGGTGGGATCTTGTGTACCAGCCTCCATTCAGACTGCAAGCCGGCATCTGCTCGCTCTGTGCTGCCCCCTGGGACCCAGGGGGAGCACTGCATGCGCGCCACTTATAATGCCCCCTGCATGTTCAGTATCTTTCTTATTAATTAATCTCAGATGAGCTTTTCCCACAAGAAAATATAGTTGTGAAATTTTTTATTGGATACAACCGAAACATCCTTCAGATGAAAGGTTTTGGCCATGAAAAAGGTGCTAGATTAATGGCTTAAAATTATAAATGACTAATTACCTTCCGTTTCCGTGCCCTTCAAACAAATGTATGGAAATTCCAACTGCATAGCACTAATTATTTTGAAAATTAATATAATTCTTCAACAAACAGTCACTTCTCATTAAATGACATGTTTACCACAAATATCATTAAGACAAGCCACACTATTTGACAGCTCACGCTTGTATTGGTCGGCGAGGTAGATTCCCGAAGCAGTGGAGAATAGCGTGGGTTTCTAGGTCACCTGACATGCCATCCGTGTGCAATTAAAGATGACAATGACACGGAAGGAGTGGCCATTGAGAGTGACGGCCTGGGGCAGGCACATGTCACAGTCTATCTGCTCGACGCTACGGGGATATTTGTCTGAAAAACAGCTCAGCATGTTACTATGTTGAGCTGGAGCTAAAGATCTAGACTGATCTAGTGACTGGGTGCTAAAATCTTCTCTTCAGCAGCATAAACACTGTTCGCTCAAGTTCTATATGTGCTATGGCATCGCCACCTTTTCATCTTTTATTCGTCATAAACACGGGTAGGAGACTTTCTCAGCATCTGTAGTCTTTTTGAGAAATCCTGTTCTCATTCATCTTAGCCTGCTTGCACTCATTTCGGCTTATTTGCCCTGAATTGGATAAACTTGATATCTAAAAGCCTTTTAGTATGTTTCTGACTACGTCTAATTTAGCAGCATGCAGTCCTGCATCATTCAGATGTTCTAGGATTGTATCATCAGTCCCCATGATGAATCTCCCTAACAGCATTACCCAGCCTCTCACAGCAGATTACAGACTAACTTTAATCAAATTTGGCCTGTGGATAAAATGTTCATTTCTGTTTAGTCATCACTGCTGCTTAGCTTCATGAAGTGCACCATCTTCCCTGCTGACCTGCAGTTTAGCTTTCCAACTCTTTATTTACTAATGACACCCAGTAACAGGTATTACTGCCTGCACAACATAACACAAATACGTGCACCCTATTTTTGAGGATTTGCACAAGAGCGAGGTGCCAACATACATATTAACAATTTCTTCCTGGGGAAAAAGCACTCACTTTTATGGCAAGGAAACTATTTCTGCCAATGTAGATAAATCGAAAAGCTTAGTAGAGGTAACTTTAGGGGAAGTTTGGAAGGAGAAAAAACAATGAGGTGTCATTGTGAGCATTAAGCAGCCTTTGCGGAGCCCATTCACAGTGCAGCACAGTCTATCAGGCATAACAGCAGCATGTTTATAAAAGCTGATGGCTAAAGATGGAAACATCTGCTTTGGTGTGACTTTCAGCCACACTGGAAAGCAAATCCTGAGGGGCCAAATGTGGCTATAAATGTCGCAGGCGAGAGAAGACGCCCCTCTCACATCAGATTGAAAGGGGACTCCTTTAAAGTTTCCTTTGTTACAGTTTAGCTGTTTTTCCTCTACAGTGTCAAATTTAGGCATGTTGATGTACTCTTGAATTCCAGGGGTGGTCTGTAGCACAGTGTGGTAGGGGTCTATATCCGGAAGGTCATTGGTTCAAATTCCATAGTCGGCAGAATAATTATATCACAGTTTGGCTCTTGAGCACAGCCCTTAACCCCTACTGCTCCAGGAATGCAATCTGCTGGCTCACCCTCTGTTCTGACCCCAAAACCGTGTCTGTCACGGAGTGTAAGATGGGGCATATGAAAACCAATGAATTCCTGAGTATCTTGTATAAAGGGCAAATGAAGCATTGTCAGCTAGTGTACATGGCGAGGCTGCTGTGCCCAGTACTAACCCTACACAGAAATGTACAGATACTGTATTACAATGTGTGACATTTTGTGATCCGGACAAGAGGAGGAAGGTGATTTCAGGCGTAAGACCTGGTCGATGGCTGTGCACGGAGGAACCAGGAATTCAGGTGATGGTTCTGTTTACAATCTGCACACGTGGGAACAACCCAGATCAGGATGCCAGCCTATTGGGGAAGATGGTGGTGCAGGAGGTAATGCTATCGCTCGGCAACTGGAGGGTTGCAGGTCTGAGCCCTGGTTCCTCCTGACCCCATCAAAGTGTCCTTCAGCACTTTGCTCCCGGTGTGCAGGTTGGCGCCTTGCATGGCAGCCTCCGCCACCGGTGTGTGAATGGGTGAATGTGAGGCATGAATTTGTAAAGCATTTTGAGTACTCGTAGGAGTAGAAAATCGCTATATAAATGCAGTCCATTTAAATTTATTGATAGACACACACACCCACACACACACACGTTGGGTAAACATATCTTTATGGGGACCGCTCGTTCATTTCTATGGGAGAAATGCTAATGCTAACTAGAACAACCTTAACCGCTACCCAGCCCTAACCATAACCATAGGTAACCAAACAAAATACAAGAGTTTTTTTTTTTTCATTGCAGTGACAGATGTCCTGGTCCCCATAAGGGAAAACTCAAGAAACTTAAGAAAAAAATAAATAAAAACGGGTATTCATCACGTTATGGGGACATTGTGTCCCCATAAGGTAAGGTATACCCCCTCACGCATACACACACCAACCATTCTCAGCTCTGGCCAATTGGGTAACTAATTAACCTCGGTATGTTTTTCGACTGTGTGGGGAACCGATTACATGCACAGCGGTTATAGCTCGACTTCGCCATTTAACCGGGCTGCCGTCCTTGTCCCAGTTCACATGCATGAGAATCGATTTAATGACAAAAGTATGACTCCGCTACAGTGGGATGGGTGAACAAATGAAGTGACATAAGATTTAAACAGCAAAGGTGAAAATGATAATGATTGTCTTGTAGAACGCATGCAGAAGCAGCGGAGGTAAATTTTAAACCGATTTTTAAATATGTACTAGATAATGTTGAAAATAATAATCATTAAAATTGCAAAACGTGCAGGGTTTTTCGTATGACATGTTTTAGCGAGACTTAAACTCCCTGCGCCATAATACCAAATTGAAGGTAAATAGCCTGATCTTAATCTAGCTGACTAGCGATGTAAGAACTGCATGTGCATAACATGTGATGTTGGTATTAATGTCGCACGTCGTACAATCCACCTACAGCCTCTTTTCAAATTCAGTACAAAATCCTTGCCTTGCGTTATGATGTCATTTGGCGCCAGTACCAGTTTTTACGGCAGTAGAAAACCAGCACCTTGAAGTACCGTCCCTTTGGCACCTTCCTGATGGACCAAAAGTACGGTACCTGGTGCGGTGGAAAGTGCCCTTCAGTTGAGCGCTGAACTGGACAGCTTTACAGTGCTGTACGTTTCATACGTGCTCTGCTATGCCCTAAGCTTCTTCCCGGGGGGGGGCGCCTACGCCAGGTTGGGTCCGACTGAACGTTACATGCAGGAGTAAATTGACTCCCAGTCTGAGTGTCTTAGTCCGACTTTGAGAAATTCGATTTAGTACGATTTCAGTCCGGCTAAGATGTTTACCTGTACTTTAAAAGTCCGGTTTTAGTCGGACTAACACAATAATTCAATTCTGTTCAATTGTCTCTACCTTGGTAAAGGGCTGTGGTCATGAATATATGATTGATGTTGACCTCAGGAAGCCCCCAAACCCAAATCGGCCTGTCAAAGGGCCTGTCTAGTGCAATACGTCAGTGAAATGAGCCAAAAATATATATAATTTGTAGTTTATCTGTTTGTTGAAAGCAATCGTAATGGTAAATATGAGAGATTGGGGAAATCAAGAACTATTTCAGCATGATTAACAACAATCATCTTATTTTGTACCAGTATTTAAAACAATTTCTTCTTAAAACGATCCTCATCCCTGTCACAGTCTTCATCGGAGGATGAATTGATTTCATCACCGCTGTCAAGAAATGGTTGAACTTGTTGCAGAGTTTCTTCGGCGGAAAAACGAAAGCGTGCCATAGTAAATTTAGCAAATACAACCTGCCTGGTGACAGTTTTGTCATCTCGGTCGGTGTTTCCGCGCGCGGTCACGCTAATTTCATATAAATGCGGACGTTTGCTGAGAGCATATTTGAAAGGAGACACATTATGGGTTGTAGTGATATCTTTATGAAATCTGTCTGGCATAAACAAGTGGAGTTATTTAGGTCGCGCACTTAAGAAAATCCGCCTGGAGAGAAAAAAATTAAAGAGCATGTTGCGAGTTGTATGTACACTGCTCAAAAAAATAAAAGGAACACTTTGAAAACACATCAGATCTCAATGGGAAAAAAATCATGCTGGATATC
>JAODLD010000001.1:1744986-1760292 GCA_026781065.1 Mormyrops boulengeri | reverse complement strand
TGGGAGGGGTATTTTAAGGCTTAAACTATAAAAAAATGTTTATTTATATGGTCTTTCTATATCGCAGATTTTCACCTGTCGCTTTTAAAGCGTGTGGGAGGGGTATTTTAAGGCTTAAACTAGGAAAAAATGTTTATTTATATAGTCTTTCTATATCGCGGATTTTCACCTATCGCTGATGGGTCTGGAACGTAACTTCCGCTATAGGCAGGGGATCACTGTATGGTGGTCTTTTCTTTTAAAGCTTCATTTTTCCGTCGGTGAACATAGAGCTGATGTAACACACACGCGCGCGCACACACACACACACAGCTAAACCGTTTCGATTTAAATACGTCCATGACCATAAAAGAAGTTTGTTATGTTCTAAAATGACATTCTCACATGCAGTAAATAGTATGTTTCTTTGTCTATTTAATATTTCAGCCTGCACACAGTAGCAAGAGAATATTACAATCACTCCCTGACCACCTCCATTATGGTCTGTCAACATGTGCACAGGTGTGTTTAGGCATAAAGGGCCAGAGCACGTTCCACAGTGTAGCCTTGGAACCCTAATTTTCCTTTTTAGGAATGAGGGTACAGTTTTCAGGTAGTTAAACAGCAGAACCTCAGGAACAACAAGTTATAACTGAAGTGTCATGGTGATGCAGGAAAATGATCAGAACCCAGAACGTCCAGTAAATCCGTTTGCCTGTTCAAACACGTCATTGAGTGCTGTTGACAATGATTTCATTAATGATTCAGGAAAATCTCAGTCAGGGTAATGCAGAAGAGGCGTCATTTCACAGAAAGCCCTCATATAAAAGGTGTTTAAAGTCATAAGCAGAACAGATGAACAGTGCTTAATGTTACTCAGTTGCTTTGGAAACCGTTTCTTTAAAACCTCAATATCCCAGCAGTCTGAAATTATGTTTACGATGTGGCAAAGTGAATTCATTAACACTCTCTGGTTTTTGCGCTCCTGCAAATCTGTAACGAAAAGGAAGGATAAAACATATGCCAGAAACATTCAACAAATATATCTGATCCTTGATATTTACCTGATCTTTATGCGACAATTGTACAGTGACATTTCAGGTCAAAGGGAATTGAAATCATAGCAAATAGATAAGCAGAAGGCAGGTGAGAAGTCTTTCCTTTGCTGAGGGACCTCGCTGTTAGTGACACCCTGCAGGTCTCCCAAATCGCATCTGTCTCTCTTTCCATTCTCTCAGGTTCTTTCTGCTCCTTAGAATTCCTTCGCATCCATTTTACACTTAAAATATGAAACTTTCGCCAATGACAAGCTCAAAGTATGAAATTAGATTTTTTCTGTCCACAGAGAGGTGACATTTCTGCAGACAGTCCTGTCGCTCAGGAGCTGGCTGCTACGTTTCCCGTCCCCAGAGAGCGTTGAGTCTTTGGGGGTTTTTCTCGGCCCACTGGGAATGCTGCCGGCATTTCCACCATGCAGTCTGACACTCTGGGAATCACATCTGACAAAGACTCACACTTCCACCATCAGCTTGGTCATGCTGCCGGCATTAATATTCTCCCCACACCCCACCATAAAGTTTAAATTGTCTTCTGTACTCTCTTCCAAAAAAAGTGTTGGAATTTTGCAAAACAGGCAGGGCAGTAATGAATTTCTCTACTAGGAAAATGCTCATTTTAAAATGTAGAAATAGGCTACAGATGAGGAATCAGCCTTTGTGACCTCGCACTGCCATTATCTTTACGATCCCCACTCTCTCTTTTATATCCTTCCTCCAGCACTAGTTGTGAGGATGCAGGCTGTTTTTCATCTTATGCTATCTCTGCCTTAATCACTCAGCCTGAATGTTGCTTTCTTACGAGTTTCATTGGACTGTGTTCATCACTAAAACTATTCATCTTTCTTTCAACCATTTCTCCTTGTCAGGGTCACAGGGCGGCCCGGAACCTATGCCAGGCGGCACAGTGCACGAGTCTGAGGTACATCCCGGGCAGGATGCCAGGGCGGCCCAGATGCAATGTCAGCCGGGTCAGGGCACCAGTCAGAGGTACACCCCGGGCGGGATACTAGGGCGGCCCGGAGCCTATGCCAGGTGGCACAGGGAGCGAGGCTGAGGTACACTCTGGGCGGGATGCCAGGGCGGCCCTGAGCCTATGCCAGGCGGCACAGGGCGCGAGGCTGAGGTACACCCCGGACGGGATGCCAGGGCGGCCCGGAGCCTATGCCAGGCGGCACAGGGCGCGAGGCTGAGGTACACCCCGGGTGGGATGCCAGGGCGGCCCGGAGCCTATGCCAGGCGGCACAGGGTGCGAGGCTGAGGTACACCCCGGGCGGCCCTGAGCCTATGCCAGGCGGCACAGGGCGCGAGGCTGAGGTACACCCCGGGCGGGATGCCAGGGCGGCCCTGAGCCTATGCCAGGCGGCACAGGGTGCGAGGCTGAGGTACACCCCGGGCGGGATGACATGGGCAATTTAGAGATATCAGTTAGCCAAACTGCAAGTCATTGGACTGCAGAAGGAAACAAACACCATCCAAGGAGAACATTCAAAATCCACTGTGCCGCCAAGAACTAAAATAACAGACCACCTATCTGCGCATTAAAGAAATAAAGAATTTAATCTGAAAAGTAAATAGTATTGGTGGCTTCCTGTCTGCCCCATTTTTATTCATTGACATGTCCTTGGATTGTTTTTACACTTGTATAGAAATTCCCATTATACTGTACTTGGGGGGGGAGGGGTTCAAGGTGGGCCACCTCACAGCACCATACTGCAGAGCATCACATCACCGGTCTGTCGAGCATCAGACGTCATGCTGGTGGGGTGCGATGGCGCCCTTCATACTTACTGACTGCGCACATGTCAGTGTCTTTGAGGGGAACCACTAGGGTAGGTGCCTCCCCCCCCACCTCCATCTGCACCTCGTGTCGCCGGCTTGGCAGGACACAGCGTACCCTGCATATGCCACGTCCCTCTGGCCACATTCGCAGAGGATCTCCCCTCCCTCTACACGGCGTTAATCGCCGGACAAGAGCCACTATCTGCCGCTGCTCCCCAAGCTGTTCTGGCATATTTAATAACCAGGGAAAATGAGCAAAAAGGATCCTTTCCCGCTGTAGGCTTTTATGAATAAGCCTCTCACTGATCCCCCACGTTATCTGTCTGCCTGACATGTTTCATACCAAAGTTTCTGTGCCGTATTATTGAGGACCTCTCACCTGCGCTGAGACCGTTTACCCCCAAAGCAGCAGCCAGGAGGCTCCATTGTTTTTCTTCACAGGTTCCTGGATGCCCCAGGTGGCCATGGAACTGTTCACAGGACACAATGGCTTTATATCACCTGAGAGCTCAATCACCCCCGGTGGAATCACGCGGTCTGCGGAAAGTCCTCATATGTCGGTGCCGACTTCCCAAGACACCATCATTTCTGTGGAAGCTTTGGGATGTGATCATTGGGTTTGTGCTGTGCTGCGTCCCCTCAGCCAGGCAAATCTGTATTGATGGTGCTTATGCTGACATTTATGTATAGATGAGAATATGATTTTACCCTGGAAAAGGACAGAATAGAATAGAATAGAGATATTGTATTAAAACTCATGGAGAAATTCTCTTTTCACTAATTAAAGTAGCATTTTAATTAATACTTATATCCTCTGCAATAATATATATGTATATAATATATATGCTTGCTTTTCGTACCTTTAGTGCTGCAATTTCTAGAAAATAAAAATGACTTGAAAAATACTTAATACTGAAATATTTGCCCAAACCATATTTTGCTAGCATTTCAATATATGTTTTGTTTCTTAACTTAAGATTATCTGCAACCAAAATGGATCTTCATTGTAGATGTGTGTGTGTCTGTGTGCATGTGTGTGTCTGTGTGTGTGTGTCTGTTTTGATTATGTTTATTTTACATTGTGCGGACCAAATGAACCCCACAATATGATAAAAACCTGCTTTTTTGACATTGTGGGGACCATTTTTCAGGTCCCCACAAAGATCTGTGAATGGAATCAAAAAAAAAGTAAAATGCCAAAAGTCTCATATTTTGTTTGGTTACTTATGGTTAAGGTTAGGGCTGGGTAGGGGTTAAGGCCGTCATGTTGGGATTAGAGTTCTCCCCATAGGAATAAATGGAGTCCCCACAAAGATATAATTACAAACCTGTGTGTGTGTGTGTGTGTTTTCTTTTTAGGAATATATTGATGAATGCTGGTATCTGAAACCAGCAGAGCAATGGGGGTTAAACTGGGAAATAATTTGATTCTTTAGCACTCTAAAGAGCTTGGAAAAACATTTGCAAGAAAAGCAAATTATCATTCATAATCCCTCTACATGTGAAGACATTCCTTCTTAGTTCCGATACTTGATAAATTCTACCGTTAGCAGCAGGACGTTTCGTTTCCATGGGTACAGTAATACGAATAAGAAACAAACAGGCAAAGTTGAAATGCATTTTTCCACAGTCTACCTCATCAAATACTGACCTCTGGTGTCGTCCTTATGGAGTTCAGCTCAAATGCTGACCTGAATGAATGGGCTTGTCAGTGAAAATCCCAGGCTGTTGTAACTATGAGCTCTAACCCTAAATGACTTTAGAGGATGGAGTTCCTTGAAGGTTGTAGTTAGTATTACCCACTAATCAAATCAGTTTGAAAAAGGAAATGCTCTGGAGAATGTAAAGGTGATCATATATTTACATTTCCACAATGCACTCAGACTTACATTGGAGTGCATATATTTGGACTGTGTTAATTTGACTTCCCCTATAGGATGGGCTCCCCCTTTGACTCTCAAGGTTTCTTCCTTCTAGGGAGTTTCTCCTTGCCACTGTCGCTTCTGGCTTGCTCACTGGGGGCTTTGTGTAGGGATAATGTAAAGCGTTTTGAGAAAATTAAATGTTGTGAAAATGGGATTTGTAAATAAAAATGAATTAAATTAAATTAAATATTATTGTGTCATGACCTTGAGCAGGATAAGCACACAAGCATGTTGTCTGGAAGCTGCTTGGATGCTGTCTGGAAGCTGTTTGGATGCTGTCTGGATGCTGTATGGATGCTGCTTGTGTCAGTTTGCTAGTTTCGGTTTCCAAACCCAGTGTGGCCGTGCATTACTCTGGCGTACAGCCAGTGCATCCTGTCTGGGGTGTCTGCATCTCTGGGATTAAGGTCTGCTGGTTATTTAAAAGAAAGGCTTTGCTTGCTTTTGGGTTATACATTCATTTGTGTTTTACTTAAAAGATGTAACAGAGAGAGTCGCCTGGCATGGGGGGTCTGTGGGGGGATCAGACTCCTGCTGGACATTACAGAGCACACAGCAACACAAACCTTCAACAGCTCTGGCCTGTGCTTTAATAAAACAGGCAGATTGTTCAGCACAAAGGTATGAGGCACTTTGCCCTTATTGATCTGAGCCATTTGGCTTCCAGCAGCATGCAGAGATTCCCTTGCAGCTGAGTAGCTGTCATTCTCTGTTGTGTCTCTGTTGGGGAGTCTCTGAGTGAGTCACTGTGGCCCTTTTTCCATCCAGATTTTTTAAAAACTCTCACCCCCCACCCAAACTCCATATCCTGCACTGGACACTTATCTCTCTTTAAAGAGGTAGAGCAACCGAAATCTATCCCCAACGTCCCTGCTTTGCCAGAATATTCCCTTACTCTGACTTAGTGGAAAATATCTGGCAACCGCCTTAGGGATGGCAACAAAATAAATAAATAAAATGAAGTGAATGTGCTGATGCTGACAGTGGGATTGCACCTGCCGGCCAGCAGGACCATCACTGCACCAGCCAAGGATTATTATATTAATACAATATATAATTCATATATGAATAAAATAAAATGCATCCTCATCGGAAATAAAAACCCAGCTGTACCAGTGTCCAGTGGACAGCTTCTCGGAGGAGATACAGGAATGTCTTTCCCCTGTATGATTTATCCCAGTCTGCCAAAGCTGGCCCAGCGACGATGGGGCGTCGGCTCACCAGGGTCAAAGGTCACATCTGCCCTAAGCAGCGCCTCTGCCCCCCCTGGTAAAATGAAGCTTTTATTTGCACAATTACATTGTAATTCCTCAGTTTTCACATATCCCATAATGCTCTCCTTTGCAATAAACACATCCACCTACAGGTGAAAGGGAGGCTTTGGAGTGCAGGGTTGCCTTTTTGTTGTGGGGGGTTAAGGGTCTTTCTCAGGGGCCCACTATTCTGCTGAGGATGAGATTCAAACCAGCAACCTTCCAACCCCAGGCTGAGAGACCTGACCCACTCAGGCACACGGTGCGCCCTATTGGAGTGGACAGAGAAGACACTGGCCACAGCCTCTGCCTCTGCCTCCTAATGCCAACCTCGCTCCATTGGCTCCAAGTCAAGTTCAGGATTGGTTGTAAGATTTTATTGTTGGTTTTTAAATCCTTAAATGGATTGGCAGAGATTCTGTTGAAGGTCGTAGGTGAGCCACTCGGGTGCACCATGGCCAGACCTAAGAGCAGGGGTGATCCTGCCTTTGCAGTAGGTGCTCTGACCTTGCGGAATAGCCCCCCCCCCCCCACACACACATATACATTACACTGATTACAGCAACACAGTCCAAATCATCGCTTAAGACCCATTTCTTTGCCTTGGCATATGACTCCAATTTAATTTGGTATCTCGAACACATCTATTTATTTATTTATTTTGTTTTTGAATTTAATTGCTAGTGCTATAATTGTATTGAGTTTTAAATTATGCCTGTCTTTGTTTTGGTAACTTATGTCTACGTTGCACTTTGGTTCAGTTCTGGTTGTTTTAAATGTGCAAATACATTTGGATTTGGTTTGATCCTTTGAGTATCAGGAAGTATGAGGGATCCATGGTACCATCTGTGTGGATGCACCCCGCTTGGCCTGAGGAGGCTTACAAGGCCCGGGGAGGCTTTGCTATGCCTGGGGAGGCTTACAAGGCCCGGGGAGGCTTTGCTAGGCCTAGGAAGGCTTACATGGCCCAGGGAGGTTACAAGGCCCGGGGAGGCTTTGCTATGCCTGTGGAGGCTTACAAGGCCCGGGGAGGCTTTGCTAGGCCTGGGGAGGCTTACATGGCCCAGGGAGGTTACAAGGCCCGGGGAGGCTTACAAGGCCCGGGGAGGCTTTGCTAGGCCTGGGGAGGCTTACAAGGCCCGGGGAGGCTTTGCTAGGCCCGGGGAGGCTTACAAGGCCCGGGGAGGCTTTGCTAGGAGGCTTACAAGGCCCGGGGAGGCTTTGCTAGGCCCGGGGAGGCTTTGCTAGGCCCGGGGAGGCTTTGCAATCCCCAGTGAGCAGTGATCTGTCAGATATCTCAGTATGAACTTGTCTAAACTTTGAAGCACCCACAGAGTTCTCCTTCTGGGACACCCATTATCCAGGAGTACACTGGGCCTGTGTTTTTTTTAATCTAATCCTTTTCATCACAGGGTATATTTTTCCATTTCTCAGCTCTTTTCATTAAATTGTCAATAAGTCCGATGTTGAATCAGCCTTTTTGTGCTCCTGGTGCAGCGGCTAGAGTGGCCAAAGGTAGCGGCACACCGCCTGTAGCGCCTCACGCAGCACCCATCAGCAGATTCTCGGCTCCCGTCCGCCAGTGTTGTCCCTTTCCAGCCCACGGGGATTTGCTCTCTGAAATTGCAAGCTTACAGATTTGGAGTGTCTTGCCAACATGTGAACAGAGGGGGGCACTGTCATGATGGCGATGTGAAGCCCAACACCCCAGATATATATTTTCATTTTGGGTGGTATTTATTTTTTATGTGGTGATATTCGCATTCACCTCGGTTGGGGTGTAAAAGATACACGGCCCAAGGCAGAACAACCCACAGACTGTTATGCCCAATCTCAGATATGACCTCCAACAAAGTTTTTTTTATCATTGTCCACATAGATAACTTTTTTAACTTTCATTTTGTTTACTCTTGGCTGGTTAACTTTTTAATTTTATGTAAGCCGCTTGACCTTTATGCTGTTCTCTGACACAGCGTTTAGCTTCTGATTAGAAATTATCTATTCAATTCAATGTGTTTCTCTGGGCGATATTTCAAACTGTGTAGTAGGCATGATCAATGTGCCCTGTGATGTTTCTGGGCTCTTTCATCCACTATAAAGCACTACAGACTGTTTCTGATTTATACACTCTGTATTTTCTGTGAATAAAATGGCAAAATAATGTTGATTATATAGACCAGGGGTAGCCAATCTTATCCGCAAAGTGCCGGTGTGTATGCAGGTTTTTGGGGTAACCTTTAGGTCAGCTGTTCAAACCCAGGTGAGGACTCTTCAGCCAATCAGTCCTCTAATTAGTGACCTAATTAGGGAGTTGCAGCAAAAACCTGCATACACACCGGCCCTTTGTGGATAAGATTGACCACCCCTGATATAGACAATGAGAAGTGGAGGATCTTTTGGGAGTTTTCTAACCAACCATAAGTTGGTAATTACTTGAGCACAGATTCCCGCGTTTGGGTTTTCCCATCAGCCATATGCTGTCTATGTCCACACTGAGCAGGAGTGTAAAGGGTTAAATGAGCTCTAGAAAAAACATTCCTTAAAAAAAATTTGGAAAAATATGCTTCCTTGGGGACCCACTGATTGCAGGAACCTGTATGGTTGAAGCAGGTAAAAAATGTTTTATTAAATACAAGACTAAGCAGGCAATCAGCTAAACACCCTGAACTGTGTAATAGTATCAATACTATGTTATACTAATCAATAGTAGTTGAAGCATATACATTACAGACTATATTCTGTACATGTTTATAATTGTGTATTAAACTTAATAACAATGTTGTCTATAAGACATCACTCCAGATTAATGTCGCTACAAAGATAATAATCTTTTATTTCCTGGTTGAGAATAGTATTTTTTGGCATGATAGGGAATTTCTCCTGCATAGTGGTGCCATCACTACTGAACTGGTTTAGTGAACTGACAGGAAGTGAAATTGCATTGAACTCCACCAGGTAATTACAAAGTAGTTTAAATGATATCACTGAAGAGCATCACACTGATATTAAGCAGTGGAACACAAAAGCAGAGGTGAGCCACCTTCAGCACCCACCGGGCAATTTAGAGATGATGAATTTTATATTACGGTATGTGGCACAACAGAGGCAATATCGACAGAATGCTGGTCAGGAAGTGATGGGGAAGATTACTTTGTATCGGGTACTGTCCTTACAGCGGACAAGGAAACTAAAGGATTAGGAAAACGTCCTTTTATCAAGGTAAAGACTGGCCATTGATTGCATTAATACGTGATAAACTTTGGCTTTGTGCCCCCTTATTGAGGTTTGATCCATCCCACCTACTGTGACATCCTGACTTGTCGGCACGACTCCTCATTACCGAAACAGGAGGACGATGCTTTCTGGGAGAGTCGTCTTCCAGTCTCACGCACGGGGATTTTACCAGATCTGCTAACAAGGTGTTGAGTTGGACTGGAAGAACCACCACCCATGATCGTAATGCTAAACTACAGGACAGCCTATATGTGCTGGGATCCTATATTATCATGACATGTGGATGACAAGCTGCAGATTCTTATATATTGTATATATGGATAACTGCCAAAGTAAGGGGAAGACTTGAGAAAATGAGGGATAGAGATTATTGAAAGAAGGTCCTAACAGGTCTTGTCCTTGAGTTTATGAGGCAATTAAGGTATAACATTTGTGAAGAGGGCAATCTGCAGACCGGGGTGTGCTTGGCAGGAGCGCTGAGAAAGGGCACCTTGCTGGCAGTTCACGACGAACAGTTGCTAAGGTGATCCTGGTGTGGTGACTTGATGGATAGACTGCATTGTGATATCTATGCTTCTGCTTTGAGATGCTAAGCAAACACAAGCTCTAGAATCGGTTGGCTGAGAATCTGAAGTACGATCTGTCTGACATTCTTCACGGAAAGGGATTTTAGTGTTTAAACACTGCATCACAATGGCAAGTGCTGTTCACTGTGAGCAAATAAGGCCGCGCATAACATGCGGCAAAAGAACCCAACGGGTTTGAATGCCGGGCTCCTGTGCTTTCCTGGTCGTTCTGCATGCTTAACATCTACAGCTAAATGTCAGTACATACGCTCCTCTACTTACGAACGTTCAACTGACGAACTTTCAGACATACGAACAAAGAGGATCTTTAAGTCCAAATTGTGTTCACTGGGCTCCCGTTTCCTGTCTGCAACATCAATTTTTTTTCTGTGCTCCAGTTCCGCCTAGTACGACTTCCGGCTGCTATTCCCGCCGTGCAGCAGCGTAGCGTGCGTACTCTCAACATCCTAGTTCTTTGTACTTGCGTATGCCATTAAAATGATGGTGAATAACGACTTACGAACATTTCAAGCTACGAACGGCCGTTCGGAACGTATCTCGTTCGCTGGTAGAGAAGTGTCTGGATATAGGAAGCCATTCTGGCTGCTTGACTTCATATTAAGGTGAAGTGATTTCTGTTTCTTCAGAGCAGAAACTGACACCCCACAGGACATGCAAACACTGAATGGAGTGATGAAAATAGAACAGGACATTTTCCCTTGCCACCCCAGGTGCCTGATCTTGGCTCAGTCAAACACCTAATTGTAGACTATACTATAGTGGATTTATCTATATTATTTATACTCTTAATGGTTGTAGCTCTCGTAGCTCAAAAGTAAAGTGTTATGCTAATGATGCAAAGGTCATGGGTGTGAATCCCAGGGAGCATAAGCTGTGATCCATCCCTCTGCTGGCAGTTGCTTTTAGTCCCTGTAGCTCAACAAGTAGAACTTTTTACTAATAATGCAAAGGTCATGGGTTCAAATCCCAGAGAGCACACGTAAAGTGTAGCCCTTCCCTCGATTGTACATTGCACTGGATAAAAACGTCAGATAAATGAATTAAATATAAATGTATTTATTATGAAATTCTAGCTACTGGGTAGGACCCTCTTTTGCTTCCAGAAATGCTTCAAAGGTAAACAAATTTAGCAAGACTGGGCTGTTAGTTTTGCACTTGTGGTCTTCGTATTAGCTTAATGAGTCTGGCCATTTATTAACATATTGATAATGCTGCAGCGGTTCATGATAATGCTATAGTTTTACAATAATTCAAAGTAGGTGGCTTGTAGCTTTGGGGCTGGCCGCAGCAGAACCATGGACCGAAGCAGCCACGGCTGCATGGCCCCCCACAGCCCAAAAACATGTGCTATCCTTAAATTGCTCACAGTGTGTAATGGTGTGTGACCCCTGTGATGGACTTGGGATCCCGTCCTGGATAAGCGGCTATGGTAAACATATGATAACTACAATGTAAACTACAGCGTAACATTAAAATAACCACAGTTATGTAACACGGGCGTAAATCACAACATCTGCTCCCGTCACATTTACTGTCACAAGAGGAAGTTACACGGAAGTTACCATAGCAACGCACCTGGGAGTGACCATGATGCAGAGAGCGGCTCAGTGTTACGCAGAAGCCGATTCAGGGAGCCTATGAAAGACCACAATAAGTCTCGCAATAAGACTAAGCTGCCACTGCATGCAATTACAGCATGTCGCAGAAACGGATGTGACTCGAGAATTTCGGATGTGTTTTATTGTGTTTGCAAAGCTGAATTCCCCGCTGATTTGCTTTTGGAAGTTCTTACCTCAGCCTTGAGTATCTCACCTTACTGGTCTCCTGTGAACTTCTCCCGACTCCCTCTCAAGCTCCAAGGACTGTGGCCCCCCCCCCCCCACCGGGACAGTTAATTGGACCTGTAAGCCTTTGCTTTGAAAGAGCTATCCGAGAAAAGCAGGCAGCTTCTGGTATCCAATTTCTGAAAACTGTTTGATGAAATTTCCTGAGCTAAACAGAGTATGAACCAACACTACATAAATTATGGGGAAGAAAGGGGAGCCTTTAATCTGGGGGAGGCACGTGTTAACTGTTTGGTTACTTGATGACTAGTCACACCCTTTATCCCTACATTCTGTTACTACCATAGATTTTCTAACGCCCTTTGTTTCATACCAGGGCTAATTCTAGGATTTTTGAAGGTTGGGAGGTATAAGAGAGGTCAATGAAATGTTTTGAATTGGTGAGTGACGGGGGAGGGGCACTCTGGGGCCAATCAGCTTTCAGCTGGGGTCAGTGCCCTTGAAGCCCCGCCCCTGTATACATGTATTTCGTACCGACCGTTGTTGTGAACACCATATCTCCCTCTTCTTCATGCTCTCCATGGGCACATGAGTGAACATAATATGACTTGCTGATCTTTATCGAACTGGAGAAATCTGTTTTGGCTGTTCTGCTGCTTTCCGTCATTCACCCACCTGCTGCCAGGATGGTGTAGAAGTTCCTCTCAGACGCACTGTTATTGGTATTGATTTGCCCGTCAGACACGAGAGAAGAGGCTGTTTGAGATTTTAATTCCGAAAATAGGAAATCAATAACCTGGCTACAGACATTTAATTTCTTAAGATATTTTATGGATTATGTAAAACTTGTTCACAATAATGCAGAATTATCATGTATATAATTTATTAAACTGACGTATGGAGAAGATATATATTAATATTGTGCCCCACAAGCCTGTACTGGATGGAAAATTGTATTAGGATTCAGTAGGACACAGATGTAGTGAAGGACCATAGCCTGCACGTATATTCCATTACACTTTTACTGTAGCTAGCTGACCATGTGAAAGAGTTAAGGTGAATGTGTTCTGTGGTCAGGGTGACCCGGGCTGCATTAATGCCACTGACCTTGCAGAATTATTTATATTCAGCGATCTTTGCTCACATGGATACATGTTTATTGATTGACCTTGACCATGACTGGCTCAGGAGTGTTTTTTAATTTAAAAAACATTCAGGATCTTTTATATTAATTAACTCATGAGTGGGTGGGACATAAAGTTTTGAAAACATAAGGCAGCATGAAACGAAGCTGAAAAGATTTTGCCAAGGTAATTACAGGGTGTGTGCTTCATGTCACTGCAGCGTACCTGAATATCCACTGCAGGGTACCTGTATATCCACTGCAGCGTACCTGTATACCCACTGCAGCGTACCTGTATACCCACTGCAACGTACCTGAATATCCACTGCAGCGTACCTGTATACCCACTGTAGCGTACCAGTATACCCACTGCAGCGTACCTGTATACCCACTGCATTTCACGTACCCTGAGTCTGTCCTCGCTTGTATATCTCCCTGAAGATCAATTCATGTCCTTGGAAAATATTTTACTCTGTTAAAGTGTTTACTCTCTTTTTGTAAGAAAACTTTTGTAAAACACATTTAACTACTTACTTCCCGAGTCACAAGGTCAAGTCACTCCTTGGCCAATAAACAGAAAGCCGCTCTCGGAGTCTGAGCTCTTCTTGTGAAGCGATTCTGTTCTGATTGGGGGGGATCTCCCCATCCACAGGGCACAAAAAATGGATGCTGAATGGATTTATGGAAACTGTATAAATCAGATTTATATTTATGCCTCTCCAGTGCAGGGCTGCTATCAGTGTCTAATTGTTAATGGAAGAGTAGAAAGGTTTGAATGAGGGACAGGGCTGACCTTAAATACTGGTCTTTCCAGGCACAGGACCTAAATGTCCCCCTAATAAAGACACAGGTGATGTGCATGCCACTGTCGATATTGTCACAAGAGGGCATCTTACTGGAGCTCCAAGGATCTATCCTTTCAGGTCAGGATTACTAGGTCAAATCTGCACAATAGATGGTGAATATGAGACATTGGCTGTAACTGACTGTGCTGTAATGAGTGATTGATTATTTGAGAAACTGCTGCTTTATTAGATGGTGCAAAAGTAATTCTGTGTTATTTATGCACCGATATTAAACCTGCGTGGTTAAAGTATAACACCATGCATTTGACTTTTCCTCTGCCATTTTGGAATTCTTTCCCATCACAGTGTCTGTCCATTACAGACTCACGCTGAAATGAATTACATTACAGCTGAATTTAGGTGACATTTGGGATCTGTTTATTTTCTGCAACAGGGGCAAACATTGCGATGGGCTACACAAATACATTTTTAAATAGATTGTCCAGCTTGTCGTCTGTGAAGAGTGTTTGGAAAGCAAATCCTAAAGGGAGGTTATGAAGCAGCAGGTCTGACGTTCACCACATCCTGTCGCGCCTGAACACATGCCCGCCGTTTATAGTGCACGACCCGTGTTCGAAACACGTTCACTCTTCTCCAATGATACCCCTTTTTCCTCGATTGACAAAAGATGTTCAGACGTTTATCAAAGTGTTTATTTTCAATCAAACCTGAATGCAAGGCTTTATGGATGAAAGAAAACAAACCCTGCCGAGGGAAAAATCGATGCCGTGCGGCGCGGCTGCTACCTGCGTGGGGTAATTCTGCCGGCCCGCTCTTTCTTGGCTTTCCCGTTCTTGCTTAATCGTTGATGGGCGACATTTTTTCAGCCTGACATACAGCCCCATTCTTTAATGGGTGAAAACCAATATCTACTGGACACTGATCTATAGGGACTTTAGGGAGGTTGTTCTGCGTCAGGCGGTTTGTAATGATCTTGTTTTCTCAGCGTACCTGGCAAGCATTCTGCTTAGATACATCTCTGGGTCTGGCTGTGATTTTGCTGACACACATTATGTTGAAATAAAAGCATTAACACCTTGGCAGGAATCTCAACACCCCTTGCAATATGTTTATTGACAACACCAGGATATTTAACACACATCGGATGTAGGATCTATTTATATGTCACAAAATGACTCATTTAAAATACCATCGCTGACTACGGACGCAATCAAATCATTTATTAAAAATACCTCGCAGTGAAGTGGCAGTAAATCCCTTTTAATACCAGTTCCTCACATGCCGGGAGCAGGAATACTCTCTCTTCACCTCTTTGGCGTGCCCGTGTTCTACCAGGCCATGTGCCACCATAATCCGGAATTACACTGTTCCATCATGGATACGTGAGACAGGCACGGCAGCGATGGGAAAGCTGTCCCCGCAAAGCTAAAGGGAGCACAGGCGTCTCCCCCAGGCGCTCCAGTTCACTGACAGTGCAGAGTCAGTCCACGTCTAGAACCCTGAGGGCTGAATGCGCAGCAGAACCACCCACATGGGCAGGGAAGGGGATGCAGGCTTTCCCTCAGCAGGATCATGCTGTTTTTTAAGGTCTGCCCTTAGCAGATGGGCCCTATAGAGCTCTGGAACTGGGCTGCCTCTAGTCATAGCAGAATAGGCAGCTGCCTAGAGCCCCGAATTACCGGCGAAAGGATCATCAGTTGTGGTGGGGGGGGGGGGGCCTCCACACAAAAGTTTGCCTAGGGCCCCTGAAAAGGTGGAACCGGTCCTGTTCGGTAGCA
>JAODLD010000001.1:1721918-1744886 GCA_026781065.1 Mormyrops boulengeri | reverse complement strand
TGGTTGGTTGAAACAAAATCCTGGTCTGGACTTTTACGCTCTGGACCTGAATCACCCAACTCTGCTAGTCAGCTCCCATCAGAATTTTGTGCCCAATATCAGACTTCCACAAGTCCAGCTGATATTGTTCTGGAGAACAATCAGCAAGGCTATGGGGACACATGGCCCAAACCTTTCTGCGCTGCAAAAAACATGCCTACAGTATAAAGAGAGTATTGATTGTATGGAGGACATACACTAAATAAATCAGTGCACTGTTCACAATTTTCCTGCTTTCCAATCTGACAATAAATCATGTGGCTTTTATATAGTGAGTCAGAACAATGAGTAAAATCATAAGACATGGGTGACCATATGAGCGGCGCATGCATGACTGCCTGCCCTGCCCGCCCGCCTTGCCCGCCCTGCCCACCCTACACGCATAGCGGGCAAATAACGGTTACGCTGACCTAGAGAAGACCCACCTGCTCATATTCTCACTTGCCAAAATGTCAAGAAATACGAAATTAAGAGATCAGAAACCCAAAAGTTAATACATCTCACTTTGAATTAAATTTGGATGCGTCTCAAACTGGGAAATGCCAAGATACACAGGTTCACAGGCTGACAAATTTGAAAACACAGAAAAACTCAGGACGATATACATATTGCCTAAAATGTATCTGTCGAGGTATAACTTTTGACCATATCACTGAATCTCAGTACTCCACCAAGCACTATACTACGAGTATACACATTACAAACATGCATGCTGTCGAGGAGTTTCACTGGGCGGGAGTATGGCTCGGCTGAGCTTCCAATGAATGCTCACTGAAAAATGATCGACTCAATACTATTATAACAAACCAGCAAGCACTTATCACGTGATGCCTGCGTGTTCAGAGCCTGTAACAGTACAACCAAAACAGACCAAAGTGAATCAAGGCAATTTCAGCCTTCATAACATCTCAGCTGTCTATACGTCTCACTTCTTTTTCAATTGAGACCCACTGAAACGGATAATTGACAAAGTTTTAAATAATAGTAAAAAACGCATACAATCAGACTGCTACAAATATTGTACGTCATGCAGTAAACAAAACACGTTCCAGAGATGAGTAGCTATGCTATGGGATAAACATTGTGTGTGGCACGGCTCTTGTTGAAAAATTGGCTCCAAAAAAGAAGATTCTAGTTCTATTGTGCCAAAATGATTAAGATTTATGAAATCCGTCACGGACCAATCTACTGCAATCAGCACACTCTGCAAAGATATCATTTGAAGGACAGGTGGCAACAATTAAATTACTTTTTAACCTACTATTTCTTTACATTTGTTGTAAACGGAGTTCAGAAGTGCACAGATATTGACCAAAGTGATACATGTTCATTAGTAGTCAACATTTTTGAAACTTTAGTTTTAAATCAATTGACAAGCACTTTGCTCCGAGTCAGTTTGCATGGTATGTACAATATTTTACATACCATAATAATTAAGTTTATTATTATAATGCTACAAGCAGTGATTCCTGTAAAGATAGAGCTGCAAGTTAAGTGGTTTTTAAAGGGTTAATTACTACCCACATCACAATTTGGCTGGTTTGGAAACAGACACAAAAAGAAGATGGTGACTCGTATCATGGACTGCGATATCGCCCACTCCTGCATGCACTGCCTCACACAAACAAAAGGCACACTCTTCTCAGGCAAAACTGACATAACCAATCCCTCTAAACAGTAACAGTTTCCATGAGAACACACTTCAGGTAGGGCACATATTCACTTTAAAAGTTTACATTACAATGGTCCAAAGTGCAATTTACGTGTAAGAAATTTACAGTGTCTTGTGCGGCTAACTGGGAATAGGCGGAGAATGAAGTTCCTGCCAGATTTTCTGGAGTTTATGGTAAGAATCTATAATACAATTCCTGATATATTAATTCCCAGACAATTTTAAACCATGTTTGTTAAATCATTAACTGTGGTCTCTCCCAAGATGACTAAATTTATAGCCATGACATTTGTCTACAGAGCAACACATAAATTATTAGTCATCCAGACAACTATGGAAAACACACACTGACTACTGTCGATTCCCTTTTTGTCACTGGATTGTCAGTTCAAAATACCAAAAGTAGGAGGATGCAGACAAAACCCCGATTTACCTGAGTCGCTTCTTCCTCTACAGTCTTTCTTAACATGTGAACATCTTCTATCAATGGACCATCTGTTTCCATATCTACTGGACTACTGAGGCCAGAGGAATCAGCACACACAAGGAACTAGTGTTTAAAAACAAAACGAAAAAACCCACAAAAGGCAATTACTCAGCAAACAAAAACAATCGCTTACACTATTGTAACTGCACATCCATTATGACTATAATACACTGTAATGGGAACCCTGCCACCAGGAGGGCACATTAAAACTGGATCCAAGGATCAAAAAAGCTCTCAGACTGAAACACGCCGCTGGGCAGAGTGCCAAGGCTGCAGCACATCCCGATTACCCAAGGCTCTCTCCGAGGACACAGCAGGTCTCATGACCAGAGTGTCGTGATGCATGAACTTAGACAAAGAGGGAAGTAATGACAAATACCACATTAAATTCTCAAAAAGATATCATGGAAAAAGATGGGCTAGTCCACTATTAGAGCTGGTGTGTGGTGAACAAACGTTTTACAGACACTCTTCCATCAAAGCACATCGAGCTGAGCTGCATGTACAGGAACAGCTGCAGCTCCTCTCACCTGTGGGTTCGATTTGGCCAGATTTTCAATCTTCAGCCAGGCCTCCTCCCTCTCTTTCGATTTAGCCTTTTCTCTGGAAAACAATGCAAGTGACGATAAACAGCAAAGTTTCAGGTAACACTGGTGATCAGTGTATTCTAAATCTCATTATAAAAACTTGTACAATTTTCTTATCAGGGCCTTATTTAAAATATAAAAAAAAAAAACACCACACACACACACACACACAAATGCAGTATATACAGGCAAAACACGAGCCCAAATTATCTTCCATGATGCAGAAACATTGAATTGTGCACAGCTAACCAAACGTACTGCTGGTGCTGATGCCAGAGTGCCTTTTGAAATATGTAGTTTCCCGTCCCCCAGTGAAAATGCCAGGTCCCTTTTTCCACTTCATGCAAAGCCAGGGGTCACTCATTCTCACTGTGCACATCATACAGAGGGACAGGTGCAGTGTGCAGTCTGCACAGAGCCAGCTTACTTATTCTTCTCTGCCCTGTACTTTTGGGTACAATCATCAAACAGTTTCTGGTTCATCTCCATGAAGAGCTTCAGGGCATTATAGATCAGCCCATGGATGGTCCTGTAGAAAACACAAGTGAGCCAGTAATGCTGGTATCTTAGAACAAAACAAGGGGCAGGAAAATGTGGGACTTTGTGGTTTGGTAATAAAATAGCTTTAGCTGATGAAGCCCTGCGATTCCCTGCATGTTCTTCATACTCATTCTATCTTGTTCCTTTGCAGTCCTATCAAATGACATGAGGCTGATCGTACTTGTTCCAGTGGGTCTTAGAGTTGCGGTACAGAGCCGGGAACATAATGGGGAGGATCTTGGCTGCGTTGTCGCTGATCAGGCTCATGATGTATTCGTTGTTCCAGTAATAAAGGGCTCGCTCTGCAACCTGAAGGGGGTATTGCTCAGTTACCGTTTCCAGATTAGGCTACAGCAAATCCCCCAAACATCTAGTCAGATTAAGAAACAAGTCAATCAAGTAAACTTTAGGTCACCTGAAAGTGCGGACTTGAGACACATTTGGCCAGCTGGCGAAAAAGAGGCTCCATGACCTTCACAAACTCTGAGGGCTCGATAACATCCAAGATCTCTTCCAGCTCGTTGAGGAACATCACTTCCTTTGGGCTGTGGGTCTTTGGCCAGTACTTCAAAAGAGCCATGACAACCTACAAATCACCAACACTGATTAGCAGACGTGCAGGACTGCAGCTAGAAACAGAAATGGACGTGGGCGTTTCCAACACTCAAGTCAGTGGTGCACAAACAAGCCCTCATCTGACACACATATAAATACACCTAGAACAAAATCATTAGAATGCATCTCCTATAATAATAACAACAATAATAATAATAATAATAATAAATAATAATTAATTGCTCACATATGTGCTGAGCCCAGGCTGAAACCGGTGACCTTCTGATCACAGGCACAGAGGCTTAGCCGCCTGAGACACACACTCACAAAAAGGTGCTCACTGGGCAGCAGTTAAGAAGCACGGCCGTCAGATCATCTCAGGGACTATTGCTTCATTCAAGCCGAACATGCTAAAACCTCGATGAGCACTAAAAACTGAAACATACAAAGGAAACTCTGAGAGAACAGCAGGTAGCAGTGAACTTACTGGTTCAGTGAGTGTGCTGTCCTTCTCAAGGAATTGCACCACGCAGTACGCCAGCTGCAAGGGGCGCGATGTCGACCGGGGTCAAGCCAAAGAGTCAAGTAACACAGAGAATCACACAGTCTGCCAAGGGCTTGTAACGCTACACAGAGATTACTAGGGATTTTTTATTTATTAATTTTTTTTTTAAAAGAACCCTGTTCACAGAAGCACCGTCAGAGAAACCTCATTGCAAGACTATAGACGGTCACTGGCAGAGCAACTCAATCGCCTGGGTATTTATATCAGAAACAGCTGCTGGTATGAACCCTGTGCAGAATGCGGATGTGTGGATGCAGGGCAGCAGTGAGGGTTATACACGGTTTATACATCACATGCTGTATCACACTCTATAAGCAGGAGCTCTATGTTAATACCACTTATGGGCGTCCCACTGCGGGGAAATAATACACACAAGAAACTTACAGTAATTATTAAGAACAGCTAAAATGTAACAAATACACCAATGGTGATTAAGTATAAGGAAAAAAACCTGAAGTCCCAAGAAATGCATTTTTCTCTAAAAAGAAAAAGAAAAACTCATTTTATCTTACGAATGAAAGCTCAAGCCGTCCCTAAAGGTTTTGACTGACTGCTGAGTCATTAATGACTAAGGCAAGTAGAACATACCTGCGGATGGTAGACACTGAGTGACTTGACTTTGTGCAACGGCAACAGGACTTTTAAGAGAAAAATCTTGTGCTCCTCTTTGAGTGGCAAGGCAAAGCCATTGATTATACTGCAAACGAGAGAAAAGAAATCATTTTGGTTCCCCTTAACAAGCCCCCACAGTTTTAACCTGTAACCTGGGGGGCTGGGGCATGTACACGAAGAAATTCACAAAAATAACCTTCAGACGCACAAAACACAAGCACGCAATTATAGATTAACGACAAAATAACCTTAAACATCCTTTGAAAGCACTAATTTATACTGTGCGAACAATGGAACCTCTGAGGTTCTGCCATGTCTGGAAATGAAGCCACATCTGCAGTTAACATCGTAGGTAAGTAAGGCTGCATGAGGGCTGCATGAGGGCTGCATGACATCACATCGCAATTATATCGCGCATGTGCAATAATCAAGGCTTTAGCGACAGGCATAACGTCTGTCTGGACACCAGCTTTTCTGTACTATACGGATGTTTACTCATGCCCACAATTTGGGAAGCAGATTAGTAGTGCACCCAAAATGTTCACCAGAAGCGTATTATGACCCAAAAGTTAGCAGTGTGTATTAATCTGGTGTATCCTTACTTTTAATAAATGTGTCAGACTTTAACCTGGAAAAAGCGCCGCCAGCACCAAAAAGCCAGAGTCTGGACAAATGTTTATGCTCGTCATCTAAAGCCCTGGAGATGATTGTGCATGCCCCATATAACGGCGATGTGATATCATGCAGCCCTACAGGTGATACGGATCAAAGCACTTGTCAATTCTTCACCGGGTTATGGCTGCTCATCAGCCAGAGAGAGAAGACACACCTGCCCAGGATCTCCAATAACTCTGCGATTCCGTTATGGTGCTCCGTCTCGTAAATGAACCTACGAAAATGAAATTGAAAAATAAAGTTTTCCCCAAAGTGCCCAAAAAAAGAAAGAAGAGCAGTGAGCAAACGACGGTTATGGTTTCGAACCCAAGGCGGCGCGCAGAAACCATAACCCTTCGCTCCATTATAAGCGGCTTCGGATAAAATTGTCAGATGTATGAACAAAATGAAGGGTAAAAAAAAAAATGCACAGGTTCTAAAAACATGAAAGACTAAAAAGTTGTTTAAAAATATAATTACAAAAAAAAAAAAGAGTTCCTGAGAAGTCTACAAGCAGTGTGCATGGCAAGGCTTGCCTGTAAAATATATTGTTGATCTGTTTCCTGATGTATGCACGCAGTCCCAGGAATTTGCCATAAATGCGATGCAGCGTGGTCTTTAGGAAGTCCCTCTCCCGGGGGTCCTCGCTGTCAAAGAGCTCCAACAGCTGTTTGGGGAGGTAAAAGAGAGAGAGAGAGTGGGGTGCTTGTTTTGGTGTATATCCTCACTACCACACTGCTGATGCAGAGGTCAGGCCTCCTACCTGCATGACAAACCTCTGGTCAATGTACTTCTTAGCTACGTTTGGCTGGAAGTCTGGGGACTCCAAGAATCTAAGGAAGAACTCATACACAAGCTGGGAAGAAGGGTACAAAAACGATAAATACTCATTCAAGATTCAAATACTGTTGCACTTTGTGTCATTAAGTCCTTGTTCAACTGCTCTGTGTGCCTTTAATTGCCCCTCGGGGACAAATAAAGTTATTTTGAATTTGAATTAAATACACGGGCTGAAATACAATCTATGTAGCACAGCCTTTGAGATCATTATACTTATCACCACCATAATGCTGTGCGTATCTGACATCCATCTCCCTCCTATCGTAATTAAAAGCATATTAACAGTCAACAGCAACCCAGATTATTGTTACGGTCAGCGATACCTGCAGGTGTGGCCAGGCGGCCTCGAGCGTCGGCTCATCCTCCTCTGGATCAAACTCCGCCCCCGTGGGATTGGATGATGGTGGCAGAGTCCTGAACATGTTCACAGCAAACTGATGTGGAAGGGGGGGACAGGGACAAGAAACAACAACAACAATGAGAGGCGACAGGGCGAAGTGACGCTCCGAACTATCAGCACTTTCACAGGAGGGCTCAGCTTTAAGCTTATGAAAACTTTCTAGATTTTACACTATTATGTTACAGTTATTAATATCAAATAATTAACTCCTAAAACCTTTTATATGAATATCAAATTTTCTAACTGAAAAACATAAAATTCTCTGCCCACCTTGGAAGACGGCATTTAATAAAATAATAAAATTAAATAAAATGATTTTGAATTCATATGCAATAGATCAGGGTTATTCAAATCACGGTCCTCAAGGTCCGAGCCCTGCTGATTTTCCAGCCTTCCTTTACCTGTGAGCCAGATGTGAAGCCTGTGGCCAATCAGAATCAGTAATTATTTAACTAACTATCTGGGAGAACTGAAAACAAGGCCTGGATTTGGAATCAAGGTCCAGATTTGAAGAGCACTGTGCTATACTGTAATATGACTGGCAGTGCAATGGGTTTGTCTACGTCAGCATCGTCACAAACGTGCGTAATGCTTTGCCCTATAACGGCTACGATATCACTAAGCGATAGGAATGTTTCAGCTCCATTGTAATGTTATGGGACCACTGTTGTATATGCGGTGCATTGTTGACCGAACATCTTTATGGGGCACATGACAGTAGATATTCATGAAATAAATTCTTTCACATAAATGTGCTATTTCTTTAAGATATCAAGTGATATCTTTCATGTCTGAGCTTCAGACCTGCAATACGTTTCCTGTGCATACAGTACAAAGATGGCATCTTTTACTTGAAACATTTTTCAATCATTTACAATATTTCCAGTCCAAGAATATTTTAACAGCCCAGTAAAATTTATTTCATGGTACATGTACCACTAAAAACATCTGTGGGATTCAAATTCAGCAAAATGTTTTCCTCTTTCTCTTCTGAAAAAGATACCACTACTGACTGGCCAAAAAGTTGTACTTAAGCAAAAATGAAATTTTTGAATGGAGGTATTTCGACTATTAAACCACTGAACTGGATTTACAGGCAAATACTGAATTATAGAGCTCTTCACACATCTACCTTAACGAAATTGGCTGTCACTTTGGATAAAAGCAGCTGTTTAATAAATAAACGTAAAAGCCTACGACTAGCTACTACTTATTACTACTTTGTTACGGCTGGTGTACTGAGGACAGTAGTTTCCCAAACAGCTTCCTACTCACAGGCTTTTCACAAGGCAGTGCAACGTGTGCTCTTCAGAAGCAGAGGCCCGAGGCACCTTTGGGCTCAACGTAGCCCAGGCTCGCATCCGCGCGCCTTTCTTCTCCACCATGGATTTTCCCAGTGTTTCTGGGCCTGATGCACCATGTCCTGTCATCCTTAGATATCCTCATTCCTCCCCGTTCCACCAGCTTACTTTATCTCCCCACTCGTCTCGGTAAATCTGCCCCTCTCTTCCATTCTGCCCCCCCCCATATGTTTCTAATTACATCTCCCACAAGCAAGACAGATCTCCTTTTGTGCTCTCCTCCGTCCTCTGATCACCGGAGTCTTTACTTGCTCAGTTTAATCTCTCAATGCCTCAAGGTAGATTTAGAGCGTTTTGATCACCAGAAAATGTACGATCTCAGGCACGTGGCGGCTTTATCTGGCTCTCATAAGTACACGGGGCTCACTGGCTCACTGGAGATGACTCTAATTTGTCCTTCTTTAATTTCCCAATGACCGTGACTTATTATGCCTTACACTATATCTTTGTGCCATGACCTTAGGGCTAAGCGGGGCTGTGCTTATGACGGTGGTATCATTTGCTAAATTATTATTTAACACACAATTCTTTTTGCAGTGATGCACAAATCGCTTTGGAGGAAACTGCCTGCCCAGTGAACAAACGTGCATCCAAAAAGCGAATGTGTTTTGTTGACAGTGGAATAGAATTTGCGCGAAAAGTGGCCGGTCGATTTCTGTTTTTCCCCTGTTGTGGGATTTTTACAGCTTAATCAAAGTGATGAATTGTGTTGCGCAAGATCATATCCTATTTAAAAATGTATGTTATCATACTGCTATAATAAATGGTTTGCAATATTATCAGTTGCTGGAACAGGTTTCCAGATAAAGGCGAATACCATAAATTGTACTGTAGAAATTGTCTGTAGATACAAACAGATTGTAGATATGCATTATTTCCGTGCATGAGCACAGTGACACATAGGAACCATCCTAGTCAATGTAGAATGAAATTAGCGGGAATGGAAACGGATGGATTGTAAATAGCTGTGCTTTGTCCCTGCAGGTTACAGTGCCAGCAAGTCTGGGGCCTTAGACTGTATTTTATTGCTTATTTGCAGTATCTTGCTGTACTGTAGGTTACTTCCCGTCCCGTTATTCCTCCCTGTTGGTTGTGACCTTTGTCAAATAGACATTCATACCCCATTTAGTACCATAATAAAAAGGGATCTGACAATTGTAACAGATTTGACCCCATTAATGTTTTAATTTATTGCTAATTACTAGGGATTTGGGAAATGAAACCCATGGTGAGTATGGCTGTCCATAATGGGCCGGTCCCAGTCGGATTCAGCTGATTATATCATTTCACCCCATAGGGTCAAACTCATAGATGCTCGGGGAATTCCAGCAACCATGTCTTCCAGCCCTATTTATCTTATTGCTGTTATTTAAGAAAGATCTAGAAAGAGCAATCGATACCCCTTGCAGAACACACACCTATACTTTGGACTTTATCACGACACAAAGTGTATTAATGACGTAACCAGATGTTTTCCCAGTGAAACTAACAGGTCAAGAACGTTGTCCATTCCCTTGCAAAACGAGCCCATTTTCTTAAAGCATACGAACGTCTTGGAGAAGGAGAGGCAGAATGTCACAGTGGGCCATAGCGGAGCGGAGAACCCCAGGGTTAAATTTTAGGACGGCTATTATTCCTAATTTATATTAACGATATGGACACCAATATATACTTTAAACTGGTTAAATTTGCCGACGACACCAAGGTGGGTGGTGTAGCAGATACTGAGCTAGCGGCACAGAGGCTACAGCGGGATCTTGATTTAATTAGTGACTGGGCTGATACCTGGCAGATGAAAGTGATTGTAGACAAATTTAAGGAAATCCATGCAGGGAGCAGAAATATAAAGTACAGATATTTTATGGGTTCCTCTGAAATAAAAGTAGCCGATTATGAGAAAGACCTCGGTGTGTATGTTGATGCTTCCATGTCCCACTCTCACCGGTGTGGGGAAGCTATTAAAAAGGCCAATAGGATGTTGGGTTACATCTCTAGGTGTGCAGAGTTGTGTGCTCAGATTATACACTTTCTTGGTAAGACCCCACCTAGAATATTGTGTACAGGTTTGGTCACCATACCTTAAAAATGACATTGCTGCCTTGGAAATGGTGCAACGTAGGGCTACGAGAATGATTCCTGGTCTTAGAGGAATGTCGTATGAGGAGAGGTTAGCTGAGCTGAATCTGTTCAGCCTCGAGCAAAGGAGACTAAGGGGGGATGTGATCCAGCTATATAAGATTCTATCAGGTCTGGATGCTGTTCAACCAAATAGTTACTTCAATATTAGTTCCAATATAAGAACTCATGGCCATAGGTGGAAATTAGCAGGTGAACATTTTAAAATGAATTTGAGAAAGCACTTCTCTACACATTGTGTAGTTGGAGTATGGGATAGTTTTCCTGTTAGTGTTCTGCAAGCTAAAACCTTGGGTTCCTTTAAATCTGAGCTACATAAGATTTGAACAACTTTAACATATTAGTTTAAGCACCTTCAAAATGAGTAAAAGTCCGAACTTACAACTTAATTAAATTTTAGATCACATAAGTCTGGAGAGGATGTCTGCTTCCTTCTGAAAAAATCAATTAGGTGAACTGGATTCTCTCTGGTCCACACTGACTAATTCCATTATATGGGGGGGTGGTTGGCTGTGGTCTCATCTCCTCGTGTTCCTGGCGGGTGGTGTGGTTGGGCCCTCGAGCTATGGGCGTCTAGTGGCTTCTTGGGGCTGGGGGGCTGGGGCTGCTGTCTTGTGATGTCTGGGGGTCTGCCCGGGCTGGCGGTGGTGGGTGGGAGCTTGGGCGGGTGCTGCCTGGCGGTCATGGGGCGTGGAGTGCTGGTGGTGGCGGGTGCTGGCCCTGGGATGGGTGGTTGGCCTCTTCGGTGCGGGCCTAGGTATGGGGTCGGGGGCTCCGGCGCCCGGGTCCTGGTCATTCCCTCGGTGGGTGCCTCCCTGCGCCGGGGTGGCCTGTGCTCCCCTCGGGGCGCCGTCGGGGGTCGATCCATGTCTGGGCGTCTGGCCTGTGCAGTGTTGGGGGTGGCGTGTCTCGGGCCCGGGCTAGTCTGCCACATTTTTCTTGTAGAGTGACTGGGTGTTTGAGTGTGGACTGCCCTTCGGGGTGGTGGGGGAGGTCTTTGGCGCTGGCGGTGCTCTGGGGTGTTGTTGCCGGGGGCCCCGGGCCCACTCCTTCCCGCATGGCGGTGGGGGGCTGGGATGCCTACTGAGCCAGCTGGTTAGCTGGCTCTTTTTTGCCAGGGGGTGAGTAATCTGCCCCCTGGTCTTATGAATCCCAGCCCCTCACCCCCTCATTCAACAACATGCCATGCACACATGTAGGATCTTGGGGTGGGCATATGCCGTGCACGCTATGGTGGGGAGGGCCATTTACATGGCCTTATTCGCTGTGCTGCGCGGCCTTCTGCCTCCCCCTGTTTTAGTTGCAGTTTAGTCATCACATACCAGTATACACACAGTGCCTTGGGGGATGGGGGCACTACTCAGAGGCTGGTGGTCTCACTCGCCTCTGCGTTGCTGCTGCCCCTCAATTTTACTCGCACCATATACATTAAGGGTCTTGATGGCGGGGGGATATGGAGGGGAGCTGTTCACAAGTAGCGCTCCTCTGCGCTTCCCCCGTCAATTTTAAATCTAAGTGTCTGTGGGGTGTCTGTGTATGTTGTGGGAAGTGTGTATGGTCTATGTGCATGGCTGAGAGGTGTGTCTGCGGGGTGTCTGTGTATGTTGTGGGAAGTGTGTATGGTCTATGTGCATGGCTGAGAGGTGTGTCTGCAGGGTGTCTGTGTGGCCGGTGTGGGCCTGGGTCCGGGACTTGCTGCTCCGTCCTGGGCGCGGTTGGCCTCCTGGGCATGGCTGCTGGCCCTTTTCCTTGGGTTGGTGCCCCTGGGGGCTTGGGCCTCTCCGGCATGGGCGGGGCTCTCTACCGGGGGCTGGTCAGCCCCCAGTCACCTGGGGTCTGAGGGGCCCTGGCCTTGGCTTGTACGTGAGCGGCCGTCCCCACCTGGGGTCGGCTGCCTGTTGCCTCTGGTTCTCTGGGGCTCATGCCCTTTTGGCTGCGGGGGCTGCATCTGGGACCTCCCTCCTCCTCCGGCTAGGGTGAGGTGCAGACGTCCTGGGCCTCCAGGGCCTGTCTCTGCCGACCTCTGGCTCTTGTGGGTTGTGGTTGCGGCCTCCCACCCTCGCTATTTAGTATGTTCCATGTTGAAAACACAGGCACACAACACACGCACACAACACACGCACACATGCCCGCACACCTCGCCTACACAGATGAGCACGCATGCACATACACTTGCATGCACCCCTTGAAGCACGCAACAATTTTGTATGGTTGTATAGCTGTGTCATTGTCTTTATTCTTCATTTTTGTTTGTGTTTATGTATTTATCCATTTTGCACTTCTTTCAGATGCTTGATCTTTTACCTTTTTTCTTACATATGCAGCAATTGGAGATTATGTGCTTCCTACTGCACTCCTGTCATTCTTGACTTATCTCTCTCACTTACTCCTTCTCTTTTCTTTTCTTCCCCCCCTCCCCCTAATCTGTCCATCCTCTTCGGTCAGCTCAGCCACTGCAATATCTTACATGTTCTCAAAATGTAATAAAAAAATAAAATAAAAAGAAATCGACCAACATGAGGGGCCTATACAGAGTCTATAGAGCCCCTCATGGCAAAGGGAACATGTTTGGCACAGCAGTGCATTCAGACCATGATTCTGCTGGCCGAAGCTCCCGGACAGGACAAAAAAAAAACAAAAAAAACACATTAGTTGAATTCTCCCCAAACAGGCATAACGGGCCAAATGCCGTCCTCTCGTTCGCAAATTTCTTGTGTTCTTATGTAGATCCGTGCTGTAAAATCTTTCTACTAAGTCTGTTTCAGACAGCTTCAGGCAGGCGAACCGAACATTCAACCTTGGGTATTTGTCATATGGACAGCTGGGGTTGTCGGCAGCTTCTTTCAAAGTAATCAGTGATTACTGCCCTGAGATTTATCAGACTATTAGACTCACGGACACTGGGATCTTTTTTTCGTCCTGTAGCACAGTCATTTTCCTCCATCAGTTGTAGATTTCTGGCCCTGGACTCAAAGGAAGATCTCGCAGGAACTACTGGGCACTCTTCCAATTTGGCTTGCTTTCCGTAATGTGCTGTTGTAAATCTTTCAATCAGACTCACCTTTCATCACCACAGGGTGAGAGACCACACTAATATGGCACAGAGCTGTTTGGCTGCCTGCCTGTGCAGCCTCTGGATTAAAAGAAAATCCCAATACAGGCTACACACTGATTTGATTCTAGAATTTTTTATGGTATGGGACATAAAAGGGGCCATAATTTATGCAGAGTGGCCAACCTTATCATTAGCCAATGATATGTTTGGAATTGGTGAGTGACAGGGGGCAAGCCCTCCGGGAGCCAGTCAGCTTTCGCCTGGGGCCAATGTACGCCCCTGGTTGCAGCACATTTGTGTCCCCTGGTCCCCTCAAGTCATCCATCACAGAGTGTTACCCTATCAGCTTACTGCCTAACAATGAAGGACCTCTATCTAATATACAGAGCAGAGGGCCAAAGAATAACGCCTGTCACAGTAAGAAGGAAGAACATCCTCTCAGAATAAGACTGACCCAGCAAGTATCTCATACAGTACAGATGTCGAAAAAATTCTATATTCATATACAAGGGTAAAGTAACTTTAATACTTGAATGTGGAAAACTTCTGTCTTCCGTCTCCAAGCAGTTGAAAATGTGGCAGCTAGGCTTCTAACGCGTCCTAGTGGAAGGGCACCCATAACACCCACATTGCCATCTTTGCACTGGCTTCCTGTTGATTTTAGGATAAGGTTTAAGATCTGGGTGATTACCTATAGGGCTTGGAATAGTCAAGCCCCAAAGTATGTAACAGATCTCCTTACCAAATAAGAGACCACTCGAGTGCTCAGATCTCAGGAGAAAGGGCTGTCAGTTGTTCCACGCACCAAGTTTAAGACTCGTGGCAACATGCCTTCCAGTCTGCTGCCCCGAGGTTATGGAATGATCTTCCTCCTTGGGTATGCGCAGCGGATAAAAATGTTTTATTTAAACAAGCTTTTGTTTAGATTTTCTTATTTTATTTTTATTATATATTTTATTCTTTATGTATTTTTAATGTTGACTGCTTTGGACTTGTACAGCGCTTTGTGACTTTTATCTGTGAAAAGTGCTTTATAAATGGAGTTTTACTTACTTACTTGCTTACTTAACGCCTCACGTGCCAGGATGGCTGTATGCATATACGTTAACTCTCTCCATGTTCCTGTATGCATACGGTTTAACTCTGTCCATGTTTATGTCATCAAACTCAGGAAATATATTACCTTTCTGTTAACTGCTGAAAACCAATTTCTTACTTCTTATATGTTTATTAAAATGGTTATTTTTCAGTTCTTCATCCAAACAGACAGTAAGACGTATGAGTGGGCTACATAATATTGACCTGATGATAATTCAGGGGTTTTTAAGTAACATACAAATGAGGATAACATGCAATAAAATGCAAACATGAACTTCTCCCTAAGTGAATGCTGAGTTCAAAGGGACTGTGTCTCTTCCATATACAAGGAAAGTGATCTGCTTTGCTGTTGGGTCACCCTTGTGTAACTGTATCGATGTGTGTTAACAAGAACATCCCATCCATCTGGTCCACCAAGGCACCCAAAGAATGATAGGATAACCTTTACAGGAAATAAATCCTGGGGAGAAGGACAGCTTTCTTCACACTGCTTGTTCAAATAAAGGTTAATCCAGTATTACTATGTACTGCCCTTTATAACGGGAGCCAACAGTAATCAGACACAAGTGCAATTTTATAATATAACTTTATATCAGAACTGTAAAAAGAAATGCCATTTCCATCCATATATCCATCGATTTTCTGGTCTGCTTATCAAATTGAGTGTCGGAAAAAAAGGACATTTTTAATGCATTGCGCTTTTCCAATATGAGCTTTGAATAGACTTCAGCAAGTAGGCTAGTGAAAACAGATGAATTTTAAAAAATTGAAAACAAACCAGAAATATTAAAATCTGGGGAAATAGGAGTGATCTGTGGGGGCTGTTTCATGGGGGCCTGATGGACCCACTCACTGGGGGTGGGATGGATTGTTTGTCTTTGAGCTTTTTTAATTGCCTTGATAATGAGTTAATTAGCTAACGCGGCAGGCCATACGCACTTAAAGGGGGACGGGGAGGGTGAAGCGGAAGTGTGTTCATTGTACCTGTACATGTAATGTCTGGTACCACCAGAAAATGAGAAAAATATTTACATAATTACTGCAGATACATATTGACCTGAGAAACTTCTAAATGAGCCTGAGATAGTAACAGGTGTGTAGCGAACCTGCCTTCTGTGGGATTATTCACTTTAATCAGACAAACTTTTAGTGCAATCTGCAGTCTGCTTCACCATAGATATGTGTAAATAACTCCGCATCACATCAAATTAGCCATTTTCCCGGTTTTAATCTGTTCTAAGCTTGAAAAAGGCACAACTGTACACAGCTGGACTTGGGTAACCTTTAGTGTTTCCATGGCAATCCGACTTGTGTCCAGGCAACTAGACTTGTGTCCTTAGGTAACCTGTCGATGACACTCTGCTGCTCTTATTAGGCCCAGATCATTCATTATGGTTTATCTATGGTCAGCTGTGTGGATTTGATGGAGAGGCGTGTTAATGGAAGCCATGGAGGAATGCTCCCCCCGGTGGCGGTCCTTGGTTAGCTGCTCCCCGCGGTGACGGTCCTTGGTTAGCTGCTCCCCCCGATGGCGGTCCTTGGTTAGCTGCTCCCCGCGGTGGCGGTCCTTGGTTAGCTGCTCCCCGCGGTGGCGGTCCTTGGTTAGCTTTCTTTGGGTTTTATTGAATGAAAATGTATTTGTCATTTGTACAAGTAGGAGAACCGGTATACTGGAATGTGTTTTTTGTCTTCACATATCGCATCTTGCATTTTTGGTAAGACAGACACATACATATAGAGGTAAGAGTGAAGCCTGGGGTCCGGCATCCATCCGGCACCCCGGGAGCTGTCGTTGGGGTGTTAAGGGCCTTAATCAAGTGCTCAGTGGAGATGTGGTCTCTGCCCAGCATGGGATTTGAATGGGCGACCTTCTCTGCTGGGCCATACAACAGCCCGCCCCCCCACAGTGTGGCAGATTTGCTTTTCTAAAAGAGGCCCTTTAGCCATTTCATGCGGCAAATGAGGACAGGATGCTCAGAAAATGACAAACGGCACCTGAAATGACAAACAGCAGCCAAAATGACAAGATACATATGAATGAGTCTGTCATCCAGAGAAATTTCACTGCCAACCTGCCAACTGGGCCGCATAACACGGCTATTTTATTACCCACTGTATGGATTTTGATCGTCCAAGATTTTTATGAGAATTTGGTAGTTTGTGTATGCATAATGTGTGATTTGTGATTGCAAATTCCAATTTTGTATTATTCTACAGTGATTCTTTTATTACAAGAAAGTTCCGTAAATGACCTAGGGTGAGTGAGAGAGGGAGAAGCAGATCGAGAGAGACTTGATCGGCTAAGTCAGTTTGAACATCTCCCTATCCAATTAGGCTTGGCCTGCCATTTGACCCATGCTTGTCCAAAAGCCCCGATGATCCAAAGCTAAGAGTGTTCCATGCTCTGTACAGAGACAGCCAAGCTGATCCAAGCTGCTCCTCTGAGGGGACTCCGGGTTGGATTAGCGAATTCAGCAGAGCAAAGTGCAGAGCGCCAAGGCTCACGCTGTTCCCTTTATTAATGTAATATCTCTCACTTCACAGCCTGACTTATCCACACAACGAGTTCTGAATGCTGAATGTATCCATCCTCTGTTGCTTATGTGATGTAGTGCGTTTAAGTCTTGGAACTGGAATTGAAGCTATATGAAGTTTATCCAGTGACTGACTGACAGTCCCCTAGCTGTGGTGCAGAGGACCTGAGCTGGCGCAGGACGGGCCTTCCACGGGTGGGTAAGGCGCCGGTGGAGCTGCACCGCGGGATGCTGGGAACCACACTGAGCAAACGCAAGCTCTTGCAAAGTGCTCTGTAGCTGCTACTCTTAAACAAATCAAATGACTTTGTCACATTACTGGCCACTTGGTAAGTGCAAGTGAATGAAAAACTCGTGGGCAAGTTCACAACAGCAGTGATGAATTAGTGGAAATGAAAAACAATAACGCCAATAAGAAGTATACAATAAAAATGTCATGTAATATAATACATGTAACACGCAGCTTTGTAATAATAAATAATGTTCAAATTATAACAACAAATTGAATAAATAAAATTAACGGTGATTTGAATGTAAGCAAAGGCGGCGTTTTTGTAGTGCGCATATTCATTGCGGAGTGCTACACTGAGCTTCCGATTTCAATTCCTATCTTCTGGAACATGAAATGTTAAGGTTTCTTTAGAAGTTGTGCCGATACCTTTGGATAAAAAGCACACTGAGAGCATGCTAGATATTTTATTGTGAAGACAGACCTGAGGCATACCACTGATGTGGCTGCACTTTGGAGAAGGTGGCCTCCTCTTTGCCTGGCTGCCATGTCAGATGCTCCACTGACACTGTGTAACACACACACTATGTAATCGGCCAATCACAATGCTCAAAGGACACCTTTTCTGTGAGCAGGCCCCAGCAAAACATGCTAATATTTTGCATAAGCTCACTAGAGGCTCACTGGCGTGGATACACCTCGAAATGTGTTCACGGGAGCAGGCACTGGTAAAGGCAGCCCTGAAAGGCCCCCGCCTTATGTGATGGCCAATAAAATAAGCGAGGCATGGACTCAGAACAAATGATCCCATCTGTTGTTTATCTTAGTAAGGCGACTGCGCAATGGTTTACATGATTCATTTTTTTGGTGGTGGGAGGGGGGCATTTTAAAAAATGCATTAAGTGTAAAAAGCCATTCGTGTTGCATTTATCCTGTGGGCAAGTCCAGTTGCTGTAAAGCAGCATATTGATTTTCAACATTTGTGGATATTGTGTTTAATATTTATATTAAAATAATGACATTCCTCTTGCAACTACTTTTACAGAGCAGGGTTGCTGGGGGACCTGGAGCCTATCCCAGTGAGCATAGGGGTCACCCAGGATGGGACGTCAGTCCACCACAGGGCAAAAATGCTTACACATTATGGGCAGCTTAGAATGCATGTCTTTCAACTGCAGGAGGAACCCAGAATCCCCAGAGGAGAGGCATGAAACACAAGGGAGACCATGGGAAAGGGCAGCAGCCTGGGGGGCGATGTCATAGTGCTACCCCCAAGCCACCACCCTCCCGTCATTCGACCATGACCTGTGTACAGCAAGTGTCGCTGGTCATCCTTCTTCCCCCCTCTCTGGCTTCTTGTCCTCCAGCCCCTAGTGTGTTTTCCCTGCTGTCTGGGCCACTGTGTAGCTCAATGGTTTGAGCATGTGGCTCGGACACTGTACCCTGCCAGTCCTAAGATCGAGTTTAGTTTACCCTCCTTGTGCCTTGTTTTATTTTGTTCTGCTTGGACTTCTGTTTCTGTTTTTTTCCTAGTATTGTTAGCCTCTGCTTTTGGTAATATTTCCTCTTTCCTGTGCTTGATCATTGTGATTATTCCATCTGTTTCTTGTTGTCCTATGCCTGTACTGACTGGTTGATTTTGTTATGGCCCACATCTGCCCCTTGTTAGCCTCGCTGTCCGTTTTAAGTGCCCACCCTCGCTCCGTTCATCTGTCAGTCATTGTAGTTGTTACTCTGTTAGTAGCTGTGGTTATCTCCCAGTTTAACTCCTAATGTGTTCCTATTTTTCATATTTTGTTTTTGACTCTTTGCGGTCTCTTTACTTTGTGGTTCCCCTTTATGCTCTGTCCAGCCCTCTGTTTGCTGTGAGCCACTCCGTACATCATCCCTCCTTTCCTTCGTACCATAAAGTCATGAGCTAAAAAACCAAGACATACCATGCAACTGTAATGCTGTGTTGTTTCACAGCAAACGTTAATAGCTATCAGGTTAACAGCTATCAAGTTAATAGCTATCAGGTTAATAGCTATCAGGCATATTGCGCATCATCATCTGTTCAGAATATGACAATTATACTACCTTTGATATATTTCCAGCAAAATACAGGAGCTAATGTATTGATGTCATTTGTCAACATAATTATACTAGTGCCTATTCTGCAGCCATTCAGTCTGCAGGCCTACTGTTTCATAATTTATATTAAATATTATAATTTAATGAAATCAAAATGTAAATAACACGAATAACTAAATAAATGTGAAATCTCAATATGGACAAGACTTCCTCATTTGATTTTTAATGTATTTAATATTTCAGTTGCTGCAGCAATCAGGACCTCTCATTTTATAGGACAAATTACCCGTCCATCTATCCACCCATTTATCATCTTCCATAACTGCTTTTTGAATACCAAGTCACAGTGAACCCCCAGAAGCATGGGCCACATGGCAGGGCAATTCCCTGGGTGGGAGGTTGATTTGCTAATAATATCTTCTTCTGCTATTCTGATGCTCGTCTTCCTGCATCCACACAAATGTTCCTGCTCCAGTCACACAAGTACACATCCTTCAAAGCACGTTTGCCCATGAAATCCTGATCACCGTCTTCACCCAGAAAGTCACTGGGGAACACTGTTAAACATGTGGTTTCCAGTGCTGCCGCTCCATCACTGAACTGTTGCTATGTTGGCAAAAGGCACGTGCTTGTTTTGGGTAGCAATTGGATTATCATTAGCGGTGGCACACTCCAACTAGAATTATGGTAAATGGACAGCATTTACAGTATATGGCGCTTTTCTACGGAAGCCCTGAAGGGCAAAACACACCAGCAAATTCAAAAACACGCCAGCAAATTCAAAAACGCACCAGCAAAAGCGAAAACACGCCAGCAAAAGCGAAAACACGCCAGCAAAAGCGCACCAGCAAAAGCAAAAACACACCAGCAAAAGCGAAAACACGCCAGCAAAAGCAAAAGCGCGCCAGCAAAAGCGAAAACACGCGAAAACACGCTGTTGGTCACGACACCGTTCTGTTGATCTTTGGTATCCATGATGACAAAGATATGTATTTCACTAATTATCTCAGAGTTTTGTGCTGCATCCAACTGTTCTTGGATACTCTCATCAGCCCATGTTTGTTAAATATCCGAGTTCTGTGCTCGGGCACCGTGAGCGATCACACTAAACGCATACCATGTCCGGGTTCTGTGCTCGGGCACCGTGAGCGATCACACTAAACGCATACCATGTCCGAGTTCTGTGCTCGGGCACCGTGAGCGATCACACTAAATGCATACCATGTCCGAGTGCAACTGAGCCAAGCCTGGGCCCAGCTCCGGGCCCCAAACGGGGTCCTGCATGCTCCCTAACAACCACACTAGTCTTGGACTTTGGAAGTGAATTCACATTGGCGCCATCTCTTGAGGGGCGCTGACTTAGCCAGCCGATTTCACGTCGTCTCAGACAGGGGGTGCCGGCAGTGATGCCTGCCTAGGGCGCCATCTCTTGAGGGGGCGCTGACTTAGCCAGCCGATTTCACGTTGTCTCAGACAGGAGGCGCTGACTTAGCCAGCCGATTTCACGTCGTCTCAGACAGGGGGCGCCGGCAGTGATGCCTGCCTAGGGCGCCATCTCCTGAGGGGGCGCTGGCTTAGCCAGCCGATTTCACTTTGGGGCCAGTGGGGTGAGGATGGGGGTCGGGGGCCATGCAACCCCCAAGCTATACTTCAGTATCTCAGAGCCTTAACCTTTGACAACAGAAGGCTTGTGCTCAAAGCATCCTACCCATGAGAATAGCTGGATTACGACAGAAACATTTCCACTAATAACACGTGTCATTGCTGACAGGGTGCCGCAATCTGATTATCAGGGCAAGATATCAAACGGCAGTCTGGTCCATCATCTGATGAACACTTGTGCGCAGGAGGTGGTTATATCAGTGAGGAAATCGCAATTGTTTGTGTGTGTGAGTGTGTGTCTGTGTATCTATGTGTGTGTGTCTATGTGTCTGTGTGTGAGTGACTGTGTGTCTATGTGTGAGTGTGTGTCTATGTGTGAGTGTCTGTGTGTGTCTATGTGTGAGTGTGTGTGTGTGTCTATGTGTGAGTGTGTGTGTCTATGTGTGAGTGTGTGTGTGTGTGTGTGAGTGTGTGTGCCCTTTCAGGCTACCATATTTAAGTGAGCTTGCAGACTTGTTAATGGTGTTTCCTTGTTCAGAATTACAGAGATAGATTTATAAACTAGCTAATTATCACAACGGAATAATGAACTAAATAAGTGTTTTGGGTTTATCCGGGTGACTCAGAGATACAGACCTGAGAAGTCAAAGGCAATAAAATGACTGTAAGGTGGATATCAACTAAAGTACAATCAGAGTAAATTGATAGTGTCAGGGTTGGAGCTGTAAACAGGTTATCTGTGAACAGCAGTAGCATAGGAAGATAAGGGGTGGGATGGGGTGGGATGGGGGCATCATGGCAGAGGGCCCACAGCAAAATTTCCCCCCCCTCTCGCAGGCAAATCCTGCCAAGTGCTCTTTTTGATAACAAATGATCACACAGAATTTACAACAATTTTACAAAGACCCCCACTTCCCCTGGTCCGAAAATTTTACAGAGGGATACCCCAACCCCCACAATAAATGAATAATCTCTGACAAGTTTTATCTTACTCACATTTAAACATTAGCACTAAACCCAACCGTAATTTGTTCATGGTGCATTTGCAAACAATCGGAAAGTTTTAAATTTGAGGATGAAGTGACTGCGTTGAGGTGTGTGATGGTCAGTGTGCTGACAGGAGAGCAGATTGAAGACCAGAGATTCTTAGCTGGACCTTAGACCTTCTAAACATAAGGTGGACTGACATTGTAGGGTGTCAAATACCTGTTTGTCACCATGGGAAACTTTCAAAGATGTGTAGAATTTATCCTATTTTATCTTATCCAACCTGGGATCTGTTTCTGAACATGATTTCCTTTTGAACAGTCTTCTCATTTATCGAGAGTCGAAGGACTCTGTGCTTCATACCTGTAAACACGCTTAAGACTCTGAGGCTGAGGCAGCCTCGGTTGCCCTGGCAACAGGACATGGTGTTACGCCTGGGGAGAGGCAGCGTTTCCAAGCTCACCCGCTTTGATGTCAGGGCTTCACCTCCTTAGTGTCACCAGAAATTAAATTCCAGGCTAATTTCTTCAGTTTAAAGCCATTTTTCCTTTTTAAATAAACAGTCTTTTGTTCTTGTTAACCACTTTGTTCTTTAAAAAGAGAGCGGGTATACAACCAAGGTCATTCTGTATAATGGTACCTAGCCTTTTAGTTGAAGTACTAACTAAGGAAATATAGTAATTAGAATCATAAAAATAACAAAAAAAGCCCCATAACACATAATTGGGCCCAATTTGTATATGAGATACACGAAATTAGCTGAAACATTTGAATGTTTATTATTATAGTACACTTACAGTTTTTTCCAATCATTTTCACACTTGTCTCAATACTATGTCAACTTTTTCACAACACTTCACACAGAGGGCTGTACCAATACACACCTGAGCACATCACTTAACCTTTGGTGCAAAATGCCCTACAACCACCAAAACGTTTCAC
>JAODLD010000001.1:1657269-1677066 GCA_026781065.1 Mormyrops boulengeri | reverse complement strand
CGCGCCCCCCCCCCCCCCCCCCCCGCCGCCCCCCCCCCCCCCCCCGCCCCCCCCCCCCCCCCCCCCCGACGAAACCATCTCTGAATGCTCAAACAACAATGGGATTTTAGTGGGAGTCAATGCAACTCGGTCAGATGTGTCAAACTATATTATTATTCTGCTGTTTGAACTCCTTCTGCTTCTGTGCTGAACTAGAAGGGGAATGCAGAGTGGAATATGAAGCAGGTAGGTGACATTTCCAAATGCTTGCTTCGATTTTCTTGGGCTCCTATGGGGTTAAACACACACTTTCATTAAATTCTTTGAGTCTTACAAAGAAAGGAAAAACAATTATGGAATTTCCCCTCTTTTACAAAATAGAAATACAAAAGTGTGAGCACACCAAGGAAAGGGATTTTTAAATGTAATATTAAGTGAGTAATAAATACCCAAATCATGCATCGGCATGAGCACTTCACACCTCTTGGGTTGTCGGACTAAAGTCAACCCCTGGTTCAGTATCTAGTGTTTAGATATTTTCAAGTTAAGTCAAGCCAAGTGGGCTTTATTATGATACCACCCATATACAGGTATAGAGCGGCCAAGTGGGCTTTATTATGACACCACCCATATACAGGTATAGAGCGGCCAAGTGGGCTTTATTATGACACCACCCATATACAGGTATAGAGCGGCCAAGTGGGCTTTATTATGATACCACCCATATACAGGTATAGAGCGGCTAAGTGGGCTTTATTATGATACCACCCATATACAGGTATAGAGCGGCTAAGTGGGCTTTATTATGATACCATCTATATACAGGTATATAGTGGCATGAAATAACTGGACCACTGTGTGACATACAGACAGTGAGGGCTTCACAGTGCTTCAAAGTGCAAAAACACAGGACAGTGCGAAGCAGGGGGGCTGGACACAGGGGCTTATATACACAGCGCAAGGTGTATGTATGTAAACAAGAAATACTGCAGCATAAAAGGGTGGAATAAATATTGAGGCAAAAAAAAATTGATAAATAACAGTAAGTTAACCATCTGCGGTTGACGGCATCGTGAAGAGTGCCAATATGGTGGGGCAGGGGTTCTTTCGTTCTGTGTGGCTTGGTGAGAGTGGTTCGGAGTGTGTGAGCCCTGCCATGGACTGGTGTCCCGGGAGCGTGTGAGCCCTGCCATGGACTGGTGTCCCGGGAGTGTGTGAGACCTGCCATGAACTGGTATCCCGGCCAGGCTGTCCCTCTGCTTCTTGGAATGAGCCCCGGGTTCCCAGTGACCCTGTACTGCATAAGTAATTATACAAGATGGAGAGAAATAGTAAACTCATCCATTTAGAAGTCTGCTACACGTGACGCCTTTATTGAACATGATCACAAATGGCTAAGCATGCAACATTCCGTTGACAGACTTCACCTGTATCCTCTACCTAAACAATGCTTTTGACAATGAATAAAATAAACGACATAAACATCCTTGGCTTTGAAATTACACTAATCTGAACCGGTCTTCAGCAATTAGTCATTACAGATTCTAAATATTCGCTGGTTGTCATTAACAAACAATTGGTTTTATTATTATTTTGAAAAGCCATTGAATGCCAACAGCAGAAGGAGTGCCGGAGACATCAGCAAGCAAAAGTCATCCTGGCAGAGAGCAGCAAAGTGTTACCAAGATAACCCCACTGACCCAGACTGTCCTATCTGAGCGCAGAAAGAAGGAGTTCTGCGCTTCGCCGTCTGTCAAGATTGACCATAATCAAACCTATGATGGTTTTGGTTGTGTTGCATGTTTTCCCTCCAAAACTAGTTCTGTGGGGGATGAATACAAATGAACGAGTTGCATAATTACCACAAGTACCCCCAGCTAAAATAACTCTGCTGGCCCCTTAGCGTGCATTTTCAGCAGAATCACAAACCCTATCGCAGTAGCACCTGCTATGTGCAAAAACATGTCAGTAATCGGAAACAGGAATCTGAGGTCTGGGTGAAAGATTGTTTTCAGGGGCGAGAGGTGTGAGGGGGGGCTGTAAATCTGCCAGCGTTTATCATTGCTGAACTGCAGTCTGACACAGACTGGCCCTTAACAGGAACATTTAGCGTCATCTTTGAGGACTGCTTTTCACTAGGCCGGTGATGAACGGGCTATTAAACAAGGAGGTGCATTAGGTTTTCCACGGGACATTTTCCTTGGATGGCTTCCAGGGACGTCAGAGCGTTTCAGCTGAAAATTGCCATCCAGCCGGGATCTTCATGAACGCGCTCAGCTGAGATGCAGCTATAGTTTGGTGTCAGCATTGTGGCTCACTTTCTCGGCGAAAAGGATTACATTTCCGAGCTCAAATTAAAGATAATAGACTTCTCTCTTAGGACGACACTCTAAACACTCATAATTCTCATTTGCATAGATGTGAAAACAACAGGATCCATTTTCACTCTGAGTCCATGGTGGGGGGGGGTGCTGTTTGTCTCTGTTGGGAGAATCAGGTGGCCACAGTGATTCATTGTCTTCCTCCTGTCCCTCGCTCCTGCTGTTTTGCAGGTTCCCCAGAAACCCATACCTGTGACTGTCTGTGCTGCTAAGAATGCTCTCTTACATTTGCTCATAGTGAAGGCCCTGCCTTTGTTCTGTACCCTGCCTCCTCCAGCCGGTCCCTTCAAAGACAGCATCTCAAACGCAGCCATATGACATTGTTTTATGGCCCTATCTGCTAAGCTGCCCAGGTCATCCCACAGTAATTGGTGATGAAATCAAGGTTTTTTTGTGCATTTCCTCTAAACACGTCACATGTGCTGCGCGGCTCAGTGTGTTAGGATTCTGTGCCCATGATCAGAAGGTCGTTGGTTTGAATCCATTGGCCAGAAACCTAATCCTGCTGTTGGGCCCTTGAATCCCAGGTACTCTAGGTGTGCTGTATGCTGACTGACCCCTAGTCCTGCTCTTGCCTGTGTCTAGTCTAGTCTAGTCTCATGGGGAGCAAGATGGGTCTGGTTCAAAGATAACTTAACAATAAATAAGGTATAGCCATTCTATTTTTCCCTCTGAAGGCTGCAAAAAGCAGGCAGGAGATGGTGATGCCAGGTGAATCCCAACATTTCGGAACGTAAAGCTAAGATGTTGCTAAGACGACAACAACATCTGAAAAAAAGGCAGAGCCAAATATGTCACATGAACGTTCCTAGAGTAAAGACACCTGAGATTAAAAGAAGATATCCTGGGCCAAAGTCTCTCTCCATCTTTCTCTAAGCTATCGGGACTCGTCTTCCACCATAGCATCAGAGAGAGTAAAGAGAGCACTTAGGTAGCGGCTCTGCTTCCCGTCACGCCCGGCCCCAGCTGCCCACTCCCGCCTCTGCGGATGCCTTTACCCTCCTTGTACAGTGTGTAATTGGCTGCAGACATGGTCGTTTGGAGCCCCTCCGGGTGCTGAGGACCAGCCAAGCGTTTCTGCTGTGACTCAGTGCTCTCCAGGTGTCTTCTCCCGTGAAGGCGCAGTGCACTGGCCGTTGGTCCACGTTGTCCATTCCTTTTTCAATAAGCCACTAATCAATTGCGATAGCAGTCGCTTGTGGTCTGGCCTGGAAGACACAGACGCTCAGTGACGGCCCCCTGGGCGGGACAGTGGTCAGTCATGGGGCACTCAGACAGGATAACAACATGACCCACTGAGCCACCATGCCATCCTCACACATTCAGTCCGTGATTAATGACAGAAGGTCCTGCAGCCCAATCTTGTTGAGAGAAGGTCATCCAGCTACTGCATAACATTCTCATATCACTTAACTTCTTCTGTCCTTGTGGAGATGTAATGCGGTTTTCCCAGCACAGTGACAAAAACTTTGTTTATTGCTCGAGATCATTTAAGGGAAAGTGCTTCCATGTGGAACAATGCTTGTTTCAACTGCAGTTAATTTCAAGCAGAAAATTAATTATATACATAAAAAAAAATGTTCATTGAAATAGCCCAAACTCACACCCGAGAATGAAAATAATTTTATTTCTTATCTGTTTTTTCTTGGTTACCTCCTGTGATGGGGGTCAGGGCCTCATTTTCGCTTTTCCCCTTTGAAATGTTTCCTTTGTTCTTCTCACGCCCTCCAGGAAGCTGAGAGTGAAGTCGCAGCTGCTCGTGAAAACGATTTGAAATAATGGTTTGGCCGATCGATCGCTTGATTGCGTAGGGAAATGCACGCAGATGACTGGCGTGGCCTCCCTGAAGAGCAGCCACACTTCACACCACAAACTCCAGATGTCCCGATGTGTCTCTGCTACATGAGGGCGGCTACGTGGAAATTTAGATAATAAAGCACTAGACCAGAGCGCACCTCCACAGCAGCAAGTGGAAGAGAAAAAGCCAATTCTCCATCCCCGGATGTTTTCCTATTGTGTCTCACGCCATAAAAATATTATCTTTGCGTGGTGTTCATTTTGAGCCTTTTATCTCCTGTTTTTCCCCATCTAACCTACATCCAGTTGACCCAAATGCCTCCTTATAGTGGTGATGGCATTCTAGCAAAATTCATATTAGGTCTTTGGCCGGATAAATATGTAACATATATCCACCCATCGTTAGAGCCTGTCCCAGGAAGCATAAGTCACGGTATATGCTGGATGGGAAGACAGTCCAGCACAGGGCAAAATACATAATATGTATTAAAATACACCCATTCAGCCATCTCCTTATTTTGGACGCCAAAATGGTTTTCAGCATCAGAGGAGACACAGCACTGCAGGTGTGTGCTTCGCTCTCGGCTGTGCGCTTCGGTATCTGCTGTGCGCTTCGGTATCTGCTGTGCGCTTCGCTCTCGGCTGTGCGCTTCGGTATCTGCTGTGCGCTTCGCTCTCTGCTGTGCGCTTCGGTATCTGCTGTGCGCTTCGGTATCTGCTGTGCGCTTCGCTCTCGGCTGTGCGCTTCGGTATCTGCTGTGCGCTTCGCTCTCGGCTGTGTGCTTCGGTATCTGCTGTGCGCTTTGCCATCTTGTAGCACTCAATATCCAGTTCCAACACAGCTGAAAAAATATATATAATGCACTACAGACTAATTCGTATTGCTATATCGAAACAGCTTCTTCGGGGGTAAATGGGCACCGAATCCTCTGTACATTCTCATAATTACTTTTTAGCTTGATTGAAAATGAGACCAAAAGTACAAATCACAAATCTGATTAACAAAGGATTTATATCTACTTGTAATATCGATAATAACATACACATATCTCAATGGCTGCATATCCCAAGCTGACTGAAAGTTTTTCTCATGCTCTACCTTTCTTCCCCCTCGTTCTCTCCCTCGTGTTGCCTGTTTAACTCGCCTCTTGTTGCAGCCCTCGTGTGGATCACCCCAGGTACCTCTCGTCTGCTCCTTCACATGCCCTGTATAAAGCGCCCTTCAGTCCTGCGATCCCCAGTCATCTCATTGATGCTGCTGCCGGCATGTGCTCCCCAGTGTGTCCTGCGTCCAGTGTTCTTGCCTGATCCTCCCTAACCTGTTTTGACCCCTTGTGCTCCGTTTTTTTTTCCCTGCTTGTAGTTTCCTTTAATAACGCCCCCCTTTTGGTTTCCCCCACACCTGCCTTCGCCTCCATCCTTGCCTTCGACGTGACAGCTTTATGCGTAACAGTAAAAAGCAAATGTCCATCCATCCATCTGGCATACCCGCTTCTCCTGTGCAGGGTACTGGTGATAAACATTTAAATCATTTTAATAGCAAATAAGGACATTTTTTGCATTTAAGTCTAATTTGATTCTCAGCAATTAAATACTTAAAATCATATTTTTCACATTTTGTTCTTCACAGCAATTAACAAAGCTGAACTGACATATTAAGAAAACACAGCTTACGTTTAATAAATTCCCCAGAATGGTTTTAATTCACTAAAAGTGTCACAATCTCCGAGCCTCTGAATGACTCGTAAAAGCTGTTCTGTGCTGCCTGGAGCAACTCTCACCATAAATCACTTACCGGCCATTTTAGCAAAAAGCTAAAATTCACATTAAATAAACACTAAGGTTGCTTTGTTTAAATATTAGTGCCATGCTCAAACCATGCAAGCATGTCATATTGTAACTGGAGAAATATGACTATATTCATGTTCCCAGTTTCCATTCTTCTTCATTAATAGCCAGTTCATGTTCCTGTCTTTGATATACAGCAAGTAGAATAAAATCCAATTGGTCAAAAAGACACCAGTAAAGACAGATGTGTTGGTCAAATTCTGCACCTTACATTAGTGTCACAGGACTTTTTGTTCATGCAAAATCCCACTAAATGCAGTAAAGTCAATAACAAACAATATTTCCTTGACAGGATATGGACATGGAAGGCCTCAGAGGGGCATGATTTGGGGGGGCAGCGCAATTGAGGGCCCCAAAATGTACTGCAGGGGCCTCTGCTTGGGGGCCCAAACACAGGCAGCTATGCCCCTGTACTGATGCATAAAACATATCAGAAAACTCACAGCTCCTCGCACAATAACAATATTTCTGAAACCAATGTTTCTGGCACTACCATCATTGGGTCACTGAGCAAGACCCTTAACCCCAACTTGCTCCAGGGGGACTGTCCCTGAATTTAGAAAAATGGAAGTCGCTCTGGATAAGAGCGTCCGCTAAATGCTGTAAATGTAAATGCAATTAGCCCTTAATTAATGTAATGAAAAAAAACTAAGCAGGGGAGCCCCCTGAAGGATCCGATATCTGAAACAAGTGGTCCGCTCTGACCGGCCAGATCACAACTGTCACCCGGAGAAGCAGTATGAAGATGGATTGATGGGAAAGTACCAGAATCAGCGAAGACTATGTACATTGCACAGACGCTACTATTAGTCACAGCTATATTAGTACTATAATGATATATGAATAATGTTTGAACATTTACACTGTTAAGAAGGACTGACTGAACTGGTCTTATGGTTGGATCACTGTTTAGAAGAACTTTATCAATAGTAATAAATTAAGTTTCATATTTATCTTTAGATATGTGTGGTGCATTCAGAATAAGATGAGGTGACCATGTACACCACACGCAACTTAGCAAAAAGTGCCAATAACAAATGACAGAAGTGGTGCAATAGATACATGCTGTATGTTGAGTGTGGATTCCGCTGGGCGGGATCTGATGAAAGCAGGAATAGAGCAGTCTTGGGGGGGGCACAAGAGACCCCCTGTTGAGACCTTTCAGCCCAATGCAATTCCTGCAGCCCAGACTGCACCTCAGCAGCGCTGTGGGCATTAACAAGGATGGACAGATACCTGTGCTTTAAACACATCACCACTGACAGATGGTAAGAGAGAAAGAAGGAGGTGTGGATTAGGGATTAGGGAAAGAGTGAAATATAATACTCAGTTTTCAAGTCCGAGGCCTCTGGTGTCTCAATCCTACCTGGCATAGATTTTTTTTAAAGATAAGAGCAGAATCAAGCTTATCAACTGACAGCAAGAATACACTGATGTGACAGAAACCCTGAGAATACACAGAAAACGTTATGCCTACGTTACGATATCACACATAAAATGTTATAGTCTTCTATTCTAATTAGTATATAATTCAGTTGTCATTTCAATTCAACAAACAGAAAATTCACGATCTATTTTAAAACAGTATTTCAATTTGCAAATTGCACTACCAATTCGGTTGCAATACAGATCAAGGCAGTGAGTTTGGCATTTTGATTAGTTTTTTTGAATTGGGTGGTTAATTTTTTATAAGAAGACATTGCAATGTTAGAACCCGCACGGGCGACGATCATGTGCAGCGCATGCGCGGAACAGAGGCGAACTTTGACCTGGCAGATCAAAATAAGAGAGGGAATATCTGGTAATTAGCATTAGCATTAGCTGTGGAACGAATATTTATAAGTATTTACTGGTTTAAAAAACTGACAAGAGCTGTGACATTGGGAAGATTTTATAAACACCGAGTTGTTCGATAAAGGTAAAAAAACCACGTTTATGTTGCGAGTTAGCAGAAACTTACAATCTTGTGAGATGTTATTTCAGTTTCTTTATCAAGCTTAGCATACATCGATGTCCAAACTTGCTTATTGATGCATTGAGGTATAGAAAGTTATTTTAATAGCACTGTAACATGGTTACTATCTGCTTCCAGCGCCGCCTCGCACGTCTTTTTGTAGACATTTTTGTTTGTGAGGTTTAATATTCTTCAGAGAGTTTGCGGTCACTACGTTCATTTCACGTCAATAAAGCAGGCAAAATCCGTATGCAGTGTTTACGGAGCGTAAAGTAAGCTGACAAGTCAAATAGCTGCCATGAAAATAATTATAGTACTTGTTATCAGATATTCTCATCTAAATTACAAAACATATAATTGCACTTACCGTTATTTGCGTTTTAATCTTGAACTATTCTGTCGCTGTTGTGTGGGACTTTGACCAGAGGTTTTCTATACACCTGTACTTAGTGTCTAGTGATGTGACAAGAAAATCGATTTGAAAAAGACGAATTGATTCGGGACCTGCGCAAAGCACTAGATACAATATAATATTCACTCAATTTAGTATTGACTCGCAACAACAAAACCAGGCAGTTAATGAATCCTTCGTCCAAATGGAATGAAACGGTAGTATTAATTGCTTTTGTTTGTAATATGATTTCTGTATATGATGATATTGTTTTAGAGACTAGCGGTGGTTACCGGTACAACTTTCCGTATGAATTAGACATCATATTGATTATTATGAATAGAATTGAAATGATCGATTTTATTATTAAAGCAGTGCCTTTTTATTGCAGTGTTGTTTTTAACTTTAATGTAGGCCTGGTTGTGTTACAGTTTGATCATGTTCTGAGATCTCAGACTAGGTCTTCAAACTGAAGTCAGAAGCACTGTATTCCGCCAAGCATGTTACACATATGAGGACTTTGTCTCGGTGCAGGTATACATGATTGACCTGTAACATATTACACAAGCTGGACAGGTTCAGACTATTACATACATTCAAGAAAAACCAAGGAAAAGATGAAAAGAAGAACATAAGGAATAGAGAAAAAAATAAGAATATTGCATATTAATCAAGTATGTGAATGTGTACCTGTAATCTGTTATTTAAGTATGTGAATGTGATGGGCTTCAGCTCCTTTTGTTGACAGCTTTTATAAAAAGTGTCACAGGGCTCCGGCCCCCCAGGACTGGAGTTTGACATCCCTGTGCTGGAGGCTGACTGCTGGTTTCAATGATGGGGGGCGGTGCCACTACCTTGTGTCATGTGACCAGCCTCTCTGTCATTGGTCACTAAAAGTCTTCTGCCACATATAGCTCATAATAAAATGTCTAAGTCCGCTTTCTATGAATTGTAAGTCATTGAAAGGAAAAAGGCGAGCTTACTTTCAACCAGTAACAAAGTTGGCACAGAAGATGAATTTTTATAGTAATAGTAATAATAATACATTATTCATTCCTGTGATGAATTTGTCCGTGATGTATGCAGCCGATACCTATGACTATAATTAGATTAGTTAATCATCTTCTATTAAAATACAGCATGGTTGAAAGAGATGTATCTAATTAGGTTTGAAATGCTTGGGTATTTTTCTGTAGTCAAAAATGAACATGAATATATTCTCTTGCCATATATTGGGGGTTGGAATATAAAGCGGCTCTTTAATTTTTTTAACCTTTAGACCTTGTTTTTCTTGTGCTTTATGATATCATATGGTCACATGCCAGCCCCGAACCGTAATACTGTAGCAGAGTTAGCATCTCACAGTTTGAGATGAACGCGTAAACAGGCCATATCATGGTGGCTCTGAGATGAGTGTGGAGCTCTTAAGTGGCCCCAGGCGGTGCTCCTCTCAATCTTAGCTTTTCGGTAAACCAGTTTGATAGCACAGTGCTTCTGTCTGGCTGGGGGTGACATTAGCAATGTGGGATTCGGAGACAAATGGAGAGATGAATGAACTGAGTAGAGCAGCATCTCCCATAAGACTGCAGTGCTTATTTACAGATATTCCCTCCAGGAAATTGACCAGGACCGTGCTTAACATATCCTTGTGTTTACTGTTATTTGCGTTTTCATCTCCTTGGCAGGTTGTTCTGTCACTCGCATCTGTAAAATAGGGGCATTAAAGACTCTCGGGTGTATTTGTGTGCATTCCTAGCCGTCAGTGAAGATTTAAATATGAAATGCTCCTATTAAGCTGGAATTGGGACCCCTCTGGGAATTGTCACTATGCTCGCCTTGTCATGAACCTGCAAAGAGAAGCAGCATTTAAAGGGAAGTGGCAGGAAGCTCTGCTATCTCACACGTGCACCAAGACTTTACACTTAGAGAATCTGTTTGTAGCCCCCTGGCTCACCCAGGGAGCAGAGACTGAAGTTCTCCTGGAAATTTATCTCATCTTACAGACCATTGCATGGCTGGTGGTCTGGAGGTGCGCATGTGCAAACAGACAGTCCCGTGACAGACTTCGTCTTGTGATTAACCTCTTCGTTTGTTCTGCTTATGTCAAGCTTAATTGCATGCGGTATACTACTGATATTTAAAATGACCAGAGCTCTACGTCTAGCTCGCGGCTGGTTTTCTGTTGATCGAGTCATTCGTTTCATTTATTGAGTGCGGTCTGTCTCTGTTAGTTAAAACGTCGACGCCGGCGTTTTCACCGCTAGGGGGCAAATCGGAACAATTTGAACTGCACTGCAGGGTTATATCTTTAAGGTTCTTTTACTGATAGCAAAATGGGTACAATTTACTCTAAATTATGTCTAATTTGGTTTCCAAATGGCAAATATCCACTGAACGTTTGTAAAGAATCCCGAAGGATCCCCCGCCATGCAGGATGGGTGCCCCCACACTGATTAATATAAATGGCTTTCACCCCAGGCAGAGTATGTCCAGTGCAGCTTCATTGACAGGTGAGCAAGGATTTGCTAGTGGGCATTAATTAGCTACTAATTACACTAAATATTATTGACTGGCAGTAACATGTTGTACCTAAGCTGTCAATGTGTCAAGTGTGCAAAGAAGGTGGGTTGACCCTGCACCCTCTTGACCCCTGTGGACCTTGGCATGTCTGTGAGCGATTGTCCTGCCTGACTTTTGCATTCCTGCTTGCTGGACTTCTTTGCTCTGGACATTGAATGTTTCAGCAGTCTTTGTGTTAGTGCTGCATTGTAAGAATATGCTGCTGAAACATCCTGGAAGCTCAGAACCGGGGCAAAATACCAGAGGTCAGGTTAGGGGAATTAGTCGCGTTTACTGGCAATTATAATTTACAGATTAGAGTTTGCAGGGAGCACGGTCCTCCCAGTGTCTATTACACTGCCTGCCAGCTGATTCGCATTCTGGCGTTTATGCTTGGAATTTATTAGCCAGTGCAAACAGTAAATGCTGAAGACGTGCTCATTGAGGCTGGGACCTATGGGCCAGTTTTACCTGAAAAGCCATTACAGGATTTTAGTTAGTTGAACTCCTCCTCTTCAATCTCAGTGTGTGAGCACATTAGTGCCGGTTATCTCTGTGTCCGCGGGCAGCAGCGGCATCGGCAGGCACCAGGATTCGGTTCTGCCGGCAGCATAGCATCCCGCGTGTACAGTCTGGGCTATCCTTTGCTGAGGGTAGGGGTGGGCAATCTTTCCGAAAAATCACATCACGATCGAACACAAAATCACAATCTGAATTGCGATTTATCTTTTCAATGTGGCACATACTTATAAGAATACCCAAGTTACACTTTATTTTAAACATCCAACTTGAATTCAGCTGTGAAATAGATTTGTCGTATTGCCTCCCGATGTGGCGACCATTGTCCAACAAATTTTACGTATTACTTTACTTTGTGCAGTATCTGACTGTGCATAGCTGAACCACTGCCACACTGCTGATGTCGAGTCCTTCTTTGGCACAAGCTCCTCATCTGCCATGCTCCTAGCACGTTGTTTTTAACTTCAAGCAGGAGAGCCATGATGAGGACACGTGAAATACTTTGAACGGGAAATTATTCAGTTAGTTTGTCAACTTGACACAGATCCATTAGTATGCATTATTAGAATGATGTAAAAATCACAATCTGTACGATTCGCTTGAAAATTAGATTGTGGACGTCTTTAAAATCGTCAGATTGCGCACCCCTAGCCGAGGGACCTGCCGACTGACATGCTGTGTACCATTTAGGTTCCCAGTGAAAGGACGTTCCTGTGAATCTCCCTGGCACTGCTTGCTTTCTGTATATTAATAAGGCTTGCCGGCAAGTTCCCTAGCAGTTATTGATGCGTCGTCAGGAGGGTTAGCGCACTCAAGGCAGCAGTGCAGTTATGATCCGATTTGTGTCCTGAAGTGATTTGGGCCGGAATTCCGGAGTCATCTGTGAGTGCGCTGTAGTTTCGAGCGACACTGTTTGTCAGCTCTCGTCTGCCAGAACTTGCAGCCGAAATTGGAGTACAAGTTTCTCCGTGAGCAGACTGTGGGGGCCTGACAGCAAATTGTAATGTACAAATTAGAGGTGCACCGATCCCATATTCAGATCAGTTTTGGCACCGATCCATACCTATTACATGGATCGGGTATCAGACATATGTGACCAATCCACGTCCAAAGCTTACTTATTTTGTTTTCGGCAGTCTGTAATGAGAGCTCCTATTTTGTGTTAAATCGCGTGCGCGGTGGCTTCCACCTGCTGTGACGTCATGTGGATACCCTTTGCAGTAGGGGGAGAGCAAGAACATCAGGTAGGAGGGTGACGATCTGTGAGTATTTTACGCTTATAACAGCAGCTAGTAGCACAGTGATGTGCAATTTTTGTAAAAACAAAGTTTTGAGAGGTGGAAGTAGCGTTTAGTGGAAAGTCCCATTAAACAAGGCGCGCACGATTGTGCGAACAAACGAAGTAACTGCAGTCACAGCGAAGTGTCAGTGCCGCTCTTGCCAGTGGGAGGAAAATCGTGTTGCATTCTAGCATTCGCCACTTGCGTATACTCTCTTGGAAGATACTCAAATTGAACTGCGAATGCCTCAAAAACACTTAAAAGGTGGAACAGTACATTATGTATGTTTCTAGTTTTTTTTTTTGTATTTACCAGTTTCAAAAAACATTAGTAATATATAAATATACTTATTTGATTAATTCACGTAAAAAGACCTGTTGTATCGGAATCTGTATCAAATCGGCAGTTGTGTATCAGAATCGGATGGCCCATACTTAGTATGTCAGAGTGGACCAGCCCCATCACGCTTGTACCAGTGTCTCTTGCATGTGCTGCTTTGTAGAGGCTTTTAGGTGGGACTTAAGGGTTGGGATCTCCTGTTTTCTCTCAAATGAAAGAGATTGCGTATGTGAATGTGTATCAATGAATTGTCACTCCCGTGTTGATGTGTGCAAAGGGCTGCCAGCTGTAATGTGTTCAAAACAATTGAGTAATTGTATAGTACACAGGGAGTGTATTTCCCGTAGCATGTGTGTGCTTGTCTTGGGCTGCCCTTGTGTTTATGCTGTAACTTTTCAGTAGAGAAGATGTCCCTTGGCTCTTTGTTTTCAGCACCCTGCTGTTTGTTTAGGAGCACCATGGTTCCTCTTAGAATGTGTTCATTATAATCAATCATTAACTAGTTCTTTTGAAGACTGTGAGGTAAGTCTAACTGAACCTTTTGCAATGTCTGCCTACACAGTACTTGTTTTCTTAAGGCATTGTATGTATTTAAAGAATCAAATCTAAACAATATATCTGCTTCATAAGTTTAAGGTGACGCGTCTACAAGGTCTCTGCTGCGCCTTTTTCCTCTCTATCTGTTTGTATTTTTAGAAAGATGCATTTTCCAAGCACTATGTCCTCTGTGGCTCCAAACTGCTGATGTTCAGAGGCAAAAGGGGTGAATAGCTAGACCTCTTTCTTAGTCTGAAATGCAAGACCTTTTCTGGACTGGGGGTATTAAATCCAAAATGTATCCAGGGATTGAAATTGCTGTTTTGAGACACATCTAGCACAGCATTAAATTTGTTTGAATCAATGCAAAACAGTGATACAATGCAATACAATTACAGCCATTGAAGGAACTGTTTGAATAATCATTCCGTAAATGGGTTTGGCGTGGTTATATGTTGAATTAGGCATCACTATTGTATATCATGAATGTGTTTTGATTAAGGTTCTTTTTTAACCAAACAATGTATATGCGTAAGTGTCATATAATAGAAAGAACAAATCTGTTGAATAGTGATTTGTTTCACGCTGTCCTCTTTGTTGTAGTGTCCTCTTAAGTTGAATCATAGTCAAATCATTAAGCATTAAGTTCTGATTGTCATCCAGAGAAAAAATTAGATAATGGTGAAGCGCAATCAGTTTGTTGTGTTTTTCTGTTTTGTTTTCGTGTTGCTTACGTCTTCCTGATTCTCCAGCCAATTAATTTGTTGCTTTTCCCTCGGCTATGGTCCAGTGACTCCAGTTTCGAGCAGTGTCTGTCAGAGGCACAGGAGAATATTTATAAGTTTTTATCCTTTATTTTTCTGTATCTCTGTCTCTCTTTCAAAGTCAGTCTGACGTACTTCTTTGGCAGGATTACTTCAGTAAGCCACCCTGTTATATTTGAATATCCTCTTGTAACACGTGTCGATCTGCATGCTCCTTTTCCTTCTCATAGGGCCCAGCAAAGAACTAGCTTTGTCACTATGTGTCTAGTCTGTGTGTGTTGCCTTGTTCGAGCAATATATATTTATATATGTTTAAGTGCCAAGGTGCTCTTTATAAAAGATCATTTCTGGCCCATTGAATTCTCGGCCCTGATTGTAAGAAAAAGAGGGGATGAATTTGAGTCTACATTTGAGTCTACATTTGAGTCTACATTTGAGTCTACATTTGAGTCTACATTTGAGTCTACATTTGAGTCTACATGGTCCCATGGGGGTACTTGCTTGGTGGAGCCTTCTTCTTTGTCCGATGTTTGTTTTTTTTATTTTTCTTCGGACTCATCTTTTGTATACCTTTTCAGATCCACAGAGGATGAATTGTTTACATTTCTTGTGATGCTTTTTAAAACCTCCCTGGTTTATAAAATCATTTACTGAAAGGAGTTACCTGAGCTGGGTCAATGAGTTTGAATCTTCTGATTTTATTCCATCTTGTTTATCTCTTAATTTAACATAGAACGCAGATGGTTTTAATTTTATATCATTTCTGTTTAAAGATCGGTATTCGACAAAAAATGCAGCTGAAGAATAGTATCACTTTGGAGATGTGGGGATGTTTGTAGTTGGTAGGCTTGTCCAGGAATGTTTAGTGCAGTGTTTCTGAGTGGTCTGTGAGTGGTCTGTGAGCCCATTTGCATGAGCCGTCCTCCCTGCCATCTCCTTGGGGCTATACGGTGCTAAAAGTCTCGTCCTACAAAGAAAGTGTCTCCTGAAACACTTTGAATTTTTCACTTCAAAGGGCAAAGGCATCACCCCCAGGACAAGCGAGCGTTCTCCTAGGTCCGCTACACATTCGGCGAGTGGAATGCGTTTGCATTCGATTTACAGCCCGAGTGCATGGGAGCGGGCTGTTTCACAACGCCGGATGTGCCAGCCCGCGACATTGCTCTTGGCACTTATTGCAGACAATTCACACTCTTGCTGTTCTTTTTTCTTTTCTCCCTCTCTCTCACTCCAAAATATCTAAGGGTTTTGACTAGACAGGTGACGAGTCACTAAGTGTAGGCGTAGGTGTTGGAATGTTCATCTCTGGTCGTACTTTCCTAACTTCACCAGATTAAAATCCCCAGTGTTTTGGGTCACTGTGAATTACTTCTGCTGAGTCATACAGGCAGCATCCTTTTTAACTCTTCAAAACATTGTTTTGCTAATGTGTTTTATGTATTTAAAATGTTAGTTTTTAGTGATGAGAGGATTTGATTCTTTTTTTTTTTTTGCTGAATTGAAACATGCCTTTTCATTGCCCTGGACACCCCCACCCACCTTTCAGTGAAATCTGTTGCGAAGATTTCAAAATACCACAATAGTGATGCTTTTAAAAATACCACCAAAATACCATATACCCAGGTATAATTTCTGGATGGTGTGATGGCATGAAAATTAAGATGGCGCTCAAGCCTGCTCAATACCCATCTCCCAAACCAGTTCAGCAGGGCTGATGGAAAACACACACTTCCATTTATGCGCACCGATGGCCTTCTGGGCTATTGGCTTCCCCAGGCTTTCATGGTGGAGTGCTTGGATCCCACATGCCAGTGTGCCCCCGGGCTCCTGGTGGTGATAGCTGTAGGGAGATGGCAGGGGTGGTGGTCCCCAGCTCTCCCACACGGAGCACAGGTCACTTCGCCACCTACTGTGTCTTTGCAGAGCATAACTGAAATCTCAGTTAGGCAGTGCATTTTAAGAATAAAAGCGGCAAACCATCTCATCAGTTGAGTAACATCATGTTTATTTCAGTCCCCCCTCCAAAGCACCTAGCGCCCATTAGGGAAAGCAGGAGTGTCTAAGTGAGTCAAGACAAAAGCTGACATATTTTTCTAGTAATTTAATTAGGCTTCATTAGGTTTGTATTAGATCTTCACTTCAAACTCCAGGTACTTCAACCTTATTGTTGCGTGCTGCTATAAGGTCGGCTCCGCCCACAGAAATTCTCTACCCGTCATCCTACGACCCGCCACCCCGTTCAGACCCCGCCCGCAACTCGCCATGTGAACCATCCGTCACTTCTGTTCCCCGAAGTGAAAAGCGGCAAGCCAGACTCCTCGGGAGCTCTGCTCATTATTTGCTACTATTGGTTTGCTTTTCTTTGATGTATTGTGTGTGATGGTTTTGGTTTATTGGATTACTGATTTTTCGCTTTGCCCTGCCTGTACTTTCGCTTTGGTTTATTTGCTGTTTGGTTTCGATCTCTCGCCCAGTTTTTGGTAGAGATGCAGCGATCCGATTTTCGGATCGATATCGGCGCCGATCCAGACCTGTTTCCACGTCCTATACTTGCTTATTTAGTTTTTGGCAAGCTCTAAAAAGATAGCTCCTATTTCGTGTTAAGTCTATTTGCCCGATCAATCGCACGACAGCTCTTTCCCATTTTACATGTGTTTTTTGCGGCATTCAAGTCGAACGTTAACGCTGCCCATCAGTCTTTTTTGCTACTCAGTGGGTGCGAGTGCAGTGACTTCCGCCTGCGGTGACGTCATGCGCGTACCCTTCGCAGTATGAGGAGCGTAAGATAAGACGTGATGATCAGGGAGTATTTTATGCTTTTAACAGAAACCAGTAGCACAGCGATTTGCAGTCTTTGTAAAATAAAGTTTTTAGAGGTGGGAATAGCGTTTAATGGACAATCCTATTTAACAAAGGGCACGCAACTGTGCGAGACAAAAAAAATGCAATAGATGATTTGGGAGCTGCTGACTTGGACTTTTTTGTGAACTCACTGCAGCTTGTGATACAAGACGGGCTGCCATCGCAATAAAGTGTAACCGAGCTGACGCCAATGGGAGAAAAATTGTGTCAAAATTTTAAGCATTCGCCACTTGTGTATACTTGCCTTGAAGATATTCATATTGAACTGCAAATGCCTCAAACGCTTAAAACAAAATGACGAGGTGGAACAGTACGTTATGTATGTTTGTAGTAGCCTAATTAAATATTTTTTGTCATACATTTTTTCCATCTGTATTTAATAGCTTTAATATATAAAGTGTAACAAAGTAAAGAGCCCTTGTATCGGAATCTGTATCGGTATCGGCAGTTGTGTATCGGAATCGGATCGGAACTGAAAAAATGTGGATCGCCCCATCCCTAGTTTTTGGTTTACGTCTTTGCGCGCCCCTCGGACTTTGACGCTTTGATCAGTGTGTATGTTCTGTGAGTGTCGGGTGCGTAGGGAGTGGCCGCCATTTTCGTTTTGTGAGCTTTTGTTTGTATGCTGTTGTTTGGATAGGGAGCCAGGTGTAGAATTTGTTGTTTTGTTTTTGATTTCTTTGCACTAAGGTAAGTTAGCTTTGGGTGGCGTTCGGAAGCTGGGTCTTCTTTATTGTTTTGGCTATAAATAGTATAATATAATAATAAAAAAGTCACTCCTGAGTCCTTTTGCACCGGGTTTGTTTGTTCTCTGTCTGTGGCGTGTAAATAAAAACCGAAAAATATAAGAAATACCCCTTTGTCCATGTGTGTTCCCTTGTCCACCACTCCCTGTTATTCCCTGATTCCACTTCCCCCATCCCTTTCACTCTGTTACGCCCCCAACCCTAGACTGGGGCTCATAACAGAAATTGGGGGCTCGTCCGGGATAGAATTATTAAAATTTGGTGGGATCCTCCTTCTGTTTTGTCTGTCACCCAGTCTTTGTGTCTTTTTTGGCTTTGTTTGGTGGATTCATTTTGGTGGGGACTGTCCTGGTAATTGGGATTAACATGGCTACGTTCAACTTGCTTGAGTTCACCCGGTGCCCCACACAGGAGTACTTTGGCTGTTGTAGGAAGGCTGACCTGGTAGCCATTGCGGGTTTCTTTAACATGGTCATCCCTGTTGGTGCCTCAAAACGGGAGATTAAGCAGGTCCTGTAGGACGAATAGGTCACGCTGGGAATCCTGCCGGAGCCTGGTGACCTCTCGGGTGTTGCACCTTCCCCGATCCAGTTGCCTACGTCGGCGGAAGCCGGAGGCCCAGAGTCCTGGCTCCGCATGGATCCCGACATCCTCCTTACCATTCGGCTTAGGGAACTTGAGTTGGACATTAAGAGGGAGGATTACCAAGCCCGGCTCCTTCGGGTAAGGGCTTTGGAGATAGAAGCAGATCGGGAGGCTGCCCTGCCAAAGGCAAGGGTGGGCCAGCTACAGCCCCTTCCTCAGCCACGCAAGGTAAGCTCACCCCTTGGAGTTACTCGTTCCACTGCTTCCATATTTCATATCCATATTTCCCCATCTTTGAGCGCATTGCGACCACTATGAATTAGCCAAGACACCTTTGGTCACTTGCTGCAGTGCAAACTCGTGGGGGAAGCTCAAGAAGTTTGTTTGGCTCTTGCATTGGAACAGAGCCTTGATTATGACGTTGTAAAGGCTACTGTCTGGAGGGCATACGAGTTGGTGCCTGAAGCTTACCTGCAAAACTTCCGGAAGCTCTGTAAATCCACCTCCCAAACCCACGTGGAATTCGCTCAGTCACTAAGTCACTTCTCTTTTGATAAGTGGTGCACAGCTAGCGGTGTGACAGATTTCGACCAGCTCAAGGAGTGTACCTGACTGTGTTTACATATCTGAATGACTAGAAAGCTACGTTTCTTTCGGAAACCGCTACTCTCGCTGATGAGTTTGTGTTAACCCATAGAATCCATTTTGTTACCCCTTTGCCCCGCAAGCTCTATACTAGATCGGTGCTGCCTTCTGAGAAGGCTGCTCCGTCAACCCCGCTGGTGGAAACGAGAATGTTTCTATTGTCATGAAGTTGGTCACATCATTTCTGTTTGTCCTGCGCTCCGCCGCAAGAATGCTCGTATGGCTATTAAAAAGGTACAAGTTGCCGCTAGTATTGATGATGCCTCGCCTTCAACTCACACCGTCGAACCCGCCTTCCAACTTTATTGGTTTTGGTTCGTATAATGAATCTGATGTAACGTTTTTGCATGACACTGGTGCTGCTCAATCATTTATGCTCGATACAGTGTCACCTTTCTCTGAATAAACCTATTGTGGTAGTGATGTTCTCGTGCAGGGTATTGAATTGGGTACTGTGAGAGTGCCTCTTCACCAGGTTTATGTTAAAACAGAAGATTTCTTGGGGTTTGTTAGGGCTTTTCCATTGACTTCCTATCGAGTACCAGTACTGAAAGTTCCAGTACCGAAAGTGCCAAACCAGTTGGGGTACTTCTTTGGTACTTCGGTACTTT
>JAODLD010000001.1:1633541-1645731 GCA_026781065.1 Mormyrops boulengeri | reverse complement strand
AAGTGGCCGGGGAGAGGGAAGTCTGGGTTTCCCTGCTTAGACTGCTGCCCCCGCGACCCGACCCGGAACAGTGGTAGTTAATGGATGGATGGATGGATGTTTAGTTTTTTGGGGGGGATGTTTTGTGGTTCTTTTCCGTGTTTTGGCGTCTTTCGAGCGACCAGCCCGTCAACAAGCGTATGCTCCAGTTGTGTATTGGTCCGCCTTTCGTAAACGTATTATTTGAATGAATTATTTGTATTTACATTATTTTAAATGGGGAAAAATTGATTCACGTCGCGAACTGTGTCCTCGAACGAATTAAGTTCGTGAGTCAAGGTACCACTGTATCGCCTTGTTAAAGCCTTCTAACGAGACAGAAAGCTGATTGATATCGACTGGAGCTTTGCTGGTTTATTCCAGTAAACCGTATATGGACTGAACAGTGAAATGCCTTTGATAATCTGTAATCACCATTTTCCAGATGATACCACAGGTTTTTAAGGTCTGACTAGTTTCGCAGCTGAAGAAACAAAGTGTTGGAAATGTTTTCTCTGCAATTGACGTTAAAGGTTTTTTGCTTTTAAGGACTGAGTTTTAGCTAATACAACCTTTTCAAATGTAAATAAATATAACTAAAAAATATAACTAAAATCTCATCGAAGCAGTTTGTCCTGGTCAGGGTGACTGTGGGGCTTAGAGGCTGCCCCAGGCAGCATACGGGGGGTAGGGGGGGAGGGCTGGGCTGCGCTGCACCCTGGACGGGATGCCAGTCCATTGCTGCACTCTATAGTTATACAGTGTTATTATGCCATAGTTACTCAGTGGCAGCCATGCTGACAGGCTGAACACTGCACAGCGGCTTGCGTATCCAGCTGCCTTCACTAATGTGTTCTGCACTGCCGCCTCCTCTTTCAGGTTTGTCCTGCCCTGAATGCCAGCCGTGACCCTGCGCACAGTGCGACTCGCCGCTCGGCGCGTCACCCAGCACGGGCCCCTGAGGTCAGATTCTTCACTCTCTCGGGGCCTCTGTATCTGCCGATCATGGGGAATCCCGGAGGGAGAGTGGCTGCATTTTTAAGAGCCTGAAGCTTGGTGTGTGTGAGTGGGTCATATATATATATATGTGGTTCCCACAATGTGATCTTCTGAAAGTTTGCAGTTGTGGGGACATTTTTTGGGTTTTATATAAATCAGTGACTGCAATCACAAAACGAAAAATGGTAAAAGTCTTGGATTTTATTTGGTTACTTATAGTTACGGTTAGGGCTGGGTGGGAGTTACGGTCGTCATAATTGGGATTATGGTTATGCCCTTAGAAATGAATGGAGTGTCCCCACAAAGAGAGAGATGTGCGCGCGTGTGTGTGTGTGTGCGTGTGTGTGTGCGCGCGCGCGCGCATGTGAGTATCTTTGTTTAAATTCCCTTTGCGTCCCATTGTTAGTGTATTGTTTGAAAGCCCTGAGGAGAGGTTGCACAGCATGAAAACACAGTATAATTTAAGTGCAGTTAACCAGGGGGGTGGAGGTAATTAGACAAGCATGTTGACTCGCTGAGGAAATGCCTGGTAAAGATGAGAAGGTTTAGAGGACGTTGCTGAGCGTTTGGCTCTGTGCTGCTTTCGGACCAGTCGCTTGTAGCTGCCCGTCTTGTGAGGAATGGCGGTTTGCAGAACTGTCTTCGGTTTGTCGCTGGCCGAGGGCTGCATTGTCTTTCGGGGTGTGGCAGAGGCAGTCCGTGGGGGGGCCCTCACCCTGCCTAAAGACGGCGGCTGCCACAGAAGCAGCCTCATCTCAGAGTAGAGAGCCCCTCATTGATTCTCCCTCACTGGCTGTAACACCTGCACTCCTCTGCACCCTTTTGTTTCCTTCCTGCAGACCCAGGTGACGAAGTACACCTACACCGCCCTGAACAAACTAGTTCCTGACACCGTTGTCAACATCTATGGTGTGGTGACGTTCTTCAAGCAGCCGTACCGGTCCATGGGGACTGGTGAGCACATTTTTGCTCTTGCGTGTGGGTTCTGCTTAACCACTCTTCAGCGTGTGTTCTCCAGGTCCTTCTCAATAGCAGAGTTTGTTCTAACATCAAAGCTGGTGTCTCATCCTGTTAGGCATCTTTCTCCTTCCCTGGCCGGTTGCAGATGTGGATATAGAACTGGACTAGGATCCCCTACTACGAGGAGGTTTTCATCTAAGCTTTTGACCATCTCTGGTTTGTAGTAACTGGATAGCGCAGTGTTTCCCATCCCAGTCCTCGGGAACCCCCTGGTTGTTCACATTTTTGCTTCCACCTGGCTTCCAGCACACCTGAACCAAACAACCAACCAATCACAAACAACAAATACCAGGTTCAGGTCTGTTAGGATGGTCTAGGGGTCCCCAAGGAACTGGAGTTCAGGAAAGTATGGTGTAATTTCTCTGTCTTTCCATCCGTCTGTATGTCCATTCAGGTCTATTCATTTATTCATTCTTTGCCTTTACATATAACGTAGCTTTCATCATGAACACAGCCATAGCTGCTTTCATGTCATGAAAACTCAATGAATTCACTGTTGAGGTGGGGTCCAGATATTCTAGATGTGAGCACAGGGAGGACACACGTCGTTAATGAATGGGAGCACAGGGAGGAGACGCATTGTTAATGGACGTGAGCACAGGGAGGACACGCGTCGTTAATGAATGGGAGCACAGGGAGGAGACGCATCATTAATGGACGTGAGCACAGTTAGGACACGCGCCATAAATGGACGTGAGCACAGGGAGGACACACGCCGATAATGGATGTGAGCACAGGGAGGACACACGTCGTTAATGAATGGGAGCACAGGGAGGAGACGCGTCGTTAATGGACGTGAGCACAGGGAGGACACGCGCCGTTAATGGACATGAGCACAGGGAGGACACGCGCCAATAATGGATGTGAGCCCAGGGAGGACACGCGGCAATAATGGATGTGAGCCCAGGGAGGACACGCGCCGATAATGGATGTGAGCCCAGGGAGGACACACGCCATTAATGGACGTGAGCACAGGGAGGACACTCGCCGTTAATGGAGGTCCACATGCTTCTCCCGCGTGGCCTTCAATGGTCTTCCGTAAATGGGCCCTGTTGTGTCCCTGCAAGTGAGTATGTAGGAGATAGAGCTGGGACCGACATGAGCGCTCCTCCACTCTGTGTGTCATTTTATTAAATATTATCCTAGGGAATCTCGGCCGCCTCCTGAAATTCTTAGTCACGCAGCCGCCAGGAGTTGGGGCTTGCCAACCGAAATTGAAAGTGACCAAGTCTCAGAAGGTCACCCTCCCATTTGAATCTCCTCTCCCTTAATAACCTGTCCGGGGTCTCCCGGTCGAAGCGTAACGTACTTCATGCATTATCGATAGCGTGACGGAATTAAAGTGGCTGGATGTTATTTAGTTTTAATATTGTTTAATAAGGCCAGTTCGGTACAGCGGTGTGGCTACTTCGCCCCTGAAGCACAGTGCTGTCCCTTTGATAGTGAATAAAGTCTGTACCAGCTATCTGCTCTTCCCCTCACTGCCATGCCAAGCATGAACGAGAACGAAACGAGTTGGATTAAGCTAGTTAAAATGATTAGCACTTAATTTAGTATCTGAATAAAGTAATCTTAATACAAGAAAATTTTAATTTCCAGTTAGGCTTTAGTTAACATGAAAGCAGCCTCATGCATAGAATATTAAGGGAAATGGACTGAAAAGACAGAATCCGTTTAATTTTGGAATCACTTTAACTCACTAGATAGAATGGACTATTCTACTGTTTTTTTTTTCCCTTGGAGTGAATTAGATTAACTGTTTACAAAACAATCGTTTTTGCCTCCTTCATAATGAGACGGATTCAGATCAACCATGGAGTGCGATGTGAGGATGTCCTGGTCGAAGGCAGGCTCTAGTGCTGACGGCACATGGTTTCAATGTCCTGTCATGGTTTGTCACACTTTAGGCACAGAAACCTCTGCGGTAGTGTGGCACAGCACAGCGTGACAGTGGGGAAAAGGACATTAGTTCTGTTTGAAGGATAGAGATGCGTTCAAATTACAGACCTAAGCCATCACAAATATTCAGTCCTCACAGCGTGACTCGGGACTGTACCCGAGGATGCAAGTGCAAATTGCTGAAATACTGATACTGTTTATCCACCATGGACACACAGATCTGGTCCCTTTTCCCCAGGATGCTGCTGCTAATGCTTTTTTAAAGACTTTATAAAAACACACAGAATGGAAATAAAAGCTGGGCTCTCAGAGACAGTCAAACCCAGAGCGACACGCCATCTTCTCGCGGCGCCCTACACCATTGGCTGCAGCTTCTTGTGATCCGGCTTGTATCCTGAGAGTGAAATTGGTCCTACTTGATATGAAAGAACATTCCACCAACACTGACATGTGCAGTTAGATGGCTTTATGCTTGTTTCATAGGCTCCCTCTCTTTCAAAATTCTCCTTATTTCCTCCACTTTTCTCATTATTTAGGGGGATTTTTAGGTCATCAGTGTTGTTCCTGGCATCAGTTAGTTGAGCTGTGCAGGCATTTCTCAGTTACAGTGCCTGTTTTTTCTTTCTCAAGTGATCGTGTAATAGTAACACTTGTCTGTCATTCCATCCATGGTCTTCACATCTTAAAAAGTAAAGCTGTGTAGGTTTCACAGCGCCATCTGCTGGTGAAGCGGTGTACCAGCAGCTCGTGCCCTAGTTGCTTTATTCTTTGAGTCAGTACACAGAGTGGATTTGAAACCCTGTATATAAAAGACAGGTGTTCATTGAAAAAGTCTGTCTGTGGTGGAAAATAACAGCATGGATGAGTTCCCTTTGTTTTCAGCAACAATGCCTTTCGGTTTTCCTTTGGGATTATATGGAAACGTTTTTGGTGGCACACACAAACTGGCATCGAAGTGCTTTAACTGAGTTTAACTGTCTGTCAGCCATAATTAGGCTTTTTTTCTTGCCCACTTCTCTCTCTGAATGCTCTCTCCAGTGACTGCAGGGCCTCTTCTCTAATGCAGCTTATCACGTATACGGGGGCTGCATGGGGAGGGTGTTTGTCAGCTTGCATCTCGTAAAATTGCTCAACATGCATCTACCTGGTTGTCAGCTTAAGCTGGAAGAGAGAAATGTCAGCCCAGACCTCACTGATTAGCTACATTTCATAGCAGCGAGGTGCTAATCAGCCGCAGCTCGCTCTGCACAATTATTCCTGCCATAACGCATCTGTGTCATTGATCACGCCTTTGGGCCTGTCACGTAGCGCTTTGTTGGGTGGGGGAATCAATGTGTCTTCCAGTCGACAGGCTCCTTCACCATTTGATTTGGTATTTTAAGTGGCGGGGGATACTGTCCCCGTCTGACTGCAGGCCGAGTGATCGACTGCGGCCTGTTTGACAGCGTGGGTTAAATGCGCCCTGAAGGGACAGGGAGCGGCCCGTGTCATCTGGGATGACCGTGCGACTCGGCCTAATGCGTGCAGATATGATGCTGTCATCGCTGCCCTGGTGGTAAATAAATCACGCCGGCCACTGGATGGACTGGGGGACAAGAATTAGAGAGCGACAGAGCAGCTGTATTGCTGGGTAAAACGGAAAAGATGGTACATGTTGCTTGGGGGGGTCATAGGGATGCACTCTTATTCACAACGATTGGCACAGTATGGATGATGCCAATATCTAGCAGTGAAAGCCAAGCCTGCCTTATTGTGTGATCCTCGGGCACTTGTCTGTGTGTGTATGCGTGTGTCTGTGTGTGCCTGTGTGTCTGTGTGTGTATGCGTGTGTCTGTGTGTGCCTGTGTGTCTGTTCCTGTGTGTGTAGAGGGATGAGCATGTTCCGCGGCCCCTGGCGTCATTTAGCTCCTCCTTTTAATCTCGGCAGTGCCTATCACTGCTGAAGCACGTCTGAAATTAGATTGTAACATTTGAGATCTTGCGGCACGGGCCCTCATAAATGTGTCATTTACATATTGTAAAACAGCAGGTATTGCTGCGGTATGTAAGTGGAGCGTGCTCTTTGTGTATTCCAGGTTATGAATACTTTAGAAGCAGTATTTAATATTTAACTTTATGAATGGAAGCTGTTTTGTTCTAAACTTTTTCGCAGTTTGAAATTAGCCACTAAAGCTAAATGTGACAAGAATTGAGGGATGACCCAATCACAGCTCATCTGGCTACATGTACAAATGAAACTCCAGTTGAAAATGGTCAAGTTTAACATGGTAAAGTTTTTTTGTTACGTTTATGCAAACAGCATAAATTCTTCAGGGAGCTCCCCTTCAAACATAGCAGTATTATTGGATATGTCCTCTGGAAGATGCCATTTTATGTAATAAACTTTTGTATCCTTTTGCAGGTAATAACGTATGTTCATGGTATTACCAAGGATTCAGTAATATTAAAAAAAAAAAAAAAAAAGTTTGTGTTTTCACAAGCTACATGTACTAGGGCTGTCGCGATAACTGCAATATTGCAATATCGGGATATCGACCAGTCGACCTCAGGGGATAGCGAGTGACTGTCGCAACCGCGATGTTCACGTTTTTTTTTCCTTTTTTCCACGAGACTAGGCCCTTCTTGTTTTACACATCAGTGCGTGTGTATTGAATGTTAAATAAATTCATAGAGAAAACAAGTTGAGAATGTAATTTATCCTGCAAACTGTTCGTTTCGCGTGCTGGTGACTTTCAGTCTTCACATAAGCTGGCGGCCCCCGAAGTTGGTCATGAACCGTAAAAAATCATAAACCATTATTATCTTGAAATTAAAAAGAAAAAGTCATCCAAAATGAAATTATAAAAACAAAAGGTTCTCTTCATTTTTTGTCATTTTCCGATCATTATTCCATTAAAAATAAATATTTCAAATTTTTCCACATGGATGGCAGTCAAAATTAGCACTTCCTGTTTGTTTACATGAATAACGCCGTACCCACCGCTTAAAGCGCACTGACATCAGTGTCTGTACCGAGGTCTGGTCTGGTCCGAGGATCATGGTCTTTTTTTATTAAAAAAAAACAAGCTTTCAGTTGAAGTTGTGAATCGTGTGTACACGTGTGTAAGTTTACATGTTTGCATCCATGGGTAAACGCATATGACATAACCGTGGGAAAAAATGGCGATAATAGGGCATATCGTGCTGTGGAGTCCCAGTAGATCACTGCAGGGGAAATTCTTTCATTTCGACAGCCCTAATATACACTGTATATACATGGACATATATACTGTATGCTGCGTAAGTTTACACATGAGCTACATGCAGAGCTGCTTGTATAGGAAATCCAGAAAGCTTAGTTTTGCAGTGTGACAAGTTGGTTTCATTCAGTTTTTACACGATACAGAGGCAAGTAGTTCTGCTGTTTTCCAAAGTGAGACATCCTGCCAAATTAGATTTAATAACCATATGTTTTCAGCAGAGAGCACAAGGCAGTTATTTTAACCTACAGTATGCCCGTGACAAGGCAGCGGCCGCTTTTGACAGCGTGCTTTGGATTCCTACACGCGCTTAACTCCTGTTGTATGAATAATTTGATATTCATCCGGAAGTGTGTGTCTGTATTTCACATCCTGTTAAAGTTCATCATGACACCAAGCAGGCGGGCTGGCTCTCTCCCCCTTTCTCCATTTAATTTGCCACTTGCCCCTTATCTTGCAGTCACAGCCTCAGGAGATGCCGAGCTTTGGGGATGGTTAGTAGAGATTACAGAATCACTTCACTCACATAAGACACATTAGTACTAGATCTCAGGGCCAGTCAGGGACTCGTCTCATTATGTGAGATTATGTTATGAAACAATCTTTATTACTCCAATCCATCCATCCAGTCTCCATAGCTGCTTGTCCTGTGCAGGGTTGGGGGGTCTGGAGCCTATTCCAGATGGTAGGACACATGGCAGGGAACAAACCAGGACAGGATGCCAACCCATCGCCGGGCACACACACCATTCACACACACACACCATTCTCACACACACACACACACCATTCACACACACACACCATTCTCACACACACACACACCATTCACACACACACCTATAGACAATTTGGCAACTCCAGTCCACCTATAACATGGTTTTGGACTGGGGGGGAACTGGAGAATGTGGAGGAAACACAAGTAAAACTACAATATTATGTATGTCAAAGTGTGTCAATTTAATCATTTCAAAATCTTTCCTAGTGTCACCTCAGTTTTTGCGTACATATTTTTTGACTTGACCACTACCCCCACCTTTATTTAGCTAATCAGTACCTCATTGAGTTCTTTAACAAATTTAATTAATCAATCGAATGATTGATTGAGTCGATGGTCACATTTAAAAAGCCACATGGACGGAATGGCTGAGGTGCCCCTGAGGAGAGGTTTAGGAACCAAAGTCATGTTCACCTACAGCCTACTGTAGCCATCCAGCTAGTTAGCAGTAACCTTCTGGAGAGGTTTAGGAACCAAAGTCATGTTCACCTACAGCCTACTGTAGCCATCCAGCTAGTTAGCAGTAACCTTCTGGAGAACAAGAAATTCTTGTTACTTTTTTGTTACTGTTAATTTGCATGTGTTCTAATTCTAAGTGTTTTTGTTTTGAGCAAATATACACGTCCTACCCAGATAAATCACTTTAAATATTTTCTTTATCTAACACTTGCATGTTAATATATTCTGATAAGGTTGTCAAATGATGCTGCCAAGTAAATTAGTGGTAGTGTGAGTGAAATGCAGTGAAAGAGAAACTGCTGTGATTTGTCCAGTGCTGCTGTTCACCACCTGGTTAGGAGCAGAGCCAGGCATCCCAGTGTGTGCTTGAGTATCTCCCCGCAATGTACTCATCTGGCAAGATGTTTAGGAGAGCTGTCCAGAAACCAATCCAACGTGTTGGTAATAAACTTCTGCAATTCAGATTTTGCAAAACAAGCTGTATTATTTGGCAGAGAAAAAAATCTGAAAAGGAACATGCAGTAATGAGATCTATGCACAAAGGACCATTACCACATACGTTGATGGAAATGCATTAGTGCCAAAATTAGGAAGATACCCTTTAAATCAATTAAAATATCTTATTTTCTTTGTCCTCAGTTGGGTGCTTTCTAAATATTATCAAATGATTTCAGAATAAAAAGTCCTGTAGTACATTTAAGAACATTTCACCAAGGTATTGGCTCCCAATATAACTGGATGAAGCCGTATGTGTATTTTAACTAGGAAATGAAATGTGAGTCAGCTTGACATGTCTAGAGTAATGAAAGAGGCGTGTTTCAGGGCGAATGAGGAATGACCCCGTACGTCGGGAGCCTTTGCCTGCTCCTGCAGCTGATGTTACTGATGTGTTCATTATTTCTGTGTGTGTTTTGTATGATCTTTTTGCATGCCAGTGTATCGGTGTGTCCGAAATCGTGCACTTTTAGTGCGTTCACACTGACAATTAAGCTAAAATTCAGTGCACTGAAAGTACCTGGATGATGCACTGAAAATGGCCAGAAAACGCAGTCCAGAATGATGGACACTACCCGCACTAAATGGACGCCATTTTGACTACGTAGCGGAAGGGGAGGGACTTTCGGCAAGTTTTCAGAGTTGGACAATGGTGGACAACAACACAGACATGCAGTCGCGATCAAATGCTAGTCCGTAACGTTAGTGTTCCATTTAGGACGGCACTTACCCATGGTAGTGTGCACTACAGAAGGAAGTGCGCACTACGCACTACATCTCAGTGCACTTACGCAAGTGCGCGATTTCGGACACACCGTATGGCTCAGTGTGTTAGGATGCTCCGCCTGTCCTCATGAGGTCGTCGGTTCGAATTCCAGGGTCGGCAGAGTGATGTCACCGTTAGGCTCTTAAGCCGGTCGTTTGACCTCAAATGTTCAGGGATTTTATGTCCCTGCTTTTCTTTTTTTTAAAATGAAGGTTGCTTAGTATAAAGGTTTTTGCTAAATATATTAAATGTAAAATATTTAGCTGATTTAATAGAAGAATTTTATGCATTTGTGTGTAATGTACATACAGTTGACATTCCAAATGTCTGCCTTACTGTTGATGATTATGGTCGCATCTAGTGCTTCTGACTACCAGGCGGATCCTCAGGCTCTTCGGGGGTCACTAAGAGTGCATCTCTCCCCCATGCCGAAATGGAGGCTGATGAAGACTACACAGGGTGCCATTTGGCCCCCGCTTTGCTTACAGCAGAGTATTCGGATATGCACAGATGTGAATGTTGTTCCGGTGTCGGAGAGCTTATAGAATGAGGCTGCAAACTGACAGGATCTGTCTGGGCTTCACACGCTGATTCAAACAGCAATTTCATCTTTTAATGCAGGTCCTTTGGTGCCCAGGATGTTTCTTTACACTTTGGAATGACTCATAGCAGACGACTTCCTGAGTTTTTCTGATTGCTTAGGATGCCCAGCTAGAATTCTCCTGGGGGAGTGCTCTCCATGCCCTTAGATGGGTAGCGTGACTGAATCATCGTCTTCTACAACCACTCCAACTTTTATGTTTGTTCTGGGGTGTTTAATCAAGTTTGCATGGTCTCTTAGCTGGAATGAAAATGTTATCAGCCTATTCTACATCAAGTTCTATATTTTCTCTCAAAGAATTTCCAGCGCATTATGTCTGCATTTGCTCATGCAGTCTATTGATTTCGCCCTGTTTGTTTTAATCCCTTTTTTAAAGTCAGCTGTCACCCATGTAACTTAATCAGCCCGAATTCTCTTCCTCCAGGAGGGACTTTGAAAGACATTATCAATTTCCTTTGAAGGTGGATACAGAAAGAGGCTGAAAGTGCTGACGGGATCGCTATGAAGTGTGTCTGTGTGCGTGTGCTTGTGCGCGTGTGAGTATGTTATTGTCACTTTGAGGATGCTAATACAGAGAGATCCATTCTGCAGATTCTGTGAAATGATTTACAGACAGAGTAGATGTGTGGTCATCAAAGGGGAAGTTTCCTTGTGGAACTTTAATATCAATACCAGTTATAACCCACTGCTGGCCGAGGTCGTGACCCGCTGCTGGCCGAGGTCGTGACCCACTGCTGGTTCTTTTTTCTTCTTTCCCAAAATTTGTATGAGACTCGAAAAAGCTCGTCTGTCATGTTCTTTCATTTAAGAGCTCAGGCTGTATAAATGGTCTAGAATCCATTTTACATTTTATGTAAAATCCGAAGTATGATGCCTCAGTATAAGTTTGAGTGAATTTAGGTATCAATTGTATGTGAAAACTTTAACATTTTTTGTCTGAAAATGAATATAGCTGACACTTGTTACTTCTGTATTTTGAAGATTACTGCTCATTCATGAAGATCACAGACCCGTCCAACGTGAAGGTCAGCTGCACTGTATTCCAAGGGGAGCTGCGTAACCATCCACAAGTTTTCAGAAGCGGAGACATTGTTCGCCTCCACCGCGTGAAGGCAATGCCATCTTCCGTACATGCTTCTCTGTATTTGTTGCTATCACACATTTTCTGCTTCATTAACTGCTGGGTTCACTTTTGGGGAAAATGAAGTATCTGAAGTGTTTGATTGGGAAGACTTGGCCACGTTAGCTGCTTGATGAGTCACAGTTATTTTAATTGTTTGTTAAAATAGCTATAATTGTGTAGTTTTATATTATACACTGTATTTACACTGTACTCTGTGACTTCCGCCTCTTCTGCATAAATGATGCATCTCTAAATAAAAACATCTTAGGTTGCCCATTGTTGGTGCCGTTCAAATAGATCCTTCAGGTCCTCCTCGTTTTGGGAGGGCTGGCTTTAGTTTTTGACCCAAGGGGATCTCGGACCTCCACTGAGAGGTCTGAGATCCCTTTGGGTCAGAAACAACTGGTAATAAACAGTTTGGGCTGATTACCCTTCCCCGGTCTTCTCTGCAGGCTCAGGCTTTCCGGGGCTCCATTAACGTGACAACGACCCATGGCTTCTCCATCGTGGTGTTCGATGGCACCGTTGGCAGCCCAGTGGTTCCCCGCACTTCCAGCAAGAAGCTCCACTTCACGACGGAGGATGAGCAGACGGTGAAGCGTCTGCGCCGATGGGCCTCAGAGCAGACTGCGCTGCTGGGTGCCGCTACTGTGCGGCTCGCCAACGTCGAGCCGCGGATGTACTTTGACTTCACGTGCCAGCTGCTGGCCAAGGCTGAGATGGACAGAAATTGCACGCTGTTGAAGGTTCGCGAGCACAGCACCGCTCTGGGAGTTTTTTTAAGGTGGGGGGC
>JAODLD010000001.1:1600047-1610256 GCA_026781065.1 Mormyrops boulengeri | reverse complement strand
AGGAGGTCTATATGGATAACCTGTGAATACCTGTAACCTACTTTCGTGCCTCATGTGCGCAGTTTGAGGTCTATATGAATAACCTGTGAATACCTGTAACCTACTTTCGTGCCTCATGTGGGCAGTTTGTTAGGCAGTACTGGGTGTTATCCAGATGTTTTGGTGCAGGAAGAGAGCAGTCCCCTCTCAATCACAAGACTGGACAGGCTGACATTCCTGGTGTGGGGGGGGGGTCAGTGAAACAGTTAACCTGGGCGGGGGCAGTGATCTCAGCAACATTAGCAACACCAACCTTTTTATTCAGGGCAGAATTTGCTGCATATTAAAATTTAACTTATTTTGGTGGGGGACGAATGGAAATCCAACATGGCTGCTATGGAGCCCCCACCCACCATTAAAGTCTCATTAATGAGCGCTTAAGTAAAAACTGAATGGGGGGGGGGGGGTCACACCACCAACTACAGAAATGCTTCTTTCCTATGATGCCAATGAATGTGTTTAACACTTGGATTTTAGCTACACACTGCTGATCTGTCCCTTTTGCATCACCACATTGCAGACGTACGATCAGTCACCACGTCTAATATCATGGGCGGCCATTTTGTTCTAAGCTGTTTGCATTCAGACTGGGATTCGCGGGACGTGTTTGTATTTGGTCAGGATCCAGGATTCCGATTCACATCTGTTACCATTTACTGCTGTGTTGACCTCATCTTCATTGAGGCAATAAAATACTCAGCCTGTTTGCATGTATTATTGCAAGTCTTAGATTGACAGTAGCTTCATTTAGAGGTGTTTGCAGCAAAGACATGTAACTTTACAGGGCTGTAGGGCATTTATTAATATGAAATGCACTGTCTTCTGCCAGTGGAATCTCTAAGAACCCTTTAGAAAAAAACGGAATACAAAATATTAGTTCCCTAAGGCACACTTTGCTTTTTTTAGTTACCGTTGTTTGAGAAGTTGAAATCCTGGCCTATTATCACCCTTAAAATCTTTGATAGGGTAGCAATGTCTTTGTCATGTATTTACATTGTCGCAGTCTGTTATTGTGTTGTCTTCGTATTTCTGCTGCAGTGTGTGATCAGTTCACTTGCGGTCTATGTCAGTCTGTGTCTGCCTGCTCTCAGATTGTAAGCATGCACATGTTCCTGAGTGGCTTGAAATGCGGACATAATCTTAAACCTGTTAGAACACGTTATCTCCATTCATCAGCTACTTGTTTGTAGCACTCTTTAAATCATGTCTCCAAAAAAAACTACTTTTGTAACTAATTAGACCATCTGGTTTTCCCAGTTACACTGGTTGGCGGCCCTCAGACGCAAGCACGTTTTTGAAAAAGTTATAGAAATTAACTCACCAGAAATGCCTTTATTCTTTTGACATGGGATTCTAAGAGGCCTTTAAACCAGCAGCTGAAATCCCTGGGTCAGTACATATAAACATCATGTGAAATGGGCACATTCAGTACCAGACTGTAAACGTTCTTTTTACATTTCAAACCTTTTATGAATGAGTGCATTTGCATGTTGTTGGATAACATAGATCCAGCAGGTCATAGATCTGAAGCCAGTTTTATGACTAGTTTATCTTTAGTGCTTTCTGGTTTCTCCTCTACTTGGTTGCTGTGCCTTAGGGTCGTGCTCTCACCCGCTTGCAGGTGGCCTCCCTGGGCGTGACCACCTTCACACTATGCGCGCTCTGCATCGACCGCTACCGCGCTGCCACCAACGTGCAGATGTACTATGAGATGATGGAGAACTGCGCCTCTACCTCGGCCAAGCTGGCCGTGATCTGGGTGGGGGCGTTGCTGCTGGCGTTGCCTGAGCTGCTGCTGCGCCAGCTAGAGCGGGAGGAGGAGGGTGGCGAGCCGGCGGCCCCGCCGGCGGCCGAGCGCTGCGTGGCTCGCATCTCCACCGAGCTGCCGGACGCCGTCTACGTGCTGGGCCTCACCTACGAGGGGGCGCGCCTCTGGTGGTACTTCGGCTGCTACTTCTGCTTGCCCACCCTCTTCACCATTGTCTGCTCGCTGGCCACGGCACGCAAGATCCAGCGGGCGGAGCGGGCGTGTGTGCGTGGCACCAAGAAGCAGATCCGTCTGGAGAGCCAGATGAACTGCACAGTGGTAGCACTGGCCATCCTCTACGGCCTGTGCATCGTGCCGGAGAACATCTGCAACATCGTGTCGGCCTACATGGCGGCAGGCGTGCCCCGGCGCTCTATGGAGGTGCTGCAGCTGCTCGGTCAACTGCTGCTCTTCTGCAAGTCGGCGGCGACGCCAGCGCTGCTGCTGCTCCTGTGTCGACCGTTCGGTCGCGCCTTCCTGGACTGCTGCTGCTGCTGCTGCGCTGAGTGCGGCGGCGCCCGCTCCTCGGCAACCGCCAGCGATGATGGCGAGCGGGAGTGCACCACCGAGCTGGAGCTGTCGCCATTCAGCACCATCCGCCGCGAGGCGTCCACCTACGCCCCCGTGGGAACGCGCTGCTGAAGCCGGGACAGCCGCTCTCTTCACACGTACCCACTTTACTGTAGGACAGTTCATCTCTCTTCATAGGCAGAAAAAATACTGAACCCACCTGCATATGGCGAAAACGCTACGTTTGTTACCAGAAAATGACACTTTTTCTTGTTCCTGCCAGGGCTGATCTGGGGTTAAATTTCGGCCCTAGACTTTGGGGTCCCTCATGGCCCCACAGTAAATTTTGATGAGTAGATGGGGGGCAGTAACAACAAATTTTGCCAGCCCCCAAGGAAATGGTGACCAGGATGCAGATTAGCCCATCTAGCCCTGCTTCCTGCCAATGCCATTTGCTGTGATGATGTGATATCGTACTCATCGTACTGTAATAATTATAGCACAGTGTTTGTATTTTACTGTGGTAATGGATGCAATTTTTGGCATCTTGAAAATACAATATTCCATGTGTTTTAACCTATGTTACTTTCCATTGCCGATCAGTTTATCCCCGCGGACATTGAAATGCAAGTAATTTCATTTTCCTTGTTTAGTTAAAAAGAAAAACAATGGAGGTCATTCCATTGAATAGAAAGTAATATATTGAAATGGTCTGTTTGTGCTGTATGGTCTCGTTTGATAAGGCTGATTCTCTGAACCCGGTCCTCTGCTTCCTTGCTATGTGAGTATTTCATTCACTCAGACCTTTGACTGTATTTAATAGCGGAGGAGTGTTACGACACCTTGGTTGTTTCACGCAGACGATGAATCGTTTTAGTCAAGAAATATAACGTTAATAAAGAAAAAAAGTGACAAAAATGACTAGAAAAAGCAGCTCATTTCAGTCAAAAAGCTTACGTCTGACTATTAAAAGCTCTGTATTCATGTTATATTAGTAATATACTATGTTACTTTTTTTGTTCTATATCATTACTCTTTTATTCAGACCTTTTCCTCTAATGTAAATCTCACCTTTTTCAGTGCGTTTTTCTATATCGTAAAAAGGACATTTTTAGGTTAGGCTGTTACAATATGATCTGGCCAATTATCTCAGCTTCCTGCTGATTATATTCAAAGAAAAACACATAAGATTGGCTAAAACGCAGCCAGTCCACGGGGAGATGATGTCACTGGAGTGAGTGTCAAAGCCTTATTTCCAAATGCTGTGCCTGTGTCATGTGGAAGGGGGCAGTATTCTCAGGGTACGTCGCCAGTGCATCTGCCTGTTTGCGCAACATGAGCACGGATGCGCAGTCTGCACACATCTGCAAGGGCGCGGCTCATGTGGCCTGCATGACATCACTGGCACGGACCCGCACACACTGGCCTTTGTTCTAGCCTTATTGCCACAGCAACCAGTGGATTCCACCAGGGAACAGATGAGGGTGGTGTCCCAGTCACTGGTGTGGTGGCATGGCAAGCCGGGTATCCGTCTGCGTTTCTCTGTCATACAAAGAGCAGCATTTTCTCATAACTGCTCTGGATACACTGTTACCAGGCATCGAGGAATTATTCTGCAGCTTATTATTTTCCAATCTAAGCCCCCACTTCCGCTGCCATTTCTGCCTAGTTAGAGACAGAAAGTGTCGAGTAAAGAAATTCTTACTGAGTTCGTGTATGTTGCTGATCAGCTGCGAATGCACCGCTCTGCACGGCACCGCCTAACACGGCACGGCTTAACACCAGCGGCCTGTGCTATTGGCACATGTCGCGTTTTGGATTTTGGTTTTGCCGCATTTCCTTTGTCTGGTTGCCAGTTTTTGTACTTAAAGTATAGTTGCCATATCATGTGTTTGTTTTTCTGTAATAATGCAGCTGGGCTCCCTTTGTTTGTGGCTAATACTCAGCCACGTAGATTAGCTAAAGGCCAACAGCCTTGTTCCTTTGTCTTGTATGTCCTCCCCTGTAGGAGCTGACTGGCTCCTACCAAGGTCCTTTCAGGGGTGGGAAGGGAGGGGGGGCAGGCCCGCAGGGGAACTGCACCCTTTGTGGCAGTGGAGATGATCTTCTAAGCTTCTGAACTGCAAGTCTACTCATCTGTAGCTGTCCAGTGACTGGCAGCCAGTACTGAGAGGCCATCCAGGCGTCTGCCTACAGTCTCGACACGTCAGGCAACTGTCCAGGCACCTCTGCCCCCCACCGGCACCAAGCCTTCCAGACGCTGCTGCTACCTCCTTCTTTGTTTACAGCACTGCCGCTACATGTGAATGATCGGCTGTACTTGGTTTACATGAGAAGGATGTGGTGTAGGAGCTGGTCCAGCCCACAGCGGTATTCCCACCTGCAGCTCACCTATTGCTCCCCTCGTTATCGTCATCATCTTTACCATTGAAGTAGATGTTTCCTCAGATCACTATGGCCCAATTCAGCCGTGTCTAATGGCCCATTACGTTGTCATTCCGGCTTCCTATCTTATTCAGCAATACTCTGTAGGGTCATTAGTTAAAAATAACAAATGAAGTGTTTAGAGTCTGTAGTGCAGGTCCTCGAGAACCAAACATTTTATTATAGCATAATTCTGTTTGCTCATATCCCCTTTTCCACAGTTCTACATGATTAATTCCATGATTTATTCATGGATTTGACCAAATTAATTGTAATTTAGTGTCTCTGTTGTGCCGTCGCAGCCTTTAATTACCCTGTGAAGTGCCGCTGAGTGTGATTTTCCCAGGAAACCGCGCCAGATGCAGCCCAGGTGTGCAGAACCCATCTCCATGTGCAGCAGGTCAGGTGGCTCTGCAGCTGGAAGACTGACCTGGGTGCAGCAGAGTCACTCTGAGGGAGCAAACCCAAGGACTTCTGCTCTCCAGGGTCTTTTCCTTCATACTTCATGTGCTAAACCTTCCTTGTAGGCCCTAAACCTTCCACGTCTGACCAAAGGTACAACATTTGTAGTGTTTCCTGGCTGCTTTCAGGTGAGATCCTTCTTTTCATCTGTCCGTCCATCCATCCATCCATCCATCCATCCATTTATCCATCCACCCCCTTGCTGTTTTGATCATCCATTTCAGGATCTCCATGCGATGTGTGGCAATGTGTGTTAAATAGGCTTCATGCTAGCGTGAATCTGGTATACTTAAACTTATACTTACAGTTTAGTCTGTGTACAGTGATGATGAGTCATATATCTAAGGGCTACTGAGTGATAGGGGCCCTAAAAAATTCTAACATAATTGAATTGGTGAACATTATCGGTGTGCTTTTCTCCTGAGGTCCACAGACATGTATGTAGGCTAACTGGTGTCTCTAAATTTCCTGCTGTGTGTGTGTGTGTGTGTGTGTGTGTGTGCGTGTGTGCGTGTGTGTGCATGCGCCCTGTGTGTGTGTGTGTGTGTGCGTGCGTGTGCCCTGTGTGGGACAGACATCATGCCCAGGCTGGACGGGCGGTCTATCCTTCCGGAGACGGGCTCCCGGCTCCCATCAGCCTGACCCGGAATATGCAGGAACAAGGTAACCACTGTATTGGCAAAATGTTTGCATCAATCCCTTGGAAGGTCTTTATTTACCCCTCTAAATTTCTGCCTTGAGTCTAGTCACATTCTGCTCTTTTCAGCCATTTGAAAAATCAAAAGATTTGATTTAGAAAGTGCAGGCCTGCATTGTTTGAAAAGCATCTCATACATTTTAATGGGCCGGGTTGATTCCTGCTATGTCAAAAATATTCAAATTTGTGCAGCTTCACAGTCTGAATGATAAATAATTCAATATCACAAATGAACACTTTCTCATAGCGTGCCGCCTATGAATATTTCATTACTGAGTGGGGATAGTTTTGCCCCGGGCCAGATTTCTGAGGGGGTGAGTGGTGTCCGTGGAGTAACTGGTGTGTAGTATACAAGAGATTAAGTATAGAATTGCAGTATTTTCCTGACAGAGGGTGTTAATCTGTCCGGTGAGTCTGCCTTACTATCCTCACCTTTCAGACTGACCTGATCTTAGACTGTGCCTGGCTTGCATACACACACAAACATACACACTCTCTAAGAGACCTGGCAGAAGCTAAGGTTGCTGCCTTAGAAGTGCTTTTTGTTTTAGAAGTAGGATCGTACCTATCCTGCCCTCACAGGTGAACAAACAACTAAAATTGCTAGTTCTCTTCTCAGGTCTGAGGTAGTATGTGCTTTAACAACAACAGTGAATCTCAAGACCTTGTTGTTCACAAGAACCCAGTGGAGGCAGAGCCCAGGAGCTGCCTGCCTTTTGGCCGTCAGGCTGGCCTGCCGGCTCAGCTCAGCCACATCGCATGGTCCCATAATTTCACTTTACCAAATGTCGTCTTCAGATATAAGGGCCTCATTGTCTTCATGTGGGCCTTGTTGATCATTTTTCATTTCTAGGTCAATGCCTTTAGTGCATGCCTGAATGCCTAAATGAGTTTTGCACGCTGTGATTTCACTCTTTAGCGGAAAATGGATCTTTCATTAGTAGTGCAGTGAGCCACCATGCTGTGCTTCCCCGAAAAGGGACATTACGACGGTATTCTTTAGCTGCCTGTCATTCAGTTTCCCCCCATTACCATTTCTGGCCTCATAAGTGTCTTCGTTGTTGGTGTTTGTTGGCTTACATTTTTACCAAAGGCCCTTTCAGGACTGTAATGTAGCCCTCGTGTTTCTGCAGCCCAGAAGACGGTGATTACTGTTTGGTCCAATTATCCTCATTAAGGTGATTAGCATTGCGCATCATCCTGCGATGCCGCACCAGAAGCCTCCCTCAAAGACTGATGGTCTGGCTGTCATCCAACCACGGCTCTGAGAGTGTGCCCCACCACCTGTGACAGGAATTACACTCGAATATGAGCCCTCCGGAAATTCTTACAGTATGTTTAAAAAGGAGGGTACAGCTAGATTAGTTTTTAATCCGAGTTCAGTATACAAATTCACTTTTAGGGGTTTTACCCATTTATACAGCAAGATAATCTATTAGACCTAGTACCCTTTCAGTGACAAGTTCACGTTTAGACGAGACTGGTTAGAAATGTAAACATGTACTGAGGTCCCCAGCTGGGATTATTCTGTGCTGTGAATCACTGGCCAGTTTAATTTAATTCTCTTCAATATACTGCTTCCCACTGAACCAAGGCCCTGCTTGGCAGATCATCCTAATATCGCCCACAGAGGGATTCGGAACCTTGTTTCCCACCAGTACTGGAAACTTTTCTTCATTTTCCAGTAAATGCCAGGGGGCAGGCATTGGAGTCCATGCACTGTTTTGTCATATTACAGTTCTCATGGAAATAATTGAATTTTTCTGACCATATTAGAGTCCCTGGCGTATGTCATGGCTGAAGGCCTTTTCATCAGCTGACTGATGTTGGGTTGGCTAACAGAATCAGTGCAGTATGAACTACTGGAAACTGTTTGCAAGCCATGTGGAATTCTGTCCAAGTTCTGCAACTGCTTCACAAGACCCATTCTTCATCTTTTTCTTAATCACTTCGACGGCTTTTTCGATTACACTTTAAAATATGATGATGGTAAGAAATTTTAACATGGAAGAGAAGCTTGCAGGAGTAATATAATCTGAAAACAACATAATCTAATTTATACACTAGAAGTGCACAGTGTGTGGACAGTGTGTGAACACTGCCCAGCGCATAGGGGGCACCGCTGCCCTCTCTCCTGAAAAGGCAGCTGCCCCCCCCCCCCTTTACTCAGTTGCAGCTCTCCTGTACGCTCTTTCCTCTTCCCGATAACCCCTCCCGGCTGTAAATCATGCTGGCTCCTGGAAGCAGGCCTCCGCAGAGGCCCTCATCTCCGCATCCCCCTGTTTTGGACCCTCCATCCCCGGTCCCGCCGCGAGACTAGCAGATTAACGCCTTCTCTGTGCGTAACTTTGGGTGGCGTCCTGCTGCTGGCTCACGGTGAGGAACACCTGCCGCTCTCTGCTAGCTGAGCAAGGGGGGGAGTGTTTACACATTGGTATCTGTGCTCTTCCTGCATGTCCGTATCTGATCCCATGTTACACAGCATGGTAGCGTGGTTACTGCATACAAACACATGAGTCCTTTCCATGTTGTCATGGGGTTTGTCTGGTTCCTGGCAGGTAACGTTCACAGCACTTGGGGCTTAAAACTGTGTGTAGAGTGTGATTTTCAAAACAAACAAACAAGCAAACAAAAAAACTTATATAAAAATGCTAATTTTAAAATTCTCATCATAAAATTTATATTTAAATGTGCCCAGTAGAATGGACATTCAAAAGGTATACTTGAAATTTGAATCCTCATGTGATAAATCTGAGGATTGAAACATGCTCGCTGAGCATCTATAGGAAATAAATAGGTGTACTTCTGTAGCTGTCGCCGGGAGCCGCAGAAACACACTCAGATGGTGCGCGAGCCTGGGTACCAGTCAGAATACTTGTAAACACTCATTCAGGCCCACAAGCCTAATTGGTCACCCCCAGTCTTTTGGGATGTGTGCGCTGAAGCGTTTTTTTTTGCTTACTAATACCAATTAATTCAAGGACGGTCTGCTTGAGTGAAAGAGCAAATTTACAAGGCAGCCCCACAGGAAGCCTTGAAAGGAGCCGATGGATTTGATGAGTGTTTGAAAATTCCAAGCATCAATCACATGACAGATGTTGCTCGGGATCATTCAGGTTGAGTTGTTGAGGTTGCTATGCTACGTCTGCATGAGGCTCCATTGTCTGTAAGCAGGACATCAGTCCCCTGCTCCAGTGAGCGTTATAAGAGGATTTGTTAACTGCATAATTGTTTCATGTAAGAAGTATGAAAGACGTGGAGGAAAAAGTCACTTTCCTCCATTTCATATCCCAAAAGCATAATTATGACTAATTTGTCAGTTAAATTAGTTTGCATTTAATGGGTATAGTCTGTATGTGTCTGTGTGTGTGTGTGTGTGCGTCTGTGTGTGTGTGTGTGTGTGTGTGTGCGTCTGTGTGTGTGTGTGTGTGTGTGTGTGTGTGTGTGCACGCGCATGTGTGTCTGTGTGCGTGCATGTCTGTGTTTGTGTGTGCATCTGTGTGTGTGTGCGTGTAACGAATAAGCAAAAATGCCAATATATCCCAAGTTACTTTCCCATGTCAATTTAGTTCCACTTTTTCTCTATTGTTTTGGCACATTTCTCATATGACAATTAACATTTGCAAACCAGCGAGTGTAACCCACCCACCATAATGTTACTTCTGCACAGCAAAACATCATTTCTCATTGTTTCACATGAATTTCCAAATGTTTTGCTACATGAATGCAAATCTTTCTGTACATCATTTGGCAGAATTTTCAGTTGCTTTAGTCTTGGTCAAAATGGAGTTATGCAGTTTTCCGTTGTAAAGATTTTACACCAAAATTCATATACGTGTGATCACCAAACATTCAAAATGTTTCAAAAATATATTACAAAAATTGCAGTTATTTGTGTGTTTTTGGTTCCCACAGATCATGATTTTTTTGTTGTTGTATTGCCATTTTGACAATATATCCATCAATGTCAAAACGATGATGATTGTACTTTTTATTATGATGCTGCATTCATCATCTTGGTCAAACCAGCCTTTGTGGTCTACAGAGAACTCAGAATCATCTTTTATGGATGATTACCATTTTTTTTTTGCCAGACATGGGGTGTGAAAGGCAGTCGTGGGTAGGGTTCCGCTAATATCTAGCAGCTAATTAGTGAAGCTAACTTTTGCTAGAGAATTTCTCTGTGTATATACACATAAGAAATTTACAAACGAGAGGAGGCCATTCGGCCCATCAAGCTCGTTTGGGGAGAACCTAACTAGTAGCTCAG
>JAODLD010000001.1:1522242-1541780 GCA_026781065.1 Mormyrops boulengeri | reverse complement strand
TCGCTGCAGAGCCTGGAAGCTGCCGTCACATTGGCGATGTAGGGGTTCAGGGTGGAGGTCAGGTAGGAGGATAAGGCCTCACATGATGCCTATAGGATTCATTCAAGGATTCAAGAGTTTTATTTATCACATGCGAGGTATACAGTCCAATTGTAACCTGCAGAGAAATGCAGGGCGGTCAGCTCTGCAAACTTAGAGTATAATAAATATATTAAATAAGGAAGAGTAAGGTTATTCTCATAAAAAGAGAAGAAGACCAGATATGTGCAACATAGCTCCAATAAAGTGTATGGTGACAGGTAAGATAGACAGCTAATCTGTGACTGAATATGAAGAAAAAGATCTCCTGAGACATGAAGGAGGACTTCAGCATTGTTATAACACAGATACTTCATTTCCTTTACAATTCTACTGCAGATTTATGTTACTTGAAAGCGACAGAATTGCAGTCATTATGAACATTGTGAACATAGTGATCTTTTTTATCTGTGTATTTTTTTGGCCTGTAGCATGTGACCAAGAGTGTTTGTGTTTCATTAGAGGATACCTTGTCATCAAAATCTGCACTGGCCCCCCAGAGCACTGAACCTGAGGCCCCCACAGCCGCATTCTCACCCAGAGTATGGACCAGGTCCTCCTGGAGACGACGACACACACAGAGCAGTGAGTCAGAACCTCTGGGCCCAGTGACTTGATGACTTGCAGTTTACAGTGACCATATGCAGGTCTTAAGAGAAGCCAGCACACCGGAGCTTAATCATATCCAGTTTATAAGATGATCCAGGACGTGATGTACTCACCACACTCAAGAATTTCTTGGTTTGATCGGTAAAGACAGGACGGGTGTAGACGTATATGGGGACATTGAAGGGATGCTTAGGCAGGCTGGCCACCCTCATGGCCTCGTGAACTTGGTTGCGGACGTACAGAGCAGCCTTATGGGTGTTGGCCAGACCGGTCGCTAGGTAGACGGATGGGTAGAGGGCCGTGCTCATCTGCCACAGCCACAGGAGCTGGTCATTTTCGGTCTGTGCATTTGTGGGACACTGCCCTGTGTAGTCTGCACCATCCCAACCATAGTTATAGCATTCAGGGAAGAGATAGAAGCCCCAGAGGTAACTGGGTCTCATACTGATCCCTAGACTCATTGTGTCCTCCATGAAGTTTCTAGCAGCCGTCTGGAACTGCTCCTTGGCCACGGGCTCGGCTTGAGATGGGGAAAGTGAGGGGTCAAGTTGACAGGCATAGTCAATAGACAACGTGCGGTAGATAGTCTTAGAGTCCCAGTTTCTGTCCCACAGGGGGCGCCAGGCCTCCCAGTCAATGACAGCCAGACCAGTGGAGGTTCCTGAAGACAAATATTGAGTGATGTCCCACTGGGCGACTTCCAAGCTGGCCGTCAGGTTGCCCTTCTGTGGGATGCCTCCATTGATCTCCTTATTGGTGGACTCGTCCACAAAAGGGTACAACCCCAGGCGGTTGGTGTAGAACAGGAAGAGGAACTGGTCAGGAACAGCCTCTGGGGTGGTAACGGCCTGGAATGGCGAGGTGTCCAGCGGGATGTTGTTCTGCTTGCAAACAGGAGTTGGCATGTTCCATATGACGCCGTAAGGGTATCCCTCAAACAGTGGGGTGGCAGTAGGAGGGAGCTCGGCATGAATGCTGCCCACCAAAGATAGCAGAAGAAGGGGCAGCGGGAGAGGACTGGATCCCTTCATCCAGATGATCAACTCCATGGCTTCTCCTGTGTAAGTAACACATCTGCAATTCATTCATCTACATTCATCATTTCTAATACAGGTTCAGTGTGTCTGAGTGTCAAAATACCTAAAAATAAACTGGGGAAGTATGTTTGAATTGTTGTTATCATATTATTGCCTAGCAAACCGACTGTATTGCTTGTATAGATAACATCCACTGTGGAGAAACAGATTTCAAATTGAGAGAAAATAAACTGTCTGGTACTTAGACTGCTATGTCTTTGAAAATCACATTACACAGTCATTACACAGATCCTATGGCTACAGAAATACCTGACTACAATCATAGCCATTCAAATACCTATCTAATAGTCTGTACGAGGATTTCAGGATATGGTTTTCAAGAAGCGTTGTTTTAAAGTTGTTCTTTTTAACACTAAAACGTTTAATTAACGAAGTAAGTATAGGTAGCTTTCATACTGAGGCATGAAATACTGTACATTTCTGTGGTTCTCACCTGGGCGTCTTTAGCGCTGCGTCTTGCTGAGGTGTTTATTCTGCAGAGCTACTGTAAGGTGACGTGTTTTATTTAAGGCCATATCAGGCCTTTATCAAGAAGCCCATCGTTATGCAAATACAATGCAAAGGTGCAACCTCAGCTATATTATATCCTATAAAGCCCACTGTGGTTATGTTTACAAAGCGTCTATATTTCTGCCTGTGAAATGGTTCTGTGGTCAGCCTTGTACGATCTGAATTCCAGGGTGAGGGCCCCTCTAAAAGTGATTCAAATCTTGCTCCCACTCTGACCCAAGTGGTCCATTATAAACATATGTTTTGTCAAGGTGTCATCTTAGGCCTAAGTGTTGCTATGCTGAGCTTCCAATGCAACACAGCAAGAACCTAATAAGACTGGCAGAGTTGGGAATGTGGGGGACTGAAATCTGAGGGCCGGGAACCTGGGGAACTGGAACTGGGGGAACTGAGACTGGGGAGTTGGGACCTTGGGGAATTGTCACCGAGGGGCCTGGGACCAGGGTGACCGAGGCCAAAGGGGCAGGGACCATGGGGACTGGGGTCCAGGGGCCAGGACCTGGGGAAGGCAGAGAATCCCTCGCCGGTGTGGGAACCGATGGGGCTGAAGCGACGACAGGAGGCACATCGGCCACCGGGACTAGACCCTTGCAGAGCGGCGCGTCGGCGGCCAGGACCAGATCCTCGCAGGGCAGTGTGTCGGCCCCCGGGGCCGGACCATCGCAGGGCAGCGTGTCAGCCGCCGGGACGGGAACCACTAGGGCTGGGACCTCTGCTGTGGGAACCGTAGGGGGCGGAGCGTCATCCACCTGGACTGGGATCACACTGGGCAACGCATCGGCTGCTGGGACTGAGACTTTGGGTTCAGGGACCTCGGGCGTTGGAACAGGAACCTCGGGCGCATGGACCTCGGGCGCCAAAACAGGGACCTCGGGTGCGGGGTCCTCGGGCGCCAGAGCAGGAACCTCAGGTGCTGAGACCTCGGATGGTGGTGCAAGAGCCATCGTGGGCGCAGCCAGAATGGGCAGCGCATGAACCTCCGAGGGTGCAGCCAAGATGGGCAGCGCACGAACCACCGGGGGCGCAGCCGGAACGGCCAGGTCAGAAACGTTGGGGCGCTGACCTTCCACCGCAGGCACAGGATCCATGGGGCCCCGATCAGGAACCGGAACCACGGGGGGTGGAGCAGGAACAGGAGCCACGGGGAACAGAGCAAGAACCGGAGCCACATGGAACAGAGCAAGAACCGGAGCCACGGGGAACAGAGCAGGAACTGGAGCCATGGGGAACAGAGCAGGAACTGGAGCCACCAGGGGTGAAGCAGGAACCGCCGGCACAGGAACCTCCGGGGGGCGCCGCATGACTCACCGGCACAAGAACCGGGGGGGGGTGCCGCAGGACTCACCGGCACCGGAACCTCGAGGGGCGTTGCAGGCATCGCCAGCACAGGAACCTCGGGGGGTGCTACAGGCACCACCAGCACAGGAACCTCGGGCGACAAAGCAGGAGGCGCAGGGGGCGCCACGGGCACAAGAACCACAGGGGGCGGCGCGGGCACAGGAACCTCGGGGGGGTGCTGCAGCACAGGGTCCAGAATCAGGTGGTGTTCCTCCCGACATGCTGTACGGCAACGGAGACAGAGACAGCCCTTAAGAGGAGCTTGGGCATCTTCTCTCGTCTTCTGTTTCTCCGCGTTTTCTGCTTTCCTGCTGACTGGCGTCATTCGGGCAGCTCAGACAGCGGACAGGAGAAAAGTCCGCTGTCTAGGGCTACCTGGTGCATGTTCACCTCAGTCGCACCACTCCGGAGTTGCCGCACATTCTCGTGCACCTCATCTGTTGTTCCAGTGGGTGTTCCGGTACTATGGCTTGCCAAAAGACATCACGTCCGATCGTGGACCCCAGTTCACCTCCCGAGCCTTTCAGGCTCTCTGCATGAAAATGAACATCAGGGTGCGTCTGAAGACGGCTAATTACCCACAAATGAATGGACAGATAGAACGAGTGAATCAGGAGACTGGTAAGATCCTGTGGGCTCTCTGCTCTGCGCAACCCCAGGAATGGTCCCTCTACCAGCCTTGGGCTGAGTATGCCCGAAATTCCCTGATCCACCCAGCCACAGGTTTATCCCTTTTTCAATGCGTGCTTGGTTTCCAATCACTTCTTTTACCTTGGAATCCATCCCCCACCGAGGTCCCAACCAGGGAAAATTGGTATAGACAGTGTGAACAGGTGTGGAACCAAGTACACTGACAGCTAACCAAGCGATCCACTCAAACCAAGAGACAAGCAGACAGATGAAGACGACCCGAACTTGTCTACCAACCGACACCTCTGATCCTCCACCTCTGATCCTGCTGGATGATGGGGAGGCGTTTGCAGTGAATGACCTGCTGGGCCCCCGTTGTCAAAAAGGTGGTTTACAGTACTTGGTGGATTGCGAGGGATATGAACCGGATGAGCATTGTTGGGTCCCAGTTTTGGACGTGTTGGATCCTGATCTGATTTCTCAATTTTATGCCAGCCACCCCTCACGACCGAAACCCCAACCCCGTGGCAGACCACGATGTCTTCCCCAACCGCCAGGGGTCGGTCGTTGGGGGGGTTTTTTCATACCTGCAGGCAGAGTGGCAATCAACACAGCTGTGGACAATTAAGGGAACGCCCACTTCGCTACTTAAACCTCGCACTGAGATGACTCAGTGCAAGGTATTTGTGATTATGCAATTGCTAAGCGTTATAATCCTCTGTCTTTGTTTCAGTTCCGTACCGCCCGACTTTCCCTGCCTTCACTTCCTGCGCCTCCTGACCCTTCCCAATCCAACCTAGCCCCGCTCCTCCCTCATGGATCTTCCCCGTGTCTCCCATCCGTGTGTCTGGATTGATCTTCTGGCTTCCTGACCTTCGTGCTCCAGGCTCATCGACGACTCTCATGGATCACGCTCTTAGTTTTGGTGCTTGGTACAGACTGATTTCTGGTTTTGACCTTGTCTGCCCCATGGATCACGATTTGGCTTCTGCTAATAAACGGATTCTGGTGAATTGCCCAGAGTTTCCTGGTGTGAGTCTTACAATGATAGGATGCCACCTGTGCAATAAGTCCATTCATGAAATTTCCTACCTCCTAAATATTCCACGGTCAACTGTGGTATTATAAGGAATACTATTACATACTGTTCTATTAGTAGGTGGCAATATGACTTTTCACATTTTATTTCTGTGGCTTTTATAGGATTTCTAACCTGTGTTCCCTGCAATAAACTTATTATTATTAATGTATTTACTTAACCGTCTTATTTGTCAGAAACAACAAACAAATGAGGATAAAAGAGCTGGGTCAGTGTCCCTGGAGCAGTTGGGATAATGGCCATGCTACAGGGCCTAACAGTGACATCACTCTGCCAGCCACTGGAGTTAATAACCTACAGAGCCATCCATCCCATGGAGAGTAAGGACACTTACACATGTGAAGGCCTGCTTCTTAAATTCTTTGTTTTTGTCTCTTTCCGTTAGATGCAAAGGATATGGAGACATTCGGATAGAAAGCCTAGCTTGGTCACATGCACCATGTGGGAAGGAACTGCTATCTGTAGGATAGTCTCTGCATTCTTGCTGAAAGTAAACCACCAGAAACTCAACCACATGTTTTCTGTAGGTAATTACATCATTGAGCGAGGGACCGGGGGCAGTCTGGGCCCCTGAACTGCAAAGGGGAGAAAGGAGGACCTGAAGTACTAGGGGATGATTACATCATAAGGACATACTTATGTAGAGACCCCAATTAATTAGTGGAATTGACTAATTAAGCCACAGCCATCGCTAACACAGGTATATATTTAAGCACATAGTTGGTTGCACCTCCCCTGCAACCAACATTAGGAGCAGAATAAGTGGTTTTATAGACAAGGTTAGTGACTTTCCACCTGGATTCAATTTGCTGAATTTCAGCCCTGCTAGAGCTGTCCTGGTGAACTGCAAGTGAAGTGATTGAGAAGCGGAAACATCCGGGAGCAAATTCCATTGCAAAGTGGCAGGCATCGTCAGTCCGAGTGGCAGCAAGTCCCACCAGCAATGTTCTACCATCTAATGGAAGGCCTTCCCAGAAGAGAAGAGGCTATTATAGCAACAAAGGGTGCACCAAATTCATATTAAAACATGTGGCATAGCATATTTACAAGTGATAACTAAGTGACCATCTACAAAAATCAATTTCAATTTCAATACAAGAAACACAAGGACAGAGAGGTCATTAATTCCACTTGTATCATCTTTAATTTTGCAGTCGCTTGCATAATGAGCAGTTGAATATTTAAGATGCTTTTTGCACCCAGTATGTTTTCGTACGGCTTACAGTTGCCGTACATATGGCTTTTAGCATTCTGCTGGGCCAACGTGACTTTCACAGCGACCCGTTAGGTTGTAGCATCTGTCATGGCTTAGTAATGCTAACTGCCCTGTGTATTGTTTTCACACCCTATGCTTACAAAGCAACCATATTTAAGGAGGCTATCAAGACCAGGGGGGTATTCCACAAAGCAGGGTATGTTGCTTAGCCGGATAACTTGTTGGATTTAAGGTAGTCTGAGCTAAATGTACTTGAATGAAGATGAAGTTAATTTAGCCCAGACTACCTTAAATCTAACAAGCTATCCGGCTAAGGAAGAAATCCTGCTTCATGGAACACCCCTCAGCTTGAGAACATTTAATGTTTGTCTTTGAGCTCCTGAACATCTCTGCCGCTGAGGAGCTTTTGTTCAGACGGCTAAAGCCATAGAAACATTCAAAATAAACTTAGATCATTATTCTCCGGAATCTGGGACTTTTTCCTGTATATTTCCATGTGCACCTGGGACCAGAGAGTTAGTATAAAGGTAATTTTCACAGATTCACAGGGTATATAATTATAGGTAAAAACCTGTAATCATTTCTCGGCCACTAACATTGCTTCTAGTGGCCCATATCACAATGAGGCTGCACTTTAAACAGCACATTCTAAAGGGTATCCCTGTCAACATTCCTACTCCAATTAATGTCCAGGTCCAAGGCTTTGCCCATTGTTTTTATAATTTCCAATCATGTCAATTTCTGTCACTATACTGTGTGACATGTGACTACAAGTGTGTCACACCTGTTCCTGATTAGTAGCTAATTGAGCCTGCTTTGTGATCTTTCTCTGAGCCAGTAGTTATTAGAGCGCAACCTTTTTTAAACAGAGCAGTGAACATTGGCCCAGTTAAGATGTTGTCATTTGTCTTAGAGTGTAGGGCTCACTTCTGGGGCTTGATGTAGTTTTCCACTTGGTGTTGGGTCTGGGTGTCGAGTGTCAGTGTCCATGGTTGTTGGTGAATTGATGGTCCTGCTCCTGGAGTCTTGGTTCTGATTAGCCAGCATTCCTGTCCTTGGGGTTTCTCTGTGAATATCCTGGTTTCTGTGTTGTAGCCCTGTTTCTAGTTCCCCGCTTCCTGGTCTGGGTTCTCCAGTTTTTACCTGAGTCTGCCTTCCTATGCAGCTCATTCAGTTAGCAGCCCAAGTCCCTTTGGTTCCCTGCTTCCTCCAGTGAATAGTCAGCAGGTCTCAGGAGGCAGTGGGATGGCTGGATGGCCCTGACTGCTGTGCTTTGTCTCAGACCAAGAAGGCCAATAAATGTTTTTACCTGAAAGTTGACTTGTGACCAAATGTACACGTATAATATATGTGTGATGTGTTAAAAAAAATCTGCCATTATATAATAACAGGCTTATACTTTAAGATAGAAAAATAAAATCTTTGCAATATAAATGACCAAAACTGGGATTAACCTTAGGAAGCTTATTCCCGTCAGTGAGCAGAGTAGATTAGTTATCCTGCATAGTATTCATACAAGTTCAGCAGTAGAGCCAAAAGAAGTGCAGCCGAAGTCCCAGTTTCCCCAGCAGAGCTCTCTACCATGGTAGCTAGACTGTCACAGTGGTCCCCTCCGTAACCTTGGTAACAGTGACAGCGGAACTGCTCCGAGAGCTGCAGAAGTTCCTGATCAGTGTGCCATCCCACGACGGCGAACCTCCCATCACCAGTAGGATCGATGCGGTAGCTCTCACTGCTCAGGTGCAGGTAATGCGACGCATGGGGATCCCTGCGGACACACCTGCCTCCTCCCTGGCACAGGAAGTCACTGCAGAACTCCGCTGCTTGCGTCACATTCGTAACGTACTGGCCCAGCTGGCGGCCCAGGAACTCTTTTACTTTGGAGCAGTTGTACTGAGGAGAGTTAATGAGAAGCGCTGTTAACAAAGGGTTAATTCTCCATTAACATCCATCCATTTTAACACCACTTAAAGAACAGAGGTATTGTGTATGATGTCACATATGGCTTCAATGTGCTGTTAATTGAAGGAACATTCTAGCTCTGAGCTCTGCCAACTGAACCAGGGAGAAGCTCATTTTCATCATGCCTGCGTGTGTGTGTGGGGGGGGGTGGGGGGGGGGGACACTTGCTTGTTTAGCCTGAACCATTTAATGTGAACCTGTGTGTGAGCTTTAAAGATACCGAGTGCCACTTTTTTTTAACCCCTGAGCACCTGCCCTATTCAATTCAATTCAATTCAATTCTATTCTGTTCTATTCTATTCTATTCTATTCTATTGTTTTCCAGTATTATATTTCCACTGTTTTCCAGTGCTTCTGGTTCATGGTCCCTACAGCCTTAAAATCTGGGTTTATGTCCTTGGGCCTATATTAAATTGAGTTCAATTTTAAGAGGACTGAGGAACTGCAGTATAATTGATCAGTATTCGCTGCAAAGCTTTGGCCACTGCAGAGATACAGAATGCAGAAAGTCCATAAACTTACTCTGGAGGAGGTGAGGTTGAGATTGCCCCAAATGACAAAGCCGGCTGCACCCAGAGCTGCACTTTCCCCAATGGTGTGGACCAAGTCCTTCTGGAAAGGACAACAAAGTGCTATTAATCTGTAAATGCCTGTGCATACACTAGACAAACAAGAGCGTGAGTACTCATTTACATATTACGAGTACTCACATTTACGTATTGTGGAAAATTAATATAACTCAGTGTCTTTGGACTGCAGGAAGAAACAAGAATACCAGGAGGAAACCCACATAATTTAGAGAACGCACAAACTCTGCATAAAAATAGCAAGTTGACTGTGCTGAAAAGCAAATGTTTCCATATATTTGTGAGGCCTACCATCTGTGACCACAAGGTGGTAGTATGAATATCTGGAGCTGCCACATGTTTTTCCAGACATCATCCAGAGAGGAGGGGATACCGTTTCACAGCAGAATTTTTGCTATGCTAAACGGCCGACAGGAATAAAAGTTTTGAACTGATCGGTTGATGCAGAATGATCAGGAGGCTACTCAATAATAAAATACACACCACAGCTGTACTGGCCCTTGGGTTCTCCAGTTTGACCCTGGTCTTTAACCCAGGCTTACCATGGTAAGGAAGGTCATGGCCTCTTCCCGGTAGCCCATGCGTGTGTAAACAAAGGTTGGCAGCTCATAGTCAAGAGAGGTGAGACTGGCGATGCGCAAGGACTCCAGCACCCGACACCGAGAGAAGTACAGGTTGCTGTCATTATCTGCGTGGCGGCGTCTGATGGCGACTGAGGGGTAGAGCGCCGTGCTGCTGTTCCACAGCCACAGCAGCTCGTCGTTGCGTGTGCGCTCCTGCAGGGGGCAGGAGCCTGTGTAGTTGGTCTCGTCCACATTGTAATTGTGGCAATCGGGGTAGAGGTAGAAGCCCCAGAGGCCAAGTGGCCGAGTATGCATGCCCAGCGTTAGTGTCTCCCGCATGAAGGCTGAGGCACTTTCCTCGAACCTGCGCCGAGCCAACTCCTCCACCTGGGCCGCAGACATGTTGATGTAGGCTCCCCAAACCATCTCCCGCGACTTCCTGCGATAGATGTCCTTCTTGTGCCAATTGCGGCTCCATTGCGGCCTCCAGTACTCCCAGTCGATGACGGCCAGGCCGTGGAAGTCGCGGGATGGGATGTAGTGCCGGATGTCTCGGTGGGCTTTGTGCAGGTGCGACTCGAGGCTACAGTTCTGCGGCAGGCCGCCGTTAACAGGCATGCCCCGCTCCGTGTAGAAGGGGTAGTGGCCCAACCGGTTGGCGTAGAAGATGGTGACGTCCTGGCCCGTTCTCACGGCACGGGGACTGCCCTGGATGTGAAAGAGACTGAGGTCGATGCTCATGTTGTACTTGCTGACGCACATGTCCAATGGGGCATTCCAGGCGGCAATGAAGGGCTTGCGGCCAATCAGAGGCAGCCTGGCAGGTTTTAGAGCGAAGGCGACTTGAGCGAGGATGGTGAGGACATGGGTGATGCGAATGGCGTGGGGATTGGTGCTCCACGCCGTCACTGCAGGCATCCTGCTGCACTTCTCACCACAGGCAGCTGTCACTTGGCCATCACAGCCGTTACCGCTCACAATCCCAGGCGCCTTTCACAGTGGTGCCTGTGAGGTCAGAAAGCATCACATTTAACGTGCTGTGAGCTTCAGCTTCCGTCGTCATCATCGTATCACTCAGATGCCAGATAATGTCACTAGGGTTGGCTGGTGTCACTCAGTGAGCAGTGCTTAATATATCCCATTACATGTTCCAGCTTTTAACCATGAACTTATTATATATATTATTTCACATACAAATTATTATATTATATTATATTATATTATATTATATTATATTATACAGAATTCTATAACAGTTATAGAATGTAATCCTTTGGACAATACTGTGTAAGATATAACCTGCAGAAATAATGTAACCCTTAGAGAATGCATGTCAGTTACTGCTGCACGATGTCATCGTATAAGTATATATTTACACCCCAATTATATCTGAGGCTTATCATGCCCCACTTAGCCGCACTGCTTATCACCACGCTGAAGGTTAAAAAATATAATTATCCCTGTAGATAAGTAGCATGTAACCAATAGAAACTGCTATGGCCTGTTGCCGCAGGATCACCTGGGAGCTGAGCTCTTTGCTTACAACAGATCACAAATAACGGATCACCCAGGTTCTAGGATTATTGCCATATATTTAAAAATATTGTTTCACCACAATGATGTTTTCCAAAGCAGCTAAATAGTACAATAAATAATTGGCAGTTTATCAGCCAGGAGTGGGAATACTCAGACCCCTGCGGAAGAACCTAATGGTGGCAAATGCTTGATGCTTGAGCGCCCCCTTGTGATGACTTACTGTTAAGAGATAAGAAAAATGTGTAAGAATCAGTGTAATTCAGCATTAATCACATTTATGTGGATACAGCAAAGACCAAATCAGATCTCCACAAGCAGCTCCTGACTCCAGATTGGCCGGAAAGAAAAAACATAACAATATTTTATTATATTATATTATATTATATTATATTATATTATATTATATTATATATTAACGATATCACACAGTCATGTACCTCTCAAAGTTAGGGTTAAATTCTGAGGAATGCATCACTAAAAATACCAGAACATTTCATACTGCTAACCATGAGAATGTCAAAGGTGTGTTTTCAGTGTTTTCTCACTGAAAATTGTGAGATTGTACTTACACAACCCTGGATGGTATAGCCTACCAAACACCTGGGCTATATGCTGTAGCCTAAATAACAATAACATTTACAGTATAGTAAATACGTAAAGCAGTTACATAGTGATTATCTAGTATAATGTACTCTACATAATTGTATGTGCTAAACCTTTATCTGACTGGCAGCACAGTAACATTTGATTACACCAGCATCACCATAAATACTTTGTCAAGATAAGTCTTTGCTTTGTCCATCAGTTCCCCATTCAGCCAGCAGGTGTCACTGGCCATCTCACTTCCCTGTGTTTCCTTATGATTTAGCACTCTTCCCAGTTCCTCGTGTGTTCCCCTCTCCCTGGGCCGCTGCGTGGCTGATGGGCTAATGTTGAGTTTTGTGAGCCTCTTGTCAACCATGTTGTCTTCTGTATGCAAATTTTTATATTTGTTATTTTTGTTTTTGTGTCTGGGGTCTTATTCATCTTTACTTCTGTCTAGTTTTCTGATAATCTTCTGCACCCTTGCTCCCAGTATCTCCTAGTGTTTGAGTCTGTAGTGATTGTTAATTACCCTCACCTGTTTCTTGTTAGTCCTAATTCCCAGTGTTTGGTTAATTGCCAATGGCCTGCTGTTATGCAGCACATGACTGCATATTTGATTATATTATGATTAAATTTGCAGGGCAGCGTGTGGCTCAGTGGGCTAAACCTATGTGGCTATAATCAGAAGGTCATTGGTTGAAACCCAGCCCCGGCACGTCTGCGGGTCCTTCAGCAAGGCCCTTAACCCCCAGCTCCCTGGGCGCCGCTACAGGTGGCAGCCCTTCACGGACAACTTACTCTGCAAAGAGCAAGCTGAGGGAGGCGTAAAGACGATTTCCCTGCAGCGATCAATAAAGTATCAATTATTATTATTATTAGGGTGATAATGCATGTTAAATAGAAGCTTAACACATATAAGCATATAAGAAGGAAGCCCTTTAGTTTGCTGTAGCCCAAGATGTCAGAGAAATGACCAATTTTCAGCCCAGTGGAGCTGTAGCCAACGTCTACTGAATTGTTAAGGTAGCAGCTGAAAGGTATAGACGGGTATTGCCAGATGTCATACGGTAAAGGCTGTTTGTGCAGCTTGAGTGTGGCAGTACCTCACACAGACAGGATGGTCATTTTCACTCACGCGTCACGCGTCACACGTCACGCGTCACTCTTTCAAACATGTATGGATGAATACTTGGAGGGACCGAAATTCTCCTTTGGCAAAGAACAAATCTTTCTGGACCCGCAAGACTGTTCATGCTGAGTACTACCCTATACTTATGGAATTAATACTTGTCACTATGGTGATGTGTGTCTACATTATTCATATTGGCGATTTTCGTCATTAACTTTAAAAAGTGCAGAGCAAGGCATTCCAGAAATTAGGGAAGGATACAGAATGACATTAGTGGTTACGACTGAGTCGTAAATGCCTGCAAAGTCCAAAGTGCTTGTTTGATCTAAGCCACATGGCCAGACGGACAGCAAGATCTACATCTGAAGTCTGCATCAATGTTTCAATGTGCATATAGAATTATCACCATGGAAACTGCTCCCAAGCATCTAAACTACAGCTGAAGTTTATTTTCGCTGAACTGCATTTGCACTAAATACCTAGATCAGTGTTTCTGAACCCAGCCCTCAGGGATGCCCAGAAAGTCCACATTTCTGCTCCCTCCCAGCTCCCAATCGCACCTCTACCAGGTATACGCTGTTTGTGATTGGCTGGGAGCTGGGAGGGATCAAAGATGTGGACTGTCTGGGGGTCACTGAGGACTGGGTTCAGAAACAATAGTCTAGACATCTCTGATACACTTGCTGTATATCTGATTATGGCAAAAGGTGTTATGGCATGAGGTTTGATGAGAATCAACCACCTGCACATTTCTCCTTCTGAGACACAGAAAATGTACAGTCATTAACATATGACTTTGCTCATTTTAAACAATGTTCCAAATAGGAGGTATCTGATCTGTCTTTTAATGGCAGGAGTTTTTACTTTAATGCTCGCAGAAGAGACATTTCATACTCCTGATGTTTTCGAACTGAATTGTTAAACCACTGGTAATGACTGATTGATCCACCTGCCCTCATCAGCCAACCACTGGGCATTGACTGACATAAGGCATGTGCTGGCTAACAGACAATCACTTATAGAAAGCAGTTTCTCAGGTGCTCGTCGGCTGCTAGAGAATGTCTGAAGTAGTCTGGGTAGAAGCAGGCCTTGAGCTGTTAAGTCCGGAGGTCTGCTCTGAGGAGAAGCTTACCCATGGCTTCGCTGCAGCTCTGCCACTCCAAGCATGGAAGACCTTCCTGAGAACGACGGGGCTTGGCTGTCTCCCCGGGCTTCAGCGTCACATCACGTTTCCCCCCCTGATGCCACGGTCTGCAGCGTGATCCCACCCCAGGCCTTTTTATACGGCAAGAAAGAGAGGGAGTGTTTCTTGAGAAGGAGGAGGAACTAGAACCGGCTCATGGCCCCGCTACACAGCAATTATCCTGGAGCAGAAAAGAAAGCGAAGGAGGAGACAGTAAAGAGTTTGCTATGATCCAGCGGGCACCTTAGCTCCCTGGACACTGTGCCAGTGTCCAGGATGTCCTTAAAAGTGCGCCGATGGCTTACAAGGCTCTGATGATGAGGCAAATTTGTAGGCATCCAGTTAAACTGAGCACCGTGCATCTCTGTCTCCATCACATATGTTTGATTAATCAGTCGCTTACCACCTAGTCTCATGCTGTCAAAACACCAACTGAGTCCCTCTGACATTCTTATGGTCGGCCACAAGCGTGCACCACAAGCGTGCACCACAAGCAATCAGCAGTGTGAAATGTTCCGGATGCATTTCAGGACTGGCTCCAAATGAGGCAGTTTATCCTGCACTGGAAATTGGTGTGTACATTAACCCCCTTAGCACAGGGCTCTTAAATGCTTATTGTCCATTTAAAAGACCTAAATTTACTGTTGGGCTGCAATTGTAAAGCTGGGTTTTTGAATATATTGTGTTAATATATATCAAGTTTCAATTTATTTGTCATTTTTTTGTTAATGCAGGGTCAACATTACAATGACGAGGGGATACGCAGGGACACACGTCTCAGCACTGGAGGATACATTTGTGGGTGTATTTGTGAGCGTGGATGGTTGGCTATAGTTAGTGACAGAAATTTGCTAAGTTTGTAATATTATTTAGTGTAAATGTGACATTTATCCAATTTGAGAATATTGTGTGGACTGTGCAAGATGGACGGTATTTTGGGAGGAATTCTGGGCGTAAAAATAACTGGATGTCTTCAGTTAATGGCAAACTTATTACTCTACTTTGTGTCACTTTTACATGAAAGTTCCTGTTTTTAAAATAAGCCATAGGTTTTGTTTATCAAGCTAGACAAGGCAAGAATATTTATATAGTACAATTCAGATGAAAGGCAATTCAAAGTGCTTCACAAAGGCCGAAGGACAAATTCAAATATATTAAAATCACATTTGAAAGGCAATTAAAAAGCCTAAAAGCCAAACAAATAAATAAATAGTAAACTGAAAAGAAGTTACATTGTAGTGACAGTGTATGACTAAACTGATTTAATTTATTGAAAACCTGCAGCAAACAGTAATGTTTTAAGCCCTGATTTAAAAGAACTAACAGTTTTAACAGACCGCAGGTCTGCAGGAAGCCCATTCCACAGACGGGGAGCATAGAAAGTGAACGCTACTTCGCCTCACTTGGTCGCTACTTCGCCTCACTTGAGTGATCCTTTCCCAGATGTCCTCTGGGGTCTGGATGCTTCATAATGTTCAGGTAAATCAGAAAATGCATTTAGACCTGAGAGCATGTAGCACTTTATACACAAGTAAAAATATTTTTGTATAGGCAGAAATATTCTGCAGCATCCTTTTTGAAACCGCTTCCTCCCATAGGGCTTCCAGATTATTCTTTTTGCTGGAAGCCTCACCGTAACGACAGTTAGAGGGAAACTGCTATAGGTGGCCATCATAAACCAGGGCTCGTGCATCTCCGCTGAGCAGCAAGCAAACAATGGAATGAGTGGGAGACTAATTGGCACTTCCTCACATTTATCGGAGCTTCAAAAAGATCCGGAGATTTCTGCTGATGGAGGCCGACCCTGGGGACACGCTTGGCTGCATCACAGAATCCAGGAAGACGCCCATTTGCCATCAGGCTCAGACTGAAACTGTAGAGCCTCACGACGAGTCGGCTGCTCATTGGTGAACTGGGACAATTTGTCAATTTCTATTTTTCTCTCTCACTTTAAAGACATGATCCTAATTATAAATATTAAAACATAAAATATCATTGAATACTCAAGATCTGAACTTAAGTTAACAAACCACAGAGGCATAAAGATATAGAGTATCAAACATGTACGTGTCCCAGTTTAGCCTTTGTCCCGCTTAACCAGTGTGAGTTGACGTCTTTCTGCTTCAGGGCCAGTGGTAAGATATCCTCCGCCTGTCCCTGGAAGTACTGATCCCTTTGGCTTGCTTGCAAAGAGGTTTACAGTCAAAGAAAGGCCCAATCTGCGTGGGAGGCCGGTCAGCACCTCTGTGAGAGCTCGCCCGCTTCCTTTACCCTCTATTGGATGCAGATGTTAGCATGTCGTGGCTCTGGCGCCTGGACGGAGTGAACAGCCGCGCCACCATACGGGATTTGTTTTGTTGCCGGGGATTCAGGGCCGTCTGCCCCCACCGAAACCCACCCCCTCCTGGCAGTAGTGTGCTCTCAGCAGTCTCAGTGGAAACAGGCTTCTTCTGACCCCAAAAAAAAATGAAAATTGGGGTCTCGAGTAAGCATCTTGGCGGAAACCACACTCCCATGGCTGGGGCCGGGTGTCTGAGCGACTCGTTCAAGTGCCATTAGAACTGGTGAAATTGTACATTCTGATCCCAGTGGATCTGCAGTCTTCCCGATTTCTGTCAGAAATGCCCCCATTGTTCATAGTGAACCTGTGTGACCAGTATAGGAAGGGGTAGGGAAGGCCACTTGGCTCCGTGATCTCCATTCCCATGTCCTTGTCTGCTTTCTTATAAAACTGTCCATTCTCCCATGGAGAAATGACACAACTGGGAACTCTCCTTGACTCCTGGAGGCTGTTAAAAACTGGGCGTCAACCTCCAGCTTGGCAATCTGGGAGTAATAATGAGAATCGTTAAATAGTCATCTGGGTATTCATCTAGATTGCTTTAATTAAAAAAAGATACAAATGTCATATAATTATTGCAAATACAGTAAATCTGCAGATAAAGACAAATGTGTAAACGATATGTTAAGTGCCATCACCACAGTGCTGGATATGGAGGTTCATGCCTGTTAGAGTCAAACACAGTTGACAGTGACTCATCAGAGCTGCTAACACGCCTTGACTCGTCACGATCCACAGCTAACGTTGGGGATTTGACTTCTGCAGCTGCCTGAGTGGTCATATCACTGCTTGGTCCATACTCTCTAGAAGTGCTGCATATTGCTTCGTCCTGCTCTCTGACTCCAAACTGTATATACATGTGTTTCTGTTTCTGTTAGTTGGAAAAACTACCTCATTTTGCCGTGGGGATTAATTCAGTATCTTTATTATATTTATTAAGCAGACAATTTTATCAAAAGCACGACCAACTGAGAAAGCAGGGCTCAGGGGCCTCTCAGTGAAACCACACTGCCAACTGTTAGATTTGAACCCATGACCTTCTGATCTCAGGCACAATGCCCTAACCCACAGTGTCACACACCACTGCACACCGTCTCTCTCAGCCGAAGCTGTGTGATACTCTGGCCAGATGTAAAACGTGCATTTGATGCTGCAGATAACGGGCTTGTTTATGCTGGAGCCGCTTTAAAGGCACACTGCCGAAACGCAAGATTGCAATGGGCTGTATGAGCGTCATTAAATGTAAGCACAGGTTCATGCGCGATCGCCCGCGTCATGCTGCTCCCATGTGTTTCCCAGGACTCAGGGTGTACTGTAGATGACAGGGCTTCAGAATAGGGGCTGAGGTTTGATTATCCAATTCCTCATAAAAGTTACTGGGATTATTCTACTGTTGTTAATAATCATTTCATTATACCTCAGGCACTCATATTGCTGAAAGAGACTAATTATCATGTCGCTTATTAATGTGAATAATCATAGTGGTCAGGGCCACTAACCGAATAAGGGTGGTCTTCAGTAACCTTAACCCTAACCGAATAAGGGTGGTCTTCAGTAACCCTAACCGAATAAGGGTGGTCTTCAATAGCTCAAACCCTAACCGAATAAGGGTGGTCTTCAGTAACTCTAACCGAATAAAGGTGGCCGTCAGTAACCCTAACCGAATAAGGGTGGTCTTCAGTAACCCTAACCGAATAAGGGTGGTCTTCAATAACCCTAACCAAATAAAGGTGGTCTTCAGTAACCCTAACCGAATAAGGGTGGTCTTCAGTAATCCTAACCAAATAAGGGTGGTCTTCAGTAACCCTAACCAAATAAGGGTGGTCTTCAGTAACTCTAACCGAATAAGGGTGGTCTTCAGTAATCCTAACCCTAACCAAATAAGGGTGGTCTTCAGTAACCCTAACCAAATAAGGGTGGTCTTCAATAATCCTAACCCTAACCAAATAAGGGTGGTCTTCAGTGGAATCCAAAAAACCAAGTCAGACAGACCACATGGAGCAGAGTGTTGCTTTTTTGTCTTGTGATGGAATCTCTCTGAAGCCATGAGAATAAAATAAATAAATGTAAATGAGAATTCACGGCATGTGGAGCGGAGCAGAGCAGAAACATTACAGATGTTAGCGCTCCCTCTGAAATGTCGCTGTGGTCGGAATTTTGAATCATGGTTATTCACAGAGTGAATAACTCCTTTAAGATGGTCGGGAGGCTGAATCCTTAGTTCTCTGTGCTCCGGAGTACTGCTTAACATAAGGAGGCCTCCCTGTGCTCCGGAGTACTGTTTAACGTGAGGGGGCCTCCCTGTGCTCCGGAGTACTGCTTAACGTGAGGGGGCCTCCCTGTGCTCCGGAGTACTGCTTAACGTAAGGTGGCCTCCCTGTGCTCCGGAGTACTGCTTAACATAACAAAGTGTCTTTGTGTTCTGGAGGGAACCAGCCCACTTTCTCATAAAGAGTACAATGATGAGTGTCATATTCACATTCTGTAATGAACCGTAAAGCAGCATGATAAGTATAATTTAAAATACGTAGAGAAGATGTAGGAGCATTCCTATCGGGGACGCCCCCATAGATCTTATGTTAAGCAATACTCTGCACGTCCAAGTCACCTTGGACATGCTTAAATCTATGCTGAAAAGGCTTTTAAAACTTGAATGTCATTCATGTGATTGATTTTAAATGCACTGCTTTCATTGTTTTACTGTTTCATTTCGTTTTATTGTATGCTTCTGTTTCTGCCGTCATGCTGCCATTTTTCCCAGGTTCCTTTTGATCCTGCTAATGTCAAAATACAGCATGTTTAGGATAACTGTAAAGAATGGTTAGTTTTTATGATAAAAAAAAAACATCATTATTCGTATGAAATGAAAATGAATTGATAGTGTAATGTTTTGTGCAGTGTTATATAATTACATAATTATACTACTTGTGTTTGATGCCTTCCTGTCTGTCAGAAGACTGGACCAGCTCATCAGCCTCACAAGGATACTGGAGGGTTCATGGGAGTTTGCCCAACCAGTCTACATGTGCTTTGTGGACTTGGAAAAGGCATATGATCGTGTCCCTGTGGGGGGGG
>JAODLD010000001.1:1504586-1522142 GCA_026781065.1 Mormyrops boulengeri | reverse complement strand
GTAGTAGAAACTGTGTATGTGTCATGCCCTGCTCCTGCGATCCTCCCGTGTGCCATGCCCCCTCATTTACCTCGTGTGGAATCCCCGTGTTCCCAGCTGTGTCTAGTTGTTGTTAATTAGTCTTGTTGTATTAAGTGCTTCCTAGCCAGTCTCACCCCTGTCCGGTCATTGACGTTGGTCTTGCGTGTGTCCTGTGTTTTTTGGTTATTTTCCCCAAATAAACCCCCATTTACCCGACCTCACGGCTTCTGTGCTGCTTCCCTGGTACGCAACTGTGACAGTCCATTGTTTTGGGCCATCAGGTCCCTGTATAACTGGAGCAAGAGCAGTAAGTCACACTTGTTCCTGGTGGGTGTTGGACTTGCCAGGGCTGCCCTTTGTCACCAATTCTGTTCATAACTTTTATGGACAGAATTTCTAGGCGTCGCCAAGGGGAGGAGGGGGTCCGGTTCAGGGGCCTCAGGGTTGCGTCTTTGCTTTTGCTGATGATGTGGTCCTGTTGGCATTGTCAGCCAGTAACTTGCAGCATGCACTGGGGCGATTTGCAGCTGGATGTGAGGCAGCTGGGATGAGGATCAGCACCTCCAAGTCTGAGGTCATGGTTCTCGACCAGAAGAGGGTGGATTTCCCTCTCCTGTTGGGGGATGAGTTACTGCCTCAAGCAGAGAAGTTCAAGTATCTTGGAGTCTAGTTCACAAGTGAGACAAAAAGGGAGCAGGAGATCGGCAGGCAGATTGGTGCAGCATCAGCAGTAATGCGGATACTTTACGGTTCTGCTGTGGTAAAGAGGGAGCAGAGCAGGAAGGTAAAGCTTTTGATTTACAAGTCGATCTACATTCCTACCCTCACCTATGGTCATGAGCTCTGGGTAGTGACTGAAAGAATGAGATCACAAATACAAGCGGCAGAAATGAGCTTCAGTTGCAGGGTGTCTGGGGTCAGCCTTAGAGAGGGTGAGGAGTTCAGACATTTGGGGGGGGGGGGGCTCAAAGTAGAGCCGCTGCTCCTCCACATCGAAAGGAGCCAACTGAGGTGGTTCGGGCATCTATCTAGGATGCCCCCCGGACGGCTCCCTGGGGAGGTGGTTCGGGCATCTATCTAGGATGCCCCCTGGACGGCTCCCTGGGGGAGGTGTTTCAGGCCCCGAGGCAGACCCAGGACATGCTGGAGGTTTTATATCTGTCAGCTGGCCTGGGAACGCCTTGGCATCCCCCCGGAGGAGCTGGAGGAGGTGGCTGGGAAGAGGGAGGTCTGGGAAGAGGGAGGTCTGGGCATCCCTGATTAGACTGCTGCCCCTGACTGGTTTTCTAACACTTTTTCTTTAACCTTCCACTTACAGTGATATCTTGCTTATGTTGAGATTTCTCTTTATTTTCCAAAAAACATCATTAGTTGAGTCTAATCCATGTGTGGTCTCCATTTTTATGTTGCCAAATTTTCTGAGCCAAGCTTATAAAACCAATTATTGTCACATCTCGTAATTGTTGGTAAAGACACCTCATAATCACCCACTTTTATACTGAATTAACACCACATCTGGCTCACTGATGTCCACATCTCCCTTGCAATGGCGCTTAAGTTCTTTGAGAGCATATCATGACAACATATTACTTATTGCACTGAGCATGTTACTTTCGTTAGACAGGACGTGCTTTCAGACTGAGGCTGTTTCTGAGCCTCAGGTCGGCTTCCTCTGACACTGTAAGGCTGAAACTTTGCATTTCACTAAACGTCTGAGCAGTTTTACCCTTTGAGCTATTTCTGACTATAAATGTGTGTGTGAAATCATGCCATAATACTACAGAAATGTCAGCTGTCTTTTTTTAACTAAACCCATGATAAACACAGGCAGACAGGGAAGAATATATCGACTGTTGAAGGACAATATTGCACCCAAAAACTGTCAGTTCTATACACCTAAATAGTTTTCCATTATGACTCATGTACGCTGGCTTTATAACCAATGCCTGCACATTTTCCCTTTTACTGTGCATGACAGTTTTATAGAGGAAATTGTAATGCTGGCAGATTCCCTGCACAGAGCTAAGCACGGGGGTAATTGCTATCTGCAAAATAACGCGGTGGTACGAGTCCCAGCAAAGCCCTAAGAAGAGCGTGGACCCCAGTGTCCCAGGATATAGCAGCACACATAGCAGCACGCTCTACGGAAAAAGCAGGGAATGCTCGGAAAACATCCCTGGCTAAACCCGAAGCAGTATTTAGCACTTATAAAAACAGTGCCGAAAATGAAGGGGCATGCAGTCATGATCCTGAGATTACGGCCTCTACCTCCCCAAACATCGGCGTGGAAGACACACAGAAAACACCCAAGCGTTCATCTGAAAGTCTGCGGCAGTCAGAATAGCAGCTCAGGGTCACAGCAAAAATCAGGGACCCCTCCTTTGGGAATATGCATCGATCTGCCGGTGCCTGCACCCCCTCCCCCAGATTTGGCAATGGGACTGCAATTAAAATTTTGCCACGAAAAGGCTTGGGCCTGCCCTGGTACTAAAGCTCTTGTATCGACTATGAACGCTGCAGTCAATCTAAAGATGTGCATTGAAATATTGTTTCATAAATAGCTTACAGAGGCAAAATTGCAATCAGTCATGGCCATGTCACGTCCTACTTGTCCTACAAACCAGCTCCAAAGTGACAGCAAGTCCCATCGCGACCTTGTATATCAATGCAGACAGCGTTTGCTGCTAAGGTAATTCAGAGCATGAGCTGGTAATACCAGGCTTTGAATACAATCGAAACAGAAATGCCTGTGTGAGAGTGCAGCTTTGGCAGGAGATTTAGCCACATGGATAGAGGGGATAGCACCGCACCGGGGAGCACAGCAACACCCTAACCCTACTAAGGACAGCGGCCGCCAAGGGACCGGCTGTTAGTCAGAACAATAGCTTAAAATACCTTGAAGTTTTGGTCATTCCTTCTGTAAATATACAGCTGTATGAAGGGAATGTCCTACGAGTAAGAGCACACTGGGCAAATGTGTTGCTTTTTCTGATTTACTGTCCCAAACGCAGCAACCCGGTGAAAGAGGTCATGTTGCTAAGATGCTGTTAGACGTGGGGCAAAGTTATGAGGGCTGTGATTTCACCTCACTGATTCATCACAAAGGCACCTCCCCGGCAGTCCAACGCAGACCGTGGTTTGTTCTATCGTGTGCAAAGTATTCACGTTTTCATCATTCAGTTTGCAACACAGAGTTGGCTGGCTGTTTGAGGTGTTTTCCTATCAACAATAAAGTTCAATTTTTGAAGTTAAACATTAAAATCACCCATCTACCCATCTTCTATACCCAGTTGTCCTATGCATTTTAACCCAATAGACACAAAAGCACATAAAAAATGCATAAAATTGTATCTACATGCACACGCTCTCCAAAACAGGTCTGTTCCCTAGTGCTTGTCGAGTCTGAGGATTTGGGCATCCACACAGATCACATGGTCTTCGTTGGTGCGTGTTATCCACCTCATACCGATAGGATTTCCTTGGCATGAAATGCCTTGGCTGCCCCCCTGGGCTCCTGCCTCAGAAATCTACAGTATATTTTAAGCAATTCTGCATAATCAGCACGGTTCTAGCCATAACCCTACTTAGCAACTAACCCTAACCCTAACTCTTAACCCTAACCCTAACCTCTCACGGCATGGCGTTTTGCAGGCAGGAAAAAGTGACAATCCACTGGCGGCTCTGAGATCAAAGGGGTTTATTAACAAGACTAGATTACACTAACAAGGAGGGGTCATAAACAGGGAAAACACTAAGATAATAAACTAATAATGACAACCAGGGAACAGAACAAATAAGGACTAACAACTAGAAACTAAAAGGAAACAAGGTTAGGGAACACAATACCGGGAATGAGAACAGGCAAGGGATCAGAGCAACACACAGTAACCTAGCACATACACAATCATATACAATGACTCACTAAGGAAATGAACACAGGCAGGAGGCGTGAGGTGACAGTGCTAACTACTGCACCATGCCCTAATGGCAATCCTAACGCTAATGCTAGCTCTAACCCCAATATAGCAACCCTAACACTAGCTCTAACCCCAATGGCAACCCTAACGCTAATGCGAACGCTAGCTCTAACCCCAATATAACGTCCCTAACGCTAGCTCTAACCCCAGTATAGCAACCCTAACGCTATGCTAGTTCAAACCCCAATATAGCAACCCTAATGCTAATGCTAGCGCTAGCGCTAACCTCAATGGCAACCTTAATGCTAACGCGAACGCTAGCTCTAACCCCAATATAACAACCCTAACCCTAGCTCTAACCCCAATATAGCAACCTTAACGAGAACACTAGCTCTAACCCCAATATAGCAACCCTAACGCTAATGCTAGCTCTGACCCCAATATAGCGACGCTAACACTAGCTCTAACCCCAGTATAGCAATCCTAACACTGATGCTAGCTCTAACCCCAATGGCAACCCTAACGCTAAAGCTAGCTCTAACCCCAATATAGCAATCCTAATGCTAACGCTAGCTCTAACCCCAGTATAGCAACCCTAACACTAAAGCTAGCTCTAACCCCAATGGCGACCCTAACTCTAAGGGGTATTCATCAAAAACTTTTTCCTGTGTGACTGGTTACAGGTAATATACTCCATAATGTATCTAATTGAGTCCATAAATCAAAAATGTTTTTATAGAAGTCACGTTAGGCAACATTGTCTTTCACTCATCAACATTAAGATTTCTCTTGTAGTCAGAAAGCTTTGAAAGGAAATCATTTAAAAGCTTTTTATTAGAGAAACTCTAGAAAGGATGATGGAAACATACAAAATTCTACAAAGGATGCTACAAAGAAAACGGCGTATAATCAAACTGGAAATCGCTCCTTCTTCAAACGGGCAATTTCTGATGATGAAACATTTTCAGAGTGATATGGGTCAGCAAAAATACACAATGGCCTTTGGGTGTTAGTTATACTGATTCTATTCTGTCATCAGATAATTTTGCTTCATGAAGCAGATGAATAAACCAATAGAACTTAAAAATGTCTATCATTTTATTAAAAGCATCTACCGTTTTAATACTTCAGCATGGAACAGGATTCTGTCAGTGACTTTGACCTACTGCGGAGGCTTTAAGATGAGAGGCCACCTTCCACAATAAGAGACACTTGACAATGACACAAAAGATGAGGACTACAGACAAATGAGAGAAGTGAAGGGAAAGGATGGCCAAGAGTTCTATCAAGGTGTCCTGTGGGTGCTGGGGGACGAGGGATCTCTCAGGCACCTCACAGAAGACTCCCGTCCAGCCCTGGTAGCACTGACAGATGAATTTGTGCTTCATTTCCGAGATGTCGTCGTGGCTGAGATGCCCACTAATTCTAAAGTGAGGCCCTTGGGGCCCCAGGTTGCGTTTGATGTGGAAGAAGCGAGGGTTGAGGTGCAGCATAGCACCTGAGTCCAGGCTTTTCCGCACACATTTGCCGTTCTTCTTGCACAGAGCCTTGCTGCAGAGTTTGGCTGCTGAGGTCACATTGACGACATAACGACCCAGGGAGCCGTCTATGTACCTCTTCACTTCCAGGCAGTTTCTCTGGGATCATAAACAAGGAAACAGATACTACATTTCTTCTAACCCTTAGGCAAATGTTTCTTCTGATCTTATTATTCACATGCAAGGTCAGTCCTGACATTGAGTACAGCCACACACCCCAGGATGAATTATGGGGGTCAGTAAGACATGCTAGTAATGTTATACCCTTATAGAGGTTCACACGTAACCCTTGGATGACCATTTACTGCTGTATTACTGTACGGATATCTGAAGGTGTGAGAGTGAGGATATGACCACCTGAGATTGGGCATACTCCGAGGAACCCCAAAGCACAACCCCCGCCGCCCCCAGGACGGCACTTTCCCCGATGGTGTGGACCAGGTCACTCTGTGGAGGAAACATTACAGATAAGTCATTCGTGTAAAAAATTCCGCCCTACACTTGTACTCAACAATACAGGTAAAAAAGAAGAGTGACTCAGACATCTGGACATTTTGAAATTCGGGCTACCGAATAGGACCCTTAGTGAAATCCGGAACAAACTCAGACTTAAGAGCACAAACCACTGAACTACCTACCAGCTTATACAAGCTTTCAGCCCTCAGTATGACAGATTTAACAAACACAGTTAGCCTGTAAGAATCTCATTCAAAGTGTCTGCTTAGATCCTAAATTAAATTGTTCAAATGGAAGTTGATTTTACTGTTAAACAGGACAGACATTGTTTGTGTTATAAAGCTCTCCTGTAAGCAGGACAATTCCTGCTGCCCCAAACAGCTACATCCTTCCCATTACTGAATTACTGACAGGCAACTTCTTGGAGGCGAGACAAACTTGAAGATAGTTACATTATAGAAATTAAACAGATCAACGCTGACATAACACTCACCTTCTGGCATAACACGTGATTGATGTACCATTAGGTGTAGAGTGACATACTGATGCAGCCACTGGGTGATTTTATGTTTTGGGTTAACTGGAGTAAAAGGGAAAGTGTATTTTCATATGGTGGCACCCAACAGGTACCACTGTGTCCTGCTGATTGTAGAGGACTGAGCATGTGCAGTGGCATTGTCCTTACCTCTGAGAGCACATGGAAGGTGTAGGCATAGAAGGGCCTGGAGTAGACAAAGACTGGGAGCGTGTAGTCACTGCGGGCGATGGAGGCGATTCTCAAGGCCTCCTTGACACGGTAGTGGACAAACTTGAGAGTGTTGGGCGTAGACTTAAGCTCATAGTCCAAATAGATGGAGGGATAGAGGGCGGTGCTCGATCTCCACAGCCACATTAGGTGATCATTGCGGACATGCTCCACGCTGGGGCATTCACCAGTGTAGCGCTGTGGGTGCTGCTTGTAGCCATAGTTGTAGCACTCCGGGAACAGGTAGAAGCCCCAGAGGCCATCGGGCCGCAGGTTTTTTGCCAGCAGCAGGGTGAAGTTCATGAAAGACTGACCGGCCCTCTCAAAATGCTCCTTGGCCTCCTTCCCCACTTTACTCTCGGGCCACTGTGGGTGAAGGCTTTTCGTCAGCTCTTTGGACTTGTTGCGGTAAATATCCTTGGAGCCCCAGTTGCGTACCCACTGCGGTCGCCAGTTCTCCCAGTCGATGACGGCCAAGCCCCGGAAATCCCTGAATGGAATGAGGCTGTCGATGTCGGCATGGGCTTTGCTGAGGTGCTTGACAAGGCTCTGGTTCTGAGGCAGGCCGCCATTGATGGGTAGCCACTCGCGGGAGTAGTAGGGATAGAGGCCCAGGTGGGTGTGGTAGAAGATGGTGATATTGGGGCCACTCAGGGTCTCGTTGTGGTTAGCCACGATGTCAAAGACACGCAGGTCCAGGTCCACGTGGAAACGCAGACGGCAGGCCTCAGTGGGTGCATTCCAGACCACGATGAAGGGTCGCTGGCGCAGCAGTGGTGCCTGGGCTGGCTTGGCATCGCCCACCCCCAAACAAACAGCTATTGCCAGCTGGCCAATTAGCACAAGGCGAGCAGCCTTCATGACCCCAGGACAGGCATAGATCAATTAGTGCCCCTCCAGATGAATTTGAAAGAAAAGGAACAAGAACCTTTCTGAAAAATAAACACATCAGTGGGTTCACTTGGCAGAGATAATGGAAAGTATTTGTGTAAGACTGTGGCGGGGGGCCCGTGGTTGAAGGCCCAGCTATTCTAAATTGCATAAAACAAACGGTTCTCTGTTCTCGGGGATAGGTGCTATGCGGCTGCTAACATTATTATTATTTTCTAACTGACAAAAAAAATAAAGAACAAAAAAAGCTGCTATATTATGGACTGAAAAAATGTAGACATTATTATGTTAACCTTAACTGCCAGTGAGTACATACATCACGAACTTCAAGGACTTTGTGCGGGGGCTGTTTTCACGACCTTTGCAGACCTTTACACAACTTTATGGCTGTGGAGCAAAAAGAAAACATATCCTCAGAGAATAACGGACTAAGAGTGAAAAACAGAACTAAGTGCGACAAATAGCTTGAGACACTTGGTGACGTAGAAACATAAAGGGGAAATGCTAAGGAAAGCCAGTGTCTAGGGATGTGGTTAAGCTCTCAATCAAGAGCTGAAGAAAAACAGACTAGTAATGGTTGTATGCTTGAGTTCTCCGTGTTTGCAGAGTGGCGCTGGCACTGTCTGCCTTGCATGCATGCGATAAACAGATTCCATAGCTACCCAGCTTACCTCCCCATCTCACATGCAACTGAGAACATTTCCAAAAGACTCCTTCAGGTCTGTCAAAACATTAGCTTGTACAATATCATCGTAAACAAAGGCTACAATCACTTTTCCTTTTGGATGTTTGTTGTGAGATGCACCTCCCACCCAAAAACCACGCAGCCCCCAGCAATCCCTGCACTTTCTTTGCTTCGCTTGCATAAGATCTCTCACCCCAATCAAACTGCAGTGGAAACTGGACTCAAACCCCAAATTTACATGTTTAACTTTTTTCCTGTCTACCATGTAAGAAACTCGCTCATGGGGATTCATGACGACTGATGTGGCCACAGAAGGGAAACATGAAAACTCACCAGTGATCACATTCCCCGTGACTGAGGCAGGGACGGGGCAGCACTCAGCTGCGGATATGCAAATGACGCAAATTCTTTATTCTTACTGGATACGCGCACTTCTGCCTGCAATAACATTTATTACTGAATAACATTTATTGACATTTAGTGAAGAATAAAGTTATTTCCACAAGCATTCTCACATCCAACATATTGCATACAGAACCCAGTACTGGTGATAAAACTTTTATTTTCCCTGAGTTACTGTAAACTGCTATAAATTCTTTCATTAGCTGCTGACAGAGAAAATTAGCCATTTAACGAAAAGCTTCAATTTGCCCCGTGGTTGAGCCAAAAAAATGTGATGGGGTTTGGGCCGACTCCCCCAAACTTTGTTCCGCCTCCGCGAAAGCAGACAAAAGGACCCCCCAGAAAACAAGTCTCTCTGGCAAACAATTCATCTGCTTCAAGATTTGTTTCTAGAAATAGAACTGAAAGGCAACGTTAAGGCCAACAGTGATTAAAAGCAGATGCATGCTGGGTAGAGATCCTTATGAAGATCAGACCACTTTCAGCTTCACACAGCAGCAAGAAGAAGTGGACAGTACTTTGTGGTTAAATCACACTTAATGACTGACTCGACCCTTCCCAAAGCGAAGTCTCTGCCGATATATGAACTCGTAACATTTATAAAGTCTGTAACATGATTCTTTGCTTATAAACTACAAATTAATCTTCTTCAAAAATGTTTTTGTCCATGTTTTTTATTTTGGTCAATGCAGACAAACACACCTAACACTTTTCTGTGGTGTTTTTCTGAAATATAAAAGCCCCTTAAGAATATGAAATGTAATTACATTCAGCTGCCAAAACATGTCTGAAATGATTTTCCCTTCCCCACAAAAGTTTTGGAAGAACTTAAGTGAAAATTAAACTTAAAGTCCCTTGTCTGCATCTTTTATTTATTTATTTTTTGGTTTGTGGCAAGGACATAACCATGGCATATCATACACATGTGTGTAATTGAAATATTGCAAATAGTTTGGTCTGTTTAAGAGCCACACTTATTGTGATGGTTCATATGTGTTCAATCCAGGCTGAATTTAGGGTCATTTAGAAATAATAAGGTCTGCAGTGTGTGTATATATTTTTTCAGCAGATATGTGTCTCCGCAGCAGCACACATTTTAAGAGAGCGGGGTGAGCCAGAGTCCCTGGAGCAATCAGGGTTAAAGGTCAAGGGTGGGGTTTGAACCAGTGACCTTCTGATGACAGACACAGTGTCCTAACCCTGTAAGCACACTGCCCCGCCTATTTAAACCACAAATGAACTCTATTGTCTCACAGCCTCAGCAGACATTACCAGGTATTAACAGTTGGGTTTCTTGTTTACAAATATTACAGGGTGCATAGGTGTCCGGGGACGATATCGTCACTAGAATGGAGTCAACCACTGTAATCAGTGTAGATTTTGCATCGTTTGTAAATTCTTCTTAACTCAATAATACAATGCTATGTCAGAGATGGACTGTTTGTCTTTTATTTGCATATTAATGTAACATTATGTGAAACGTTAGCTAACAATAGTCAACTGTCAGCAGAGTCATCATAGAGATAGTTTGCTATTCACATAAATATATAGGTAAAAGGAGCTAGTCGAGTCACAGAAACATTTATGGTTGGCTGACGTCCGATGAATATCACTCAGCTGACCCGGTTTTGTCGGTTGGTGTTAATTAAAAGAAAAAATGCTTACGACAATACAACTTTATGGCCTGCCACATCTGAAACTGACAGCCACTCTACACATACTGTACAAGACATGAGAGCCACCCACGTGTGTGACACTGAGGGAACGGCCAGCACAGATTACCCTGAGGGCCCTGAGCAGCGTTGTCTGCTCCCATTAACTCAATAAATTACTTCTCAGCAATGGCGAGAAATTACCAGATTCCTGACGACGAATGGATCTTAGATACGACCAAGTGGCCAGCAACGAAACGGCCTGATATATACAACTCTCTCACCTGATGTGATCCACTCAGAATATTAAGCATTTTTCGACCATTTATTCTGTGGTTTGTGCATCTTCCTGCAGAAGAACTCCTTATCATCTCTGCTTTTTGCCTTAAAAAGTTTTGCTTTCTGTCCCCTAGTTGCGCATGTACATTTCTGCGATGATATTGCACAGAGACCTGTCTACATAACTTAAGAGCTTTTAAAAATGTGACTGGGGGTTCATTTCCGCGGTTTCTGAAAACTGCCACGATACCCGTAAGCTTTTGAACCTGAAAGGATGGACTGTTCTCTGGCTGTCGAGTTCTATCACATCAGGCAGAGACAGAGTAATTAGGCATTGATAATGGCTGTGACTCTATGACCACAGACATGTGGGCTGCCTAGCGCCGCCCCAAACTCCCCGCCAGACAGAAGCAGCTCATAATGGCTTCCGCAAAGCTTAGTCAGCTGGTTATTGATGACCTGTGGTAATCCCGTCTCCCTGTGTGTGCCAAACAGCATGGGCAGGAGCACAGGCTTACGAGTAGGTCTACACCAGTGTGTCTATTCGCAAAATAGATCCCATCACCTACCTGGCTTTGCTAAGCGAGGGGCAAATCCTGCTCTGCTAACACTGACGCCCATGCCTTGCCGGCGGGTCGATAATTTATCGCCAGACAGGGGGCCCTAACCATCCCTTGTGGTCTAGCCCCCGTCCCTAAGTCTGGGAATGTCATTCCCACATGACACGATGGTTTCCTTAAAAGCTGAACCATTACGCGTGTTGGACCCGTCACTGCCTCTGAATCATTTCTAAGACCCATTCTTTTCATACCCAAGATTTCCATACAGTGGGATAAAACTGAAATGTGCTTTTAGCGGAAAGTTACTGCAAAATACCTATAGGGGTCCCAGAGCAGGAAGTGCTGTAAGACAGTGACCTGCCACCCTTCGTAGACGTTCCTTTTCTGTACTTCCAGCCCAGTACTCACCTTCCCCGTGAAAGCCTGGCTGGCGTGTTTCTGTCTGCGCAGGGTCCCTCTTGCTAGATCTGAGCTGGCTCTGATTTTTGGGCTCTGGTATGTCGCTAATGAACCCGCTCAACAGATCTGAGATGGACCGACAGTGTCCCCATTTGCTGGTTTGGCTCCGCCTCCCTGACCCCATCCACGCTGGCATATGATGCGGCGATGGGACCTAATGGGAGTCACTGCTCTTCTGGATGCCATCATGGCGGAGGGTGAAAGCACAGACAGACAGCTTCCCGGAATGTGATTTCGACCTGCTGCTTTGCACCCTTTTGTGAGTTTGAGTGGTGTAAAATGATGACATCATTCCATTTCTGTAAAGCAAAATCGTTAAAACCAATAAGAATGATTGTTATTTTATCAAATTAGAATTGTGGTTTATACAAAGAGTAAAAAGTAACCAAAAAGAAAAAGTTTAAGAGATACTTGGGGCCGTCATTCAGGCCTTGGTCTCTTGGTCGTATCCGTATGACCAAAAACCACAAACTCCAACTGACCATTCTGCCTGCACTGCGGTATAAGGGCGTGAAACATACAAAAATCTTGGTATCTCAGCTGTGAAAAGACAGCTAGTGCTGCAGTCTTTCTTCCTTGAGAACTAAGTGAATTTTTATTTGCTTAGATGCTGCTCTGCCTGAATCGAGATTACAGAGGAAGCTTCCCATTATTTCTCACTCCGTTCCAAGCAGGAGTTTTATGCCGTAGCTGCTTGCTTATCCAGAGCCTCCACACCAGTAAGCAGGATTACTGGTTTCGTACCGAGCTTTAGGCTGTCTGGCCTTCACTTCTCACATCACTTTTTTTTGCCATGACATATCTCTGAATCAGTACACGACGTGTCCCACTCTGCATATTTACACAGAATTCCCAGAGGGAAATCCCATAGCTCGGGACAGAGGGGCAAACGCTTTGCAAAAACATTTCCCAATTAGGCCACAGTGTTCACTTACACCATTATGCCATTTGACACACAGCTTTTAGTGCTGGAAACAACATCATCAGAAATGCACGAGAGGATTTTACGTGAAATTTGCTTTAGGCTGCCATCTAGTGGTAAATAATGAGAAATTCTGAGTTGCCTCCTACACGGCTCCCTGACACTGTGAACACCAAAAGTGTTATTTCGGCACTTGAGCACCCCCTGGTGGTATTGTAGGTAGGGTATGGACCATTCAAGCTACTTGGTTTCTCTTTTACAGAAGGCAACAAAAGACAAAGTGATAACGGGATGATTTCAGGCCCCTGACGGTGGACCTTTGGTACATTTATCTCAGCAGAGATACAAGGCAAATCCAACCACAGTGTCTGCAGATCATCACATTTGTGACGACTGCAAAGGCACCGTTCTCATGCTGTGTGGAAGTAGGCGATAGGGAGCAACACCGGTACGTAAGAGAACTCGGTTAATTAAGAAGTATCAATTTAACATTTCCTAATCGATTATTCAGCAATGTAGTGGAATTATGACCGTGTGTAAAGGGTGAGGATCCAGATAAAGAGCGAGAGCATCATCTGCGTGGAAGAACTTTAAAACATTAAAAGTGAATGAAAATACAGTCGTCTGTCAGTATTGCAAAGAAGTATTTAAAAATAACCACAGAATGACTGCAATGGAAATACAACTTAGAAGGAGACATTCAGGTTCGATGGACCCAGTAACGCGAGGTTAGCCATAGCTATGGTAGTAGCAGTAGCCTCGTCTCTCTTGTCATCACTTTAAGTTATTTTGCTTGATTTTCATTCTACGATTCTAGCGTGTCAAAATAAGAGCTGCTAAAACGAAGGTCAAAGGCTGAGCCGCATCATTTTACATAATACGGTGCATAACAACCAATTCATATAAATCATTTTTTTTGAAGGTATTGTATGTTAGGGCCGAACGGTACTGGACAAGTTCAAATTGTGATATTTGAAGTTTCTGAGATTATTCAGGAGTTGAAAATGAACTATATAGCCAAACAGAACTTATTATCCAACAACAGAGTCCTGTTTTGTATCTGCTAAATCGAGAAATCACTTGCTTCATCTCAATACTGTCTATGTGCAGAAAATATCCACAAACATGCCATAAGATCTATAAGTGAGTCCAACAGCAAAGATGTGAGTGATTATGATTTTGTGGGAGCACATTCAGAGCTGAAGCAGCAACGGAAAACTTTAGACTGTCTTCTTTAACATACAAGATAATGTTGAAAATGAACCATCATTAAAGGCGCCATAGAATGTTTTTTTTGTTCTCTGGTGTCCACAGAAGGAATAAGAACTTGATTTGGTAGAAAAATGTCCAGAAGTGGTTTTATAGGACCATTTACGTCCCTATAATTAGGCCCTAGAATGAAACAGGCTGTTTAGCCTTATCTGGCGGGCTCATTAATATGTTCATGAGCTCCGCTGTGATTGGCTGGTTTACAGAGACCCCCTACAGGTGAGACGGGGAGCGTTCAGCCATCCAGCCGTATGTTGAGCAGCCAGTTGGTCGGATCGCAAATGATCCCGAGTCGATCGCCTTGTTTCCTGGAGCAGCAGGTAACTGGAATAGTCCTGCTTCAGCCTCGGTAGACTGGTAGCGTAATCAGAACTTTGTTTTCACCACTGTAACAAGAACAGAGAAATTACTTTTTATCCCGCGCAACAATTGATTTTACAATGCTGCTTCGGCATGTAAGTTTTATTAAGAACCTCAAACTGCAAGCTGAGCAGCTTGTAAATGCGTCGTTCGTGATGCATTTGGAGTTGCTTCCTTTCTTGCTGCAGTAAACTACAGGAGGTATAGCAGCTTGTCAGTGTCATTTACTACTTCCCTGCTAACTGGGATACATTTTCCCAAACGCATAGAACGTTTCCAGCTATGTAAGGTGCCAAGGGGAGCTTTTGGGAAACGTACCCCTGAGATAAAGTCGATTTTCCTTCTACGGCACCTTTAAAATTGCAAAGCGTGCTACGTTTGGTTTGAACGCAGCGGACTAACTTGGTCCTTGCGGTGTGACAAATGCATGTACACGAAGCGCATGTGGATATTAACGCCGTACACGGTGCCAGCCTGTCGGGCAGCGCTGCAGCCGCACGGCCGCCTGTGTGCGGCGTTTGCACGTTCGCCCGGCGTCATCCTCCGGTTTTCTTCCACTGCCCAGAAACGTGCTGTTTTAATCTCTAATTTCACTCGATGAATTGGCAGATTAATAGGTAGATTACTAGATTATAGATATAATGGATAGTAACAGCCTTAACGAAAACCTTACAGTCGCACACGCCAGGATGAACGTTGATACGGCAGCGGATGTTCCATGTCACTATGGAAAATATCACTAGGTGGCGCAGTTGTTTTCCTTTAATCATGCGGCAGACTGAAAAAGGCTATGGATGCCGGCACCCGCCATTGTGCATAATGTGTCCCATTAATCCATTATTTATTAATATCGGTATCATATGATTGCAATTTAACACCAACTTTTAATTTCCAAGTTGAGATTTTTTTCTACTCAGACAATTCACTGCACTCAAGGAAGACATAAGCATTCGAACGCAACATAATAATAATAATAAGTTTTATTTATATGCACAGAACGCCCTGCCACCCACAGAGGATCATCTGAATTTAGGTACGGTAAGACGGTTGGAGCCCGATGATCTTGGTGTGCGAGCAGGGGTGTTAGGAAGAAAAAGGTCTGACAGATAGTGTGGGGCAAGTCCATGGAGAGTTTTGTAGGTAATTAGTAAAAGTTTATATTTGATTCTGTAAGTGACAGGTAACCAATGTAGATCTTGAAGAATCGGGGTGATATGGGCGGATTTTCTCGGATGTGTTAGCAAACGGGCAGCAGAGTTCTGAACTTGAAATGTAACAGTGAGTTCTTTCAAAAGGCATCTCTTTTGCTTTCAGACATAAATGAGAGTTTTGTATCTCAGCGTCACATTGACCACCCAGAGGCTACGGTTAATGATCTGTTCCCAGCTGATAATCTTCAGTTAGCCGGTACACTGCACCCATGTTGCTTTTTCACTCTGTCACCACACAGCAGTGTGTTCTGAAAATGTGTGCATAATAATAAAAAGGGCTACTCCACTAACTGCTATCTTGGCCTGAAACCTCTTTGCTTTTGGAGTGAGTGTAGAAGCTTCCAAAGGCTGCCACCACGGGCGAAATGAGACGACATGGAAGAAAATCAAGGGTGCATTATCAGCTGAAGAAACACTAACCCTCTTAATGCACACACATAAGCAAAGCTTTCATCCATCCTGAATGTTCCTCAAAGAAAACTGTATTGTGCCTGAATATCACACAAAAAAATAACATTTTCAGAATTCAGCTGTCAGCTTAGCGAAGCTGAGAGATCTTAGACATGTTTGAAAGCAAGTGCTTTTTCCTGACATGAAACAAGCAATGAGATGAATCAGATGGAATTATGCACAGTTTGAACAATAAAAAGGTTATTAGGGGTGAGGTGAGCAGTATGGGCTGGAGATTTGGGGACTGACAAGTGTGAGTTCAGCGTGCGAGACAAGGCTGCCTTATCTGCCAGTGTCAGGGCCTAATTCGTGTCACTAACAGAACTCATACTGTTTTCAAACCGAAAAACAAAGGATTACTCAGGGCCCAAAGCCTCTTCCCGGAGCGGGATCCGGCACCGATTTCTTAGGAAAACCTTTTCATTCTTTTTGGAGAAGTCAAAACTACCATTATACATGTATAATAAATACATTTCTATGCATTTCTGCAATAATTGTAGCTTTATTTTATATGTGTATTTTTGTTTGAAATTGCTGTTAGCTGTATATGAAACCTAGACTGAAGCTTGATTTGCGATGGGTTTACATTCCGAGGAAGCCGTCGTGACCCTGTTGGTTTGGTGCTGGCCAGCATAGCTGTGCTGGTCTGCCCGCTCATGAAGCTGGTCCACCAGCAGTATTTCATTAATGACGCTGGTCCAGCAGCACCAAAACACAGCCTATGCTGGTAAGAGTGCATGCATTACGGCTGCCGTGCTGGTAATCAGCTATGCTGGTAAGAGTGCATGCATTACGGCTGCCGTGCTGGTAATCGGCTATGCTGCTCCATGCTGCTTCTTTCAGTAGGGAAGTTAAAAATATTGCAAGTAAAATATGATATAGGTTAAAAACTAACTGCATGATACATTGTTAAAGACTGTACGAGACGTTTATGGTTGCGGTTGCCCGGTGGATGCTGCCATCACCCGGCATAAATAAAGTATCGCACAGCGCATTGCTATGTGGGAACAGATCAAAATTCACAGTTTTACTACTAAATATTCATCACGGTCAAACCATCACAAAGTGTGGAGCATCTGTACTTTACATTAAATGAAATTTAAGAAGGGCATAAAATAAAAAAATGAGTAAGTTTACACTTCCCTGCATCTGACATTTAGCGCACTGGTGTTGCGTTCTTCCTCACCATTACAGCGTTCGCCGGTCTTTGCCCGGACTGTTCCAAAGCATACAGCCAAAGCAGCAGTGTATTCTGGCCTGTTGCAGCACAGGGCAGATACTGGGGATACAGAAGATGTCCTCTGCCAGTGCTGTTCATGACGAGGACACGCAGAACTTTGGGTGAACTCCCCACAGCCCTGAGCCACATCCACACCCACCAGTCCCGTTAACGTGGGGGTGTCCCCACTGACCCCGTTAATGTGAGGGTGCCCCCACTGACCCCAAAGCCACAGTTCCACATAGTCAAAATAATTAAAAATTAAGAATAAAAATATTCCACTCATTGCTCCTATACTGAAATATTTTTTGATCATAGAGAGAGAGAGAGTTAAGAATCATGCATCGATACAGTGCGTTTGCTGCACCCACCACATGACAAACCAGCTCAGGGGTGAGAACCTGAGTGCAGCCATGTGACGGGTGATACCTCAGCACCACACTAGTCCGCATGGACCAGTGTCAGTTTTTCCGGTGGCTGGAGGGCCAATCCTGCCACCAGCCCCCAAATTATTCCCTGT
>JAODLD010000001.1:1457146-1469010 GCA_026781065.1 Mormyrops boulengeri | reverse complement strand
AGGACAGCATTTACAAACAGATAGACACTGTAGGGCTGTGAGCCTCACATGTACATCCATTGTCAATTTATGTATCTTTTAAATTATAAATTTCCACAACCTTGTTTTCACACTTATCTTGTCACTTTGTCACTTATCTGTATACTTTATGTTCCTCTGCTGCTCTCTATACACCCACATTTTCCCTTAGGTTTTCTTTATCCAATCTTATATCTATTTGTTCATCCATCAATCCATCCATCTATATCAATGAGTGACTGACATCAGTGCTTGAAGTAGGCTGGTACTCACCAGTACTCAGTACCAGCACCTGTCTTGTTTCTCTCTTCAGAGAACCGGCACCATTCAATATCTGCTAGTACTGTATAACAAGGGGAGTGCCAGCACCCGGTACTGAACAGCAAGGGGAATTCTGTCACCTGGTATTGAATAACAAGGGGAGTTCCATCACCTTTTCCCCAATACCACGGTGGAGTGCTGGCACCTGGTACCGAATTAAATGGGGAGTTCCGGCACCTGTTACCAAATAACACGGTCGAGTGCCAACATCCGGTACCGAGTTAGAAGGGGAGTGCCGGCACCCGGTACCGAGTCAGAAGGGGAGTGCCGGCACCCGGTACCGAGTCAGAAGGGGAGTTCCAGCACCTGTTACCAAATAACACGGTCGAATGCCAACACCCAGTACCAAGTCAGAAGGGGAGTTCCGGCACCCGGTACCAAGTCAGAAGGGGAGTGCCAGCACCTGGTACCGACTCAGAAGGGGAGTGCCGGCACCCCTTTTTCCCCACTTCAAGCACTTACTGACAGCACTACAGCAGCTTCTCCCATTTGCACTGGCAGTCTTCTTAATGGCTGCCGCACCTCTATGCTATTAGTTATCACGTCGCCTGTACATTAAGCTACACCACAACAAGATATACAGCTGACCGCGGACATTTCCAAGGCCGTATGCCCTTATGCTACTTTGCATACAAATAAACACGACATGACAAAGTCCTGAAGTCCTTTCTGCCTTTCGCTCTGGTGATAAACACCACCTGACATAGCGACGGTTTAATGGAGACGTATTTGCACTGCCCTCACACACAATATGTGTCCCTGTAGAAGCAGAACGTGGTGGCAGTAACTAACTCTTTGCGAAGGTAAATTAGCATGCTTAGTTTTCTAATGCACACATTTTCAGATCCCTTTACCGTTTAAGGAGCTGCATTTCCAACATGCTAATTTTATTCTCTAAATTCATCTAAACCATAACAGGGATGGCAGAAAAGCCTGAGGATAATGGCACAGATTGTATTTTACCATAAATCCCATGTGTCCCAGTATACATTAGTGTAATATGCAATATGCCGTCAGCAGAAACACCCATAGCCAAATAGCAGTAATACTGTTGACTTTCTATTGCTTTCCCATAATCAATAGTTTATGAAAAAGACTCTGTACTAAAGCAGTTATTATTATGGATAATATTATTGTTATGGTCAAGAAATATAAGCACTTTGCCGTAATGGACGCCACCCCATACAAACCTGTAATGGCTGGTCTGCAGAGGCCAGGAACATCAACCTGACATGAATCTTAAGTGTAGGTTGACCATCCTGCCATGGATCACAAATGCAGAAGGTCACCAAAGAATGCGCTGGCCACGTAAGTCACAAGGATCATCAGTCAAGGAAGCAGCAATGTCCCACTTTGGACTGCTCACTCAATCCGTAAAAATGAGTGCTTAAGTATCTAATCTGCTCTAACCTGGAGTGGATCCAAACGTTTTATGGAACTTAGACAAAAGAGTCTTTTTGTGAACAAAGAACACAATTGCAATTTACATTTCTTTAATGAACTGCTTCTGGCTACGCCATGAGTGCATCCCCTAGCATTCAGCCTTGAAATCAAACAAGTCTTTCCAAAAGATTTTCCCTACAATGCCAAGCACTGTGGAATCTGACACTTAATCAATCTTGTAACATTTGTACTGGTCACTTTGTACATAGGTGCAAAACAAATCAGGATGTTGAATATTTTGTGAGCCTGTTTGTTCATACATTTTCCATTTAACATAATAGAAATGGTCATTCTTTTCGCATGGCTTCCTGAGTACATACAAAGCTTATTTAGGAGAGACCCGCCGCAATGGCAAAAAAACTATTATAGCTCTAACAATAATAAGCATGGCGGCACAGTGAGAATCACTGTTACCCAGTTCAAAGGCAGGGGGACGCATGAAGAGCAATGAAATCAAGAGCAAAGGCACAACTTAAATACTGATCAACACCAAATGCACAGGCACCAAGCAAAACTAAATGTAAATAATCAGTCTGTTCATCTTCCTTCTACCCAGTAAACGCGTATGGGGAGCAGCTCATATGGTATTTGGTTGAATGTTTTCATAGAGAGATTTTCCTGTTGCAGTCAAAGCATACAATGAAATGTCCACCTAGTCACTTCAGCTTAAATACCGTTTTCTTTTTTCCCCATAAAAAATACAAGAGAAAAACACACACCATTTTGTTCCAATGATTCCTCATTATACTAACATATTCAAAGCCATTTGTAATATACTAAATTAACAAATTGATGAGGTTTAGAACTTTCTACCATGAAAATCCCAGTTAAGTGTGAAATTACATAGTAAAACACATTATTTCAATAATGGGTTACATGTAAACAAGAACATTATATAACGAGTCTTAGCAAACTACATCTTTTTTGCCAATATCATTTAAAAATAAGCAGTTCACTGATCTTAAGCCAAAGACTAATAAAGGAAAACAGGACCTATCAAATGAGCAAATCCACTATTTGATTGGAATTGACTTACCAGGCAGGGGAGACCATAATCAAGAAGGTGACTCACCCAATTTGAGGTTCAGCCATTGCACTGTGGCTATGTAGAGCCCGGTTCATTCCCCAAATGTGGGAATCTTGATCACATGATTTTTGGTGGTGGGGAATTGCATTCAGCCTCACTCCCAGTGTGCAGCTCAACAGGTTATGGACCAGTACCTGTGCCCAGAAGGTCATGAGTTTGAATCCTGTGGCCAGCAGAGCAATCATATCATAATGCTGTGTGTTGGCTGACCCCATGCTCGAACCTCGCAACTCACTCTCACCTACATGCCTGTCTGTGTCACTCATGAAGAGCAGGGTGGGCTGGGTTTAAAACCAACAAATGCATACATGCCTGTGCTCATACCGTAATGAACCGGGTCAAGGTCCAGACATGGAACGATCCATTCATCTAACGGCCAAAAGCACAATCTCAAATCCAGAAACTGTAAAGACAGGTGGGGACTGAAACTGTAGCAGGAAGACATCCCAATAGGAAACCATAATACACAGTCAGGGAGCGTGAGCATGGGGACGACATATACAAGCTACATCAGGAATAATCACTTGGGAACCACTTGATACAGATAAACTCACAATACCTCACAAAGGGAAACTGGGCTGGAACAATATTTACGAAACAGAGTAAATAGTACCCAAGTGTGATTCATTAACAGTAACCAGTTCTGTTTAAGGTGTGCACTGGATTACGGATCTAGAGTGTGATTGGTTGGTAGAGCTGACATAGCTACATGACAAATAAAGTATATTTCATTCACTTAAGTTTGATCCATAATCTGGGGCCTAGCAAAGGCGTATCTGTGACCAGTGGCACAGCTGAAAGGGCTCCACTGCTTTGTGTCCCCTGATAATAAAGAATTTTGAATGACATTGACCAGGATAATTGATTAGAAATGGAGATGGGTAGTTTTATGTCACTTTCTACTCCATAATATCCATATCCTACAGTATCCAATAATTGGGTACCTGGTGAGTTAAACTCATTAAGTTGTAGTGTAATTTTAGTAGCTGGCAGACAGCATTTTTACCCACAAACAACTAAAAGACAAAAATTTGTGGTGAAGTAGTTCCTGCCTTATGTTAGCTCTTCACAAAGCACATAAAAGGCATATTAGCTGAGCAGGCTTCTTAAGATTGTTTTTAACTCCAATTAAACTCTTTAATTAAAATCCGGATAAACACATACAGTGAATGACTTTACTGAAACCACCTGGAAAGACTGGAACTCATTGTATAGGGACTATTGTGATTACTTCTTTAATTATCATTAAAGATTCAAGACCTTTTTGCTTAATTGGCCCCACCGTCATTTATTGTTCCAATTTAAGCTTGAATATGAGAGAGAGGGGGGGTTATCAGAGTCTAGGGAAGGATTAAAAGTTGTGCGTGTTTCCAGAGCACGGGGCTGCTTTGTCCGTATGTTGGCGGTGTTTTCATCTTGTGACTCATCTGAATATTTCATGTTGTTTACGTGGCCCTACTGTGGCAGGAGACTAACTGTATCCGCGACACTTAGCTTGTATTACTAGCGCACAAATAAATTAATCATATCCCAGCTTAGATATTTAGATAGATATAACTCAGAGTAGGGCAGAATCTTCTGAGATACCACTTCGCTGGCAGAAGCCCTGCTACACACCTGAAACAGATCATTAGTGGAGATAATGTGTCAGACCGCATTAAGGCCCCCAGCGTCCGCGGTCGGAGCCCCACGCAAAACGCGGAGCATTTCTGCAGCAGCCCAACAAATCCTATTGAATCCCTTGAATACTAATTGACGGCTGCCACTTAACAGGGCAGTAAGTTAAAAATGTAGCGAATATTTCTTAATGTTACCCGCGCAGGGTAATTAAATTAACATCAAAGCCGGAGTCTCGACATCCATAATCCGTTTATCGAGCGATGGTCATGGCTTACTGCTTAACTTGATTACGGCCATTTCTCTGAACAGCTGGCCAGGCGCATTTGTAATTACACATCATCGCCGTCCTATATATACATGATAGGTACCGCAATAAGGAACCTTGAATATGAAAATCGGAAAACGGAAAGGTGATAATTATCGCTTGACTGATTTGATTGGATCCACATCTCTACAAGTTGTCGTGAAAACATTTCGTAATGGAAATTCAGCCGTGATCAAAAAGATGGTCGGCCGATCGGTGACATTTATGTCAGCCGAGGCATTAGGAGTATTAGATGAACACGGAAAAATGTCAATGGTGTCACCGATGTACTTGTTTAATGCGCTTCTGTTGAGTCCTGCGGCGGCATGAACTTAATTAGTTGGAAGAGAGAGTTGTAGATCTCCTGGGGCCGAGCATCCAAGACGGGTTTTAACCAAGGCAGTGTTGATAATATGAATGAACAAATTAATCTAGAAGCCAGATTCCAGCTTGATTTGGTTTGACTGGGGATGAAAATGTGGGCGAGGCCGTATAAAATGCCACTCATTTGTGCTAAATGACACAAAACACCGTTGTCTTTTCCCAGTGAAGCATCAGCCTACAATGGAAAAAGTTCAATTACAAGGGCATCGTCATGCCAGGGTTATTTAAAAGGAGATCCAGTCAAATGGCTTACACACAGAGATAAGCTATGCGTGATTTTTATGTATGAAGAAGTCCAGTCGATTTGAATTTAAACCTTTATACGACCATTTTATGCAGGAAGATAAGGTCCTTCATTTAGATGGATCTATTACAAATGAGGTACATTTAGAACGTACTGTATTCGCATAATAATGAGACAAATTAATGCTATATTAGCATGGAGGAGAGAAATAAAGGTTCCGCGATGAAAAACTAGAATTCAAAAGACAATAAACAGTAAAGCGAACAAAGTGAGGAGTTTAGATTGGGTGTTTTGTTTCACGTCCCGGCAGCCTAGTCGTCTGAAATGATGGTTTATCTGTGGACATCTCAAAAAGAAAACAGTCCATAGATAGGCCTACTTGACTTCTTATGGTTTTTTTTATTATTATTGCAATGAAAGGAATCGGAAAAACTAATCGTCTATTTCACATAGAGATGCGCTGCCTGACATTAGGTATTGCATCTACAGTAGCCCACATTTGAACCCAAATAGAAACATGTGCGCAGTTATTACGAGGCCACTATGCTGGTGTTAGGTGACCGGCGACCGGCAGCTGATATCCGGCTCCCCCAGCGGTCACCTAGCTGCTCGTGGAGCATGCTGCAGCATTATTACACGAAAAAATAGGAAGAAGGAACTGCGTTAACCTCAACAAATGCACTCTAGAACAAGTCATTGGTGTTTTTCGTATTTTTATTTTAAATTATCACTCCACCATTTTAATTAACTAAAACCCCAATTCCCGATCATTGTCTTTTTAGGACACTGAAGCGTAGCATTAATATCCTTGTGTATTTCACTTGTCATATATCTAACGTGAGAGTCAGTCTTTCCACGGCTACGACACCAGGCTCACCGAAATGATTTACTGAGAGATACGTTTTAATGAGCTGCAGTCACTCATGTGTGAGGCCATTTTAATTGAAATCTCCTTCTGCTTATGTATGATTAAAACTCATTTAACAAGTTAATGTGAAGTGAAAAGCAGGCGCACGGCTTCCGGGGAGAATCACGCCGCGCCAAATTTGGGGACGCGGGTTCGTGTTGTTTAAATGACATAAAGCCTAATAAACAGTCACTACAGCGCAAGTGGTGAAAATCGCAGTGTCTCGAAATCCCCAAGCAATTACGTGTTTTCTAGCTGACCCGTGTCTTTAATATAATAACTTAATCGGCATTTTTTTAAGCTATCCACCATTGGACACCATACATTCCTGTTACCCTGGAGTGCAACTGATGATATCGAAGCAATTTACGTCACACAATAGTGGATATTATTCTCGCTAACAGTCTGCCGACGTGAAATTGCTGCATGCGATCTCACTGCGGCAGTTATATTGTAGTTTATTTAACGAACCTGCACAGCAAAGCAAAACTGCTAAATTCCACGTTTTCATCTTTTGCGCATGTGCTTTTCTTCGTATCACATATAAAGGCAATCACAACAATTATCATATTCCTTTTAAGATAAACAATAGTTTATTAATATTTCTGATTCACAAATGATTCTTTATCACAACGACACATTTACTGGCTATAATTTTGCCAACCACATATAATTTCAAATAAGACCATTGACAATTGACTTGGAACAGACACATTTACAAGTTTTAGTCTGCAATATATTAATAAAAAACTTTTGCAAAAGAGTATGAACCTGCATATCCCCAAATCTTGAGAAGACATTGAGTACCAGTAGCATTTCACTGCTAAACTGCAATAAAATGCAATGCAATATACTGTTTGGCATTATTAACCAAGAAATAATAAAAAACGAAATCACACAACCCTCAACGGTAGTTAAAATTTATGAGAATAATTACTGTACAATACATACAAGCATACAATCAATCGCAATATATTTATATAGATGGTAGGAAAAGCTTTTAAAAAAGCTTCAGTCTTCTGTTCATAAAAATATTGAAAAACTCATAACCGTGAATGTGAAACAGAATATAAGACAACAGTTGCTAGACGTTCTGGGTCCAGAGTATCCCTATAAAAGACGTTTTGGCACCACAGTTAAAACCAGGGTGGAAATGAGCCAGACTGACACTTTGGGATTCTGCAGCAATACTGCTGTAAGTCAGGTGACAAGCAGAGAAAACAACAAAAATCACAGTTTTGTTTTTATTTTACTTTGCACAAAACCATTTATAAGGCCAAAGAAAAGGAAAACAAGGAGATGGGCTAAGAACAAAATAAAATGAAAACCTATGAATGCCAGTTAAAAAATTTTGTTTATAAAATGTTACCTGGGTTACAAATTGTTAAAATATCTTTTTCCTCATAAAAATGCCACATTGAACGAGGCAAGTAATTAACACCGCATGTGGTAGAGTGCGTCTCACACAGTGGTGACGGACAGGAAGGCGTTATGCACCTTCGCCCCATCCGGAGCCTTGGCCCCATGCGTCATCAGTTCCTGGATGGTCATCCAGTTGTCCAGGATCTTCTTGTTACGCCGCTTCATCATTTTCTTGTGGCTGAGCTCGATGATGCTGACCTCGTGGCGGGGCTCGGCCGCACCTTGCGGCGCCTCCCGCAGGCACTCCAGTCGACTGCGCTGCATGAACTCGCGGCGCCGCCGCTGCTCCCGTGCCCGCGCCAGCTGCTGCTTGCGCTCCTCCTTGCTCCAGTAGCGGCCCAGCTTGAGCTCGCTGGCAGCGTCGTCGTCCGTGGTCATGCCGCTGCGCTCCTCGCGGATCTTCAGCGCCCGCTCACGCAGGATACGGTCCCGTGCTGGCCTCTTGGTGATGTAGCGCGTGCCGTCGCTCCGCACCTTCACCTTCCACTCCATCTTGGGCTCCACAGCCACCAGGCTGAGCTGGCTCTGCGCGTACTCAACAGCCGAACGCTGCTGGACCAGGTGCATGTAGCTCTGGTAGTGCTGGGCATGGGCTGGGATATTCGTGTACCAGTGCTGGGAGCTGTGGTATGGTGACAGGTGGGCATCTGGAGCTACCTGGGCCTCATCTTGCCCGCAGCCCTCATCATCTGCTGGTAGCGGCTGGTCAGACTCTGAGGGGTTGCTTGGTTCCGGGCTGCTGGCAGCTGCTGGGCCGGCAGCACGAGTCCTGCTGAGGTTCTTCTGGTTGGTGATCCGGACTCGCCTCTGGAGGGAGTGGTCTGGTGAGCGGTCGACCGAGTGCGACACATGGTCAGGAGAACGGTCCATGACCAGGGGCGTGCTGCGGCAGCTTTCTGCTGTGTTGTAGGCACTCGAGCTGTCTTTGTCTGACTTCTCTGGGTGCTCGTTGATGTCAGCTAATTTGCCTCTTGGCAGGTTGGTGCATCCTTGGCTCCGGGAAGCCCAGTCATGGTTTGGGTCCCGGACCTTGCGGAGCTGGTGAGCCTGCATGATGTTCTGGCACTCCAGCTCAATGCTCCTCAGCTCCTCGTTGAGGAGCTGCAGCTCCCGGCCCACGCCATCTTGCTCGGAGAGGCTGCACTCGATGGTGCTGTGCCGGCTGTAGTACAGGCCGTACTCGCCACTGTTCCGGATGTGGCACTTAAGCTCCAGGAGCTGCTGAAAGTGGTCGCACTCTGTTTCCTCATCTTCCTCATCCTCATCATTCTCCTCTGGTACCTCAGGGCAGAGCGAGTTCAGGTGTGCTCCTGACACAAGGGTCTGGACACACTGTGGCCGAGGATTGGACCAGAGATGATCCTGCTTGTCCTGCACACACTGAGCCAATTTCTTATGGACTTGGGCTAAGATTGCCGGCTTGGAACAGCCCTTGTACTGCATACTCTTGTCTGAACGACCCATCCCACTGTCTTGGTTGTTGGATGAACATGTTGCAACATCTGTAGTGATGTCATCTTCCTCCAAACTCTTGGACTGCAGAGGAAAAATGTTGAAGTACATTAGAAGGTATAAGCATCAATACACCAGCTGTCTGTCTTGTTGCATAATAACCACCATACTGATATGAAGAACTCAGCAAGAAATCACTCACATCCATTGTTTATTTAGCCAGTAATACTGAGCATTGTTCCACAGCAGTGCAAACCATGCATAATCAAGTAAGTAACTGGGAGTCTATAATTAAAAAAAGGCTAATTATAGTGAAACAGTCAGCTTTTGTATTTGTATCCCCATGGCTTACATTGTTTAACTTGCAAATAAATTAATTTACAGTATGCTAATCCATCCATCCGTCTTCCAGTACCTCATCCTGGTCAGGGTCACAGGGGGCCGGCGCTGCCTCCCAGCCAGCCCTGGAAGGCATGTGAGTACCGTACACTAATACCTCAACTAACCAAACACTATGAATGAAGCATTTTTTTTTGGCTATGTAGGTGTGATCCTACTCCTTTTTTGGGGGGCTATGTAGGTGTGATCCTGCTCCTTTTTTTGGGGGCTATGTAGGTGTGATCCTGCTCCTTTTTTGGGGCTATGTAGGTGTGATCCTGCTCCCTTTTTTGGGGGCTATGTAGGTGTGATCCTGCTCCCTTTTTTGGTGCATGACCTAAAGCCCTGGATTTAGCCCAACTTCTCTAACAATACTAATCAACAGTCAGAATCTTTGTAAACGAGACTAAATGCATTTTAACTTGAATGGTTCTCACTGAGTCACCTCAGATCGCAGCGCCGATGGCCCTCATGAAGAGCTGGGATAACCTTAACTGGACAATCCCCAACACTCATGATGAAGGCCTGAGCGATTAGGGGCTAGCTGACAGTGCGTAAGATCATTATTATTTCCATTATTGCAGAGTCATTAAGGTGATGCAAGGTAATTTCCAGAAGGGCTCACTGAGATGTGTGGATGTAGAAGGTTTTTTGAAGTACAATAATCCTAGCATGCAGTGCCCAGACTTGACCATGACTTTAGAGGCGCTGATGCAAAAGCCACCTCCCATTGTGAAGGCTGGGAGGCCGGAAGGGCCCTTCACCGTGAAGGCCCGAGGCCAGGGAGGGCTCCCACCATCACTGTGAAGGCGGGGAGGCCGGAAGGGCCAAGGCTGCGATGGGTTCCCACCTGTTCCGCCGAGTGCTGCTCCTCCTCCAGCATCTCCCTCTTGAGCTCCTCTAGAAGGTCACTGTGTTCATCATCCAGCCAGACCTCCTCCCTCTACTCAGCAGAAGGGGAGAGGAGCTCTGTGCGGTCAGTGCTGGGGTGCGCAGGACCCCACCCATTCCCGATATTATTCTATTCACCACCAGGACATTTGATTCTGCTAATCTAGGGCTTGGTGGGGTGATTCAGTAAATGACACGGGTAGAGGGCTGCCTCTGAAACTGTTAAGTCCTTAAAGGGATTAACAAAGTGGTATATTTAATTACTGGAGGAGACACAAGAATGTCTTGGTTTATCTACAGTGGTGACACACATGATGAACTCTGTGAAAGAGACTTTATTCCTGTTATATTCTTACCCAGGAAGGCATTTGATGTTTGCCTCATTATAGATAAAGAGAATCCATTTACACCTATGTCAGAAGATTCTGACAAAGTCACACTACAAACCGTAACCAAACTAAAAATGTTGCTGCATGACCTGAAGCAAGCATTTCACACAAGACCTCCTGTGTCTGCGAAACAGATTTTAAATATTGATACCTATACGAAGTACCATCTGGAACAGGGGCGGGCAGTCTTTTCCAGAATGGGCCGCTGTGTGTGCGGGTTTTCACTGCAACTCCCTAATGACAGTAATGAGATTAATTAGAGGACTGATTGGCTGAAGAGTCCGCACACCTGGGTTTGATCAGCTGACCTAAAGGTTATCCCAAAGACCTGCACACACACCGGCCCTTTGCGGATAAGATTGCTCATCCCTGATCTAAAGGAACACCTCCAAACTGATTTACGAGATTGTGTGACTAGATCAGTATTTGTCAACCCAGCCTTCGGGGATCCCCCGACGGTCCACATTTTTGCTCCCTCCCAGCACACCTGTACCACATATTCAGGGTTCTTGATTGGCTCGGAGCTGGAGGGAGCAAAAATGTGGGCTGACTGTGGGTCCCTGAGGACTGCGTTGAAAATTACTGTTCTAGATTAAACCTACATTTCGAAACCTACTGGACTCCAATCAACCCACCTGGACATCTGGCCTGGCAACCAGCAGGATGAGACTCCTGAAATCCTCGCTGGAGAGAGCAGCCACAGCCTCCTCCCGGTCTTGCACATCACACCCGTTTATCTGCCAGGCATGCGTGTGGACACACACAGACACACATACACATTTGTATTCATATCTTTGTGGGGACCGTCCATTCATTTCCATGGGAAAAACCCTAATCCCAAGAATGACAACGTTAACCGCTACCCAGCCCTAATCTTAACCATAAGTGACCAAACAAAATGCAAGATTTACACACGCACAGACACACAGGTGAGTGGGTAATCCCCTCATCCTTCGGGGGGGGGGGGGGGCCCGCCCCCCCCGCGCCCGCGCGCGGGGCGCGGG
>JAODLD010000001.1:1428173-1443121 GCA_026781065.1 Mormyrops boulengeri | reverse complement strand
GGGTGGGGGCGGGGGGGGGGGGGGGGGGGGGGCGGGGCGGGGGCGGCGGCGGGGGGGGGGGGGCCCCCCACGACACATCAGGGGAGTCCGAGACGGACACGACCCACGCTTGTAGGTTTTGGTCCTAGGGCAGCTCTTTAAGGGACTTACTGAACACGTCACCAAAACAAAGTCACGTCACTCAGCCGACAGTGAGCAGATCTGCATGGAGTCTGGCCCTTGCAGAAGCTCACCACTGATCCATGTAGCGCATCTCTCTCCTACCGGTCTGTCACATCAGGCGGAGTAACACGGTCTTACCGGCCTATAGATACCTCCACATCCTGGCATAGTCAAGATGACACAAAAGACCCCTGAAAAAAGCATCATGGCGCCCACAGCTGGCATTTACATTTTTACATTTGATGCAGGCAGCTGTAGATCATGCATACAGCAAGATTGAAACAAGAAGGTGTGAGCCAGTGTGTGGCCCAGATGGTTGTGTCTGTGATCAGGAGGTTGCTAGTTCAAATTGCATGATTGACAAAGTGACATCACCTGTGGGCCCCTAAGCGTGGCCCTTTGACACTAATGGCTCCAGGGACACTCAGACTCGCCTTTCTCATCTGTACGTTGCTTTGAATAAAAGTTCCTGCTAAATAAATGAAAACAATGTGACAATGAATAGGAGTGAATGGAGGCATGAATATTTCAGAGAAGAACTGGGCAGTGAACAAATGAATGAGATGTTTGCATAGGTAGCTAAATGGCCAAAATAATGTCTAATATTCAGGTGAAAAAGCTAAATCTTCAGGCACTGCTGAAGCCAGAAAGTTCATTATGTTGGTAGTTTGCTAAGAAAATCTGCCCACACAGAAAACTCATCACCCATATCATCTACCTCGGATCTGCACCTTTTTCCTTTTAGAAGACATACACTTTGGTGAAGGTGGACTGAGTTCATCAATCACTGGCCAGTCAGCGCTGGAGGTTTAACTCAGTCCCAGAGCTTAGAGGTCAGCTGCAGAGACAAGGAGGAGCCGTAAAAATATCAAGCCACCGGGGAAATGTGACAAATCCCACATCTCCACCGGCGAAAAACAGGCACCTTTCACCTCCTAAAGCATAAAGCTCCTCCGATATATAGCCTCAGGACATTTCTCAAGTTATGATACCGACTCCTATACTGGGGTCATTGTATAGCTTCCACCTCACATTGTTTCTCACCTTCAGATCACTACCAAATTTATAAGCTTGTCATTGCAAATAAATAAAAATTAAACAAATAAAAATCTTTGATTGTCACTGTTTTGATTTGGGGATAGTCCTTGTTATTTCTCTGCTTTGCCCTTCAATGTCCCAATGTATCGTCCTCCAAAACAGCTAGCAGTGCCTACCAGGATGTGTGGGGGGGTGGAAATGTGTACCCCCACCATGAAGAAGCACCCCCGTTGCAGCACCACACACCCCCACAAGGAAATGGGAGGGGGGGACAAACTCCTCCTCATTTTGCCTCAATCTGTGAGATGAGCACTTTGGATTATCTCACACAGGAATCCACTCAGGAGAGGATTAACTCCATGTGGAGATGGAAATCCATGCTGAGGAATCAATACACGCCCATATGGGACAGCGGCATCGGCGGGTGTCCAATGAGTTAGCGAGCACGGCGCATTATTGTTGGTGCGAGTGCTAAACTGCCATTTAACTAGAAAAAACATTGGTGAGGAATCATATGAAGGCATAAAGCTTGTTCAAAAGAGGGGTAGTCATAATATTATGAGTTAAGCAAGGTGCATCACTGTTTTAGCACAAAATTGAATTGCTCACGGTTAATGAAACATACATGTAAATAAACCTGAAGCCAAGTAAACAGCAATACACTTACAGTCAAAATATTACAGATGTTAAATCTAATTTATGCTCAATGGGAAAAAGGGTTTTTGCCAGGTAGCTAAAACAGCAACATAAAGCCAAGCTGGAAAACGAAATACAGGAAGCGCATAAAGAGGAAAGCATTTTCAGATCGATACAGAATCTATGATGATTATATACGGTATATATAAATATATACACACGTGTACACACACACACACACACACACACACACACTTCCTGTGCACAATTGAAAAGGCCTTTCTAAAACATGCTTTCCAACTTCATAAATTATCACCTAGTGTCCAGCCATCAGAGAAATAGTATTAGAATGCAGTTTCAGAGCATCTGTCAGACGCTGCCTGTGCATTTTGGTCTTTATGTTCCATATGACGGCCAGCAGCATTGGCCAAACCTACTAACTGAAGCTTTCGAACATGGTTCAGGGCCAGATAATGTTACAAATTGGGATCCAAGCTGCGGCTACAAGCCCGGTTTTGCTCCCAGAATTGCTCCGCCAAAATATTTAACGGAAGAAATGATAAAATAAAAAACTGAGATATATACCGTAAATATGGATGATGGTAGTGAGAGAGCAACTAAAATCATGACCCAGTACTCAGTACTCAATACTCAGTGCATCGCAATATTACACATCATCTGCCTTTCACAAAACATTAGCAGGATGCGTATTCCGAAGCGTACAGGCAATACAGACATCTGTGTGTCAGGCAGTTAGGGTTTCGGATAGAGATAACTTGGTGAAGGACGGGGGGGCTGGGAATCTTCCGGGAAAAATAAACCATATGAGCTCGAAATAAGGTCCCAAGCAGCAACAGATTTTGCTATCAGCCCATTGATACAGCAGAGTCTCAAAGTAGGTCTTGCCAGGCTAACTGAAAATACCTAAAACATCACATGATTTATTTTAAACACAGCAAAAATGGTGCCTTGGTACAATCAGCCAGTAACACGCATGCTGATGCTCAAATCAGCACTGTACCTGACATCAGACGAGAGACACTAGCAAAGGTCTGGGAAGAGCAGTGATCCGATGAGCTGGAGACAGCAGCAGACAGGACTCTAACTACAACGTAAAGCGCAAAGCAGCAATAAAGCACAACGATTAAACACAGGATGATATCAACTAAGTGCAGACTGTTCAGGAACACAGTGAGAAGTGTGTAGGCAAAGGAAGGAGATGATGGCGTCCGCCATATCTAAAGCAACCCCAGCATGAAGAACAACCTGTGAATGTCAGGGTCCATTCCATCTGACCCTGCCCTTTGTGTCTCCTCCCCATTTGGCCAGCAGGTGTCGCTGGCCATCCTATTCTCCACTCTGTCCCTTGTCCTTCAGCCCCAGTGTGTTATGCTTCAGTCCTTATTCCCTGGCCCACTGCATGGCTCAATGGGCTGAATGTATGGGTTTTGTGCTGTGTAGTCAGCCCTCTGTGTGATGCCTCCTCGTGTGTAGTTTTGGTGTGTTAAGGTTCCTTAGTTTCATGCACATTTAAGTGTAATCTGCCCCACCTGTTCCTTGTTGTCCGGAGTCATTTGATTTGTTAATTTGATTATGCTTTGCACCTGTTCCTTGTTTGGCCTCATGTTCCTGTGTATTCAGTTCCTGAGTCAGTCATTGTGTTCAGTGTATAAGTGCCTGTCTGTGTTCAGTTCCTGAGTAAGTCATTGTGTATTCATGTTGCTGTCTGTTTTATAATCCTGCTCCCGGTGTTGCCCTGTTTTCTTATGTTATGTTACTTTAGGATTCTTGTAGTTAGTTCTCGTCTTCCCTGTCTGACCACTCGTGGTACTTTTATTTTGTACTTGCCCAAGTATGTTCTGTTCTTTTTTTGTTAATAAACCCTTTTTGTCTTGGAGCCGCCAGTGGATCATCACCCTTTTCCTGCCTGCCCCATGCCGCGCTGCAACATTGAGACTGGAGCTCAGATCTTTCTGATTGCACATATTCTGTATAATTGGAAACCGTTAAGCTTGAAGCAGCTGTTTAAAAGTCATTCTCTCTAGCAAAAAGGAGCAATTAGTATCCCATCTTATATGCCAGGGAAAATAAAGTGCCTGACAAAAGGCTAATAAATTGCAGGTTGTCTCGCAAAGTGACGGGAAGCAGCTCCAGACAGACCCGCCGAAAGTGAACAGAACAATGGACTCGGGTCTCCAACGGGCCTCTACAGACACTCAGAAGGAATTATTCTGGATATGAAAGTGATAGGATGGAGACAGAGTGCAAGATGGTGAGAGAGCGAGAGCATGTGTCTGATGGAGTCAAGTCTTTCAGATGATTGCTTAGGTCTTTGGTAAAATACAGAGGTTTGAGACAGACGGTGCTCCCAAGGCCCCGAGAACGCTTTCTGACGAATCAAATGACGAGGACCGAGGAAGCCCATCTCCAGGGCCTCCTTCCATATGCTCTTCATCATTCGCATAGGGAGGCTGTGTGGTTCTGTAATCAGAAGGTTGCCGATTCAAATCCCTGCTTGCTATATCACTTTGGTTAAAAGCACCTGCTACAGTAAATGAAATAAATGCAAAGCATCTCAATATCGGTCAGCTTTTTCAGGTACTTCCACGTTTTAGCTGAACAATCAACCCTTTCCTGTGCTGTAGGTTAATTAGGAATTTCCCAGAATAAGGCACCCCTTAAAGATACCTGGCAGAACTCAAAGGCTGGTGGTGAGATCACCAGAAGACTGAACCTGCTCACCACAGGCACAGCTGGAGCGCTAGCGGTCCCTAACATTAATGACACTCTCCAGTCAATGGCGTGAAACAAAGCTGAAATAACTAAATGGGTCTTTCACACCGGGAGACATTGTAAGGGGGACTCCAGACATGTGGCACATCACAGCATTTTGGCAATAACAACAAAGCATCATCTGTCAGGATATGACATCGGAAATCTTTGTAATTCATAGTTTCATATGATTAGATTTCCTACAGAGATTTGAAAAAAAAATTAAAACTGTAACTCCTGCTATATGTTTCTGTCGGCCTTGGAACGGTAAAGATAAAACCTTGTTATTACAAAGTGACCGGGCACATTTTATGAGTGGTTGGGCCACTGGAACCCAGCGCATGACTGTTTTGATTAAAAAGACAAAAAAAAAAAAAGACTTGGGTAAAAAGAGAGCAGCTTGGTCAGTCAAGGACAAAACGTCGGCACTGCATTAATACGGGGCATTAGCTGGCCCTGAATGACTGTGAAAGCAGTTCGTTCCCTGTCAATCCCCAGCACACCCATCCTTATACCATATTATTTATTGTTCACTCAATAGCACCGGAAACCACCAGTGAGCTCACAAACTGTATAATTTACTAACTGCATATAATGTAATGTGCAAACTTGACACCTGTTTTTGCATTTTGGAGCACAGAATGAATAATGCATTGAGAGGTAAAGCAAACGTCTTTGTGGGGTAATGAGACTGTAACAAATGGGGCCTTCGCCATGGGCCAGTGCTGGCTGAGACTAGCTATGCCAAAATAAAAACGCTAAAAAAAGACAGCACATGAAAGCCCACCCCTTTGCCCCCAAACACAATACTTTCAAATACAAAACTCGAACAAGATGCATCGTGGCTTCAGGTTCAATCCATTTAACCGGACGGCATTTTGAGGAGAGATTTTGACCTCCTTGCCGAGTCATTATTTACGAGCTGCACATGCATATCAACTTCCCGCCATTCGGTAACGAATGGTTGCTATTCCGGTTTGGCTAGTTCACCCAAGGACTTTGTTTAATGAACTCAGTGAGGCCCCGTGTGTATGGTGAGCTCTCCCGGCCAGGTGCACGCGGTGCAGGTAAAGGGCTTCCACAAGCCACTCATCATTAAAACAGTGAGCGGAATGCCCCCAGACGACAAATATAAGCTAACGGACATGAATCATCATCAAGTGAGGCCGGAACAGCCCTTCGGGGTGGGGGGGGCATGTCCCACACGTCAACCTCAAATCGCATGTGGCACCAAAATAAATAAATAACTATATGGCTGGAGAGTTCAGATCAGGCCTTGGTGTTTGAGCAGAGAGAAGTGTGTGTGTGTGTGTGTGTGTGTGTGCCCAGTGGAGGAGTATCCATGGACCAAGAGGCCATCAAAGCAGCTCTTAATCTTGATTATGATTTATGACCTGACTGGTTGACTGATGGCCACCCCCTGTTTGACTCCAGGTCCTATTATCTGACGTGTCGAGACCTACGTTATGGGCTGTTATTTTTTATATGCAATTAAACGGCCAGACTCGGGACACAATGACACACCACACAGCAAATCTTCATAAAAAGGTAATATCGAGTCAAAGAGAAGGGGTGTCATTTTTCACGGGGCCAAACGACAATAGCGGTAATAGCTTTGAGTTTTACATGCATGCGGTAGCCAGTGGTGTGGCAGCTAACAATCACAGCCCGTGACTACAGGTTCAAAACTCAGAAACGTCTATCGCTCTCTGGGGCGAAGAACTGAACACTGAGTACTAAACACAGAGAGCTTCAGTAAAAACACTGGGAAGATCGGTTGTAAATAAAAAATGAACCCCTTGAAGTTACATTACATGGATACAGCACTGCACTAAGACTCACTGTATCCAGTAACACTAGACTGGGGGATGCGTAAACAAGGAAGAAGACCCGTTCTCTGATGGAGCAGACTGGTAAACAGACTTCCAGCTGCATGGCAAGCTGATCTTTCTTACCCAGGTCATCAGCCAACTTGATTTTTGGCTCTCAAAAGCACTGCTTACTGACATCGAGAAGCAGCTGTAAAAGCCTCACGTTGGTGATGGCCAGGTACGGCTTACTGACATCGAGAAGCAGCTGTAAAAGCCTCACGTTAGTGATGGCCAGGTATGGCTTAAGCCACCTGCATGGCTGGGTTGTAGTATCACTGCTCTGCATTAATCATTTAGCCATCACTTGACACAACAGTCACTCGGTTTTTGCAGGTGCACCTAATTCGCTGAGTTGGCTAATTCCCAACTGGGTGCTAATTTAAAACAGGCATTTTCCCCACTGAAAGAACTGCTGATTTTCAATCCAGCAAACACATTGAGGCTGACTACTGGGGACACAGCTGTGTGAGCTGCCTGGGGTGTGACTGGGCACCCCTGCTTCATGTGGGAACTCTTCCTCGTCCGTGTGATTTACCCTGTTTACTGACTTTTGCCAGGAGGTGTGCCACATGAGGCTGACGTAACATCAGAACTGGGCCAACTGGCCCCCATCCTCAATCATATGGGCATCTGCTTCACATTGGCATGGCGTTTTGAACACTGGAACTCAAGAAAGGCTTATCTGGCCCCATAATAGGCCACAGAGCAGCTCCTGGGGGTGGTGGGGGGAGCATCCCAGAGGCTAAAATGCTTAGCAAACTCAACGGCCATAACTACATGAGCTGTGTGGTGAAGCCTGCACGGTTAAGTGCGGCCTGAATGGATTCCGTGGAATCTGATGTTAGCAGAGAAACGGTCTCCATGTTCATCATAAACACAAGGCCTCGAATACAGCTGCTGATACAGGCATCTGAGATCGCACCTGCCCACACGTGACAAGACTTCCTACGCAAAATGTGGCTTCACGCATCAGCAGCTTCTGCCAACAGTATGGATGAGAGATCTTAAGAAATGGGGATTGACAAGGGGTAAAATGTTCACAGCCAATGTTTCTAAACACTGAAGTAAATAACGATTATCCCCCAACTGTTTTTTTCTTCATGAATTATTCAGTATGCATATATAATCAATTGTCCAGACTTACTTAGCATTTGTTAGCCTTGAAAAGGGCCCACGCGGCCAAGCTCACCATTCCATGGCTTCTTTCAAATGTGGACTCTATTATACATCATAGACTGTAGATTCTGTGCCTGTAAATCCCTTGCTGACTATTCCCAGAGAATCCAATGTGTGCTTATAATAAGTAATGGATTAGTTCTGAAAAACACAGGGTTCTCAAAACTTTTCCTGACCTACCTGCCATCACATTGTCCCTCTCCAATTGTGTTCCTGGCAGACAGGACATTTTACACGCCACAAACATGTTATAGATCAACCACAGCAACTGAATCATCCTTACCTAAGGAATACAATAGGTCCCAGGCCATTCCTGTGTCTGTGCCACAAAGCGTATTAAATGGCAATGAGTGCCTCCAGCGCAGGCATGCACCATCTGCTGGTCCAGTGTCCCGGTGACCTGCATTAAGTCAGACGGCTGGCATGACGGGCCTTGACCACCATTTGACTTGCGTGGGGATTGATCTCATCACTACATAATGTTTCAACTTGACAGGACAGAGATGCGTCACTTTCCCCTGGAGTTGCTTGAACATGTCCGGCTGTAACCTTGGTTATAGAGACACAGTAATAAACCTCGCACCAGGACGCTTCTTTTTACGGCCCCTGTGAGAGCAGCTCCTGAAATAGACAGTAGCAGAGCTCTAGGGAGATGGGGCACTGAACAGAATTACAGTCTCTGGGACTCCTACTTAGCCTCTGAATGATGAAAGGTGGGGCAGGTCTGCTTCTCCGCTTCAGGACGTCCCCCAGGTGGGAGGCTCCTTTTCCAAGTCAAAAGATCATTTCCCCCAGGATTTACACATAACCGCTTTTATCCCCAAATAAACAAAAACTGATAAAAAAAAAAAGCACTGCCCACCTTCTAACTTCTCAAAAGTTATTTTGGGGAAAACTTTTTATAACTAAGAACAGTGTGAATATGCAAGCTCTGAGTTTTCTGTTTTTCAACATTATGAATAAATCATAGTGGATAAAATGCAGTGTGTGAACACTCTATCAGGTACACTCAACGTTCTCCGGAATGGCCTGCTCAGTCGGCAACGGCATCATGGATGCAGATGGTGCTGTGTAAAGCAGGTGACCGGGTGTCTGACGATCCTGACAGGATGCAATTCGGAGGGGGGCGGGAGGAAGGGCAGCAGCAAAGACTGGAGCCGCTCTGAACACAAATTTGGCACCAGGCGCACTGCTACAAACACGCCAGAAACAGACACAGAAGTCCCACTGGGCGTTTCCACACTTCGTAGCGTGACGGGAATCACCGCAGCCGGTGGACATCAATCAAACACCGAGGGCTGGCTCATTGGTCAGGCGGACGGAGGCTGATGTCACATGTGCAGAATAGCAGACGGGCTACGCTCAGACTAAAGGCTAAATACGGAAGCGGCCTCTATACCTGAGAACCACACATGCACCGCCTGACCGATAGCGAGCAGGAGAACCCGGAGGGACTGCAGTTAGGCGTGAAAACGATGTTTCCAAAAATAATAATAATCATGATTAAAACCTATTAATAAACAAACAGGTTCCAGGAAGCATACCCAGGAATCTTGGTCTGTGGAAATGCGCACTGATGGTGACCGGGTAAAAACTGATACAATGGCCAGATTGCAAACACCAAGGACGGTCAGGGGGATTCTGGGAGATCAGTAAACACAGTAAACAAGCTGTTGTGTTTTATGATGAGGACATGAGACGGCTCACCAGCACACCAACCAAATTGTGGGAATTATTGGATTAAATGTTCAATGTCTTTTTCACTTCTGGAATAAAAAGAAAAAGTACACTTACAGAAACAAAGAGTATTTCATGAGATCAAGAGACACTTCAGAGTAATTGACAGAAGCCTTTCCCTATTGTTATTGCATAATTACAATACCGCCACTATAATTCATTTTAGATGCTGAACTCTGATTTGTAGCAATTCAAAGGATTTTTTAACTAATAAACTGCTTCGGAGTCAAGAGGCTGAGCGAACAGAATTTCCTTCGTTGACGTCATTTCCATGAAATGGAAAGCATGTGAAACTACAACAAAACAACAACAGTGTGAGGCTTTCAGCCACGAGGACGGGCTAATGCTGAGTTAGCCGCTCATTACCTTCCGTGTGCCTGTCCGTCCTGCCAGCGCCCTTCCTCTCCCTCCCCCCACCTCGAAACCGCACCCCCACGGTGGACATCAGGGGCCCATTACTCCCTCCGAGACGCGTATTCCCGCTATCAGCGCCCGCAATGGCGACCTCGGCAAGGATCATTTCACGGGAAGCACCTACTGATAAAAATGTGTCACGGCTGAAACACCTGCTGGCGGCTCTAAGGTGACGCGCCGTAACCTTCACACGGAGCTGTAGCGGCATTTTCATGACCAACACGTGTGAGGGCTTGAAGACAGCAGTTCATTTGGATAGATTACCATTTATAGTTTCCTTTCGCAAAAAAAAAAAAAAACATTCTATTCAAAAAAGCTCTCAATGTGGCATATGACTGCCCTCGATCACTCCGTGTTATAAATCACCCGCTGTCTTATTAGGTTTCAAGTAAACAGCAGCACAAGCAACCACGTCCAGGGATGGAAATCGGGTCGGCTTAAATACTCCAAGCCTCTCCATTTCAACTAAATTAATTAGGAATTCCATTAAGCATTCCAATAGACAATTACTCAACGTCTCATTGTTATTGATTTAAAAGGTTGCAGGTCTTTTTTCATGGAATCCCTTCAAGAAACATACAGTATGACGATTCTGTTCCATTTTAAAAGCAAGACGTTCACCAAATTTCCCATTTGATTAGCTAAATTTAGGGCATTTCTCACAAATAAATATTGCCAGTTTGTTGCTTGTTCGTCAGAAAAGGCCACATGTATATCGCATGCACATGTGGTGGATTTCCACACCGCTTTCTTTCCAGCAATCTTTTACCATATGACTGACCATGCAAATCAACAGTTTGGTGCCCATCTCAATAGCATGATGACCTCTGTCTACTACTATCAGGGTGGGCAGAGCAACCTTATTAACTGGGGGTTTTTTGGCTCATGAAACAGTAGTCAGTACAAGTCTGAAAATGAGGCTGGGTAAAATATCATTGGTTAATCGCATGAGCACAATGACATCATTATTATTACATGCAGCTCACAATGAGAACCAGGCTTGATCCCGACATGTTCTTTAGAAGCATCCAGTGTTACAGCTTCAATGGACTGACACGGTATAAGGAATAGGAATATGTCACTCTCGGTCTCAGGAATGGACAGCAATCTGACCTCAGGATAATAACACCCAAGGACTCTCTGATTCATACACACCTCTGTTGGGGGGGGGGGGGGGTCAGGCTTAGGTCATCTCCCCATTTCGACTTAAAGGGCGCTACGCACAACTGTGCTGAGCTCGGGAGGCGGAAAGGGTGCTACGGAGACGCAGCCCATCAGTCTGACACCGGACCAGAAAATACCTTCTTAAAAAGTAACAATGAATTAATGAGGACTGTTTCTGGCGCGCCGGGCTGAGCTAATAGGCGGCCTCACGAGTAGCTGCCGACAAACGGCCTTCTGTGTGTGTGAGTTTTTCATGGCTCTTTGTCGCTTTGTTTAATCACATGTTCAAAGACTTCACCAAGCTGTTGGAGGCCAGACCCCCACCCGCAGAAAGCTGGGCATTCATTATCCCAAAGCAGAAGAACAAGGAGAAGGGAAAGAATTGGACAAGATAGTCAAATGTTTCACATGCCGGCATATTAACATGATTTCTGCACAGGGCTGGTACACTGACGACAAGCCCAGTGGGTCTGGCTCCTGTTCCCTTCGCTCTTTCTGTTACGCTTAAAGATGATGACAGATTGACTACAATAAAGCAGAAAGGTAAAGACACAGCAGCTCTGGGTGCCTGTATGGTGTCAATACCGCATCAGACAGGAGCATCCCAGGATGCATCTGGCTGCTTCCAACTTAGGGCAGGTTCAGGTACGCTGGCTCTCTGCCCACAAGCTCTACACTTCGGCACTGAAAGATGCAAAAAGCTCAGCCACGGATCTCCAGGTACTTATGGGGCAACCAGAAAAAAAACACACATTCCCAATGACTGGGTTTCCAACACCTGTCACCAGAGCATGGAGGTGACTGTAATACACGCCGCAGGCCTTAAGCTCAAGCTGGCAAGAGAAGACGTGAAAACAAAGCCGCGATGGAGACATCATGCGAGCTCCGCTGTCAGACGCTGCCGTCCCCGTGGACAGCCCGGTGGGAGGTCATCCCAAATAACACGGGCGGCTATCTGAGCACTGAACGGCATCGTCAGAATACTCAGAGCCGAGCCCCTCCTGCTCCAAGAGAGACGCGGTGCTGGAAAAGCCCACTCTGGGCTGGGGGGCTGAAGGGACTGGGAACATGACAGGGAAAGGTCAGCTGAGAGCTTTCCGGGCTAAGAAAACATGCAGAAATGAAAAGGGCACCTCATCAGCTCCTTCCAACGTCGCAGAGAGATTTAACAGACGCCTGCGTCACAACGGCACCACACATCCAGTCTGCTCCTGTGGCACCACTTACCATCTCAACAAAACCGTCAGGCGGAAACACCGGCTGCTTTTAGCTGCACCTTGTGTTCAGCCCTCGTAAGCTTGTCAGGAGTCGGATGTTTGTTTGCTTTCCCCGGAATGGATGCCGAAACGCTACTTTGGGGTGTTTTTTATAGCAAGCTACCAGAGACTCTTTGGCTCCGTGATAAAAGCAGAGTGTAACAGAAAAGAACACAGATATCATCAGACATGAGGGATTAGCGGGAGCCTGCCAAGCCGGCTCGTAGAATGGAAAAATACGCCGCTTAATATCCTAACTGAATATCACAAACGCTCACGTAACAATTCAATATAAAGTGACATCTATTTTCGGAAATACTGAAAAGCGGATGTTGACAGGTCTCGACCCTGATTAAAAGGAGGAAGAGGTCTTTGCCATGCCATCCTAATCAAAGGAACGATCTGAAGATGGGAGCTCCGGATATTCGCCATGACGAGGGATGTTATTCCATTTAAAAACGGCTGTGAAGCCTACATTATATCTCAGGACAATCTCGCTGGTGGACACGAGATCAATCAAGAGGCACATTTTTCTTTTTTCTCTCTTTTGTTCTATCCTATCAATTTTAATGGGCGAGGAACATCATTCACAAAAATGTAATAGGACAAGAAGATGGATGGGTACATTTGTAGCTAACAATTGGGGGAAGGGCGGGATCGGGGGGGATACAGACCAGCAAGAGTTCAGAAGCATTACTCCACTGAGGCCGGTTCCTCTCATACACACACACGCAGACACACATACACACACAGACATGTACAAATGTATACACACAGACACACAAAGATACACACACACAGACACAGTCAAACATACACACACAGACAAACGTACACACACACAGACATATACAGAAACACACACACATATACAGGGAGACACACACACACACACACATATATACACAAATTCAAACGTACACACAAACCATCAGCACAGCGATTCAGCTGCCTGCTCCCCCAGGGCGGATTAAGAAAGACTGCGACTGGTCGCCAGCCCCCCCGCGGACCCTCTGGGTATCAGCTCCCAGTCCCTGAAGCCCATGAGGCTTCACGCTTACCTTGGGCTGAAATTAACCCCCACTCCGCCTGCGTGAAGCTCGCTGAGCAGGGCCCCGCCTGTCCCGCGTGTGAACTGGGAGCGCACCCCACCCGCAGAACAATGGCCAGATAAATCACTTTGATGTCGGCCGAAATATCTACAATCTGAGCTGAGGAGCATCTGAGCGATTCACTCCCGGAATCACCCTTTGTGAGCCAGAGTACGACCTGAAGTATGAATCGGGCCCATTTTTCACGTTTTATATATCATTTAATTAGCTGTCGAGGATGGGGGCTCAGCAGCCTATCAGAAAGACAACCGCCCCGAAGTGCATTCCCAGACCCCGGCTGTGACTCCCACATCCCGGCTGTGACTCCCAGATTTCTAGCTACATGTGGTGCCAACTGGGTGAAACACCTGATATTTTGGTGTAAGCGGGAGATGCCAAACAGACGCAGGTACAGGCGGAAGAGGCGATGCTGTCAAACAGGAGGCAGATGAGGACCCAGGAGCCGGCTGTGAGCGCAGTCTAGTGGTCAGGGGGTGACAGGACAGATAAAATGCCTTTATTGGCATTGAAAACAGGTTACAATGAAAGTTAATGTGTGCAAATCCCCAGGGATGCTTTGAGGCGCATATAAATATTAAAGGCACGAAGATTAACTGGATTCAGTTAAACAAATAAATAAGAACGCAAAGTATAAAAAAAATTAAATATAAAACATATTGAACGGGTAGAAAAAAGTGACTTTGCTTATGGTATATGGAGGCATATTTAAGAAATATAAATATTACCATATATATGTATAGTATACTGTGCATGTACTGCATATAGTATGTGTGTAGTGTATACGTAAGTCTTACTAATTTATGGATTATGGATTCTGGGCATGGGAACTCCAGGTCCCCAAACCAGCACGCTTCATGCGCTGTGAGTTTACCGCTAAAATCTAAGCCGCTCAGCTCACGTTAATATCCGCTGCTAATTAGCCGCGTTGGCGCGTCCCTGGAGACCGCGGCTCATCACAGAGCCCCGGGAAAGGTATGCAGGGAGCTCGGGGAGGCCCAAGCCAGTGACAGCGGCATATATCACAACGGCAACATGTAACCGGGCGGGAAGTCAGCCGACACACGTGCTCATGAACACGGACATGCACCGTACATGCGAGGGCAGTAAACATTAGAGGGAAGAGGAAAGCAACAGCAAAGACAAACGAGTAGAAAAGAACGTCAGGTACCCAAGTATCCATCTTCCAACTGCTTATCTAGTGAGCTGGGAGCGGTCTCATGAAGTGGGGGGGGGGGGCGTGACCTCAAATATCCATATTGTTATTCCCTTCACATACATCATGATTTTGAAGTTTCTGAGGTCGCCTTATGCAGCAAAACCCCTGCAGGGGCACAATAAGACACACTTGAAAAGCGTGTAATCGCGGTTTATTGAGCGCACGACCCGCGGCGGTGATGGTGCGGTGCCAGCACCGGGGACACACCCCCTGCCCGGCAAAAAGGGGGCGGCCAGCACCGGGGACACACCCCCTGCCCGGCAAAAAGGGGGCGGCCAGCACCGGGGACACACCCCCTGCCCGGCAAAAAGGGGGCGGCCAGCACCGGGGACACACCCCCTGCCCGGCAAAAAGGGGGCGGCCAGCACCGGGGACACACCCCCTGCCCGGCAAA
>JAODLD010000001.1:1359135-1382138 GCA_026781065.1 Mormyrops boulengeri | reverse complement strand
AGACTGTGCATTCAAAACCCCCCTACCTCACAATCTGTGCCCCCCCCCCCCCCACAATTCATGCCTGCAGACCCTTGTTTGGCTGCCAGCAGCCGCAGCTAATGCTCGGCACTCTGCAACTTCCCGCTGGGCCCTGGAACGAACACACCCCTCGCCACCACTGGCGTCCATCACTTGCCGACCGGCCGCAGACACGCGCGTACCTACCCGCCATCGCCGAGGAAAATTATAGCAAATGCATATCCTGCTCAAATCCCCAGCATGTGAAATATATACATGTTCAGTTTACGCGTGGCCTATTTGCATCTCCAAATCGCAGATGGTACCGAAAGTAAATGATACAAAAGGCTTTAAAGCAAATAGCCAGAGGAAATAAGCAATAAATCATTCTTGACGATAGATATATTTAATAAAATATTACAGGGCCGCTCTCATCTAGTATCAGGGCTCCACAGCAGACTCTCCGCCATCTACGAACAAATAGACAGGCAAGCCAAATACAAACGCACAACACCATCACATCAAACAAACGTTTTTATTAATGCATACATGCTGAAACCTTGACTTCTGAGACCCAGATACCTGAAATGCATTTTTCAAGAATTATTTTTTACAATAAAGAATGATGGAGCAATTCGTTAAGCCAGCATCAAGGTGTCTTGAAGAAAAACACCACACAGTGGGTAGGGGAAGGACTACTTTGGCTGACTGTTTACACATCTGTAAAATGGCTTATTGATTTCCCAGTCCCATCTGGCTGCTGTAATTTATGTAATTTGTTTAGAGTGCGGTTCCAGGGGAAAATGCCGCATTTGCCTTCCCTGGTAGTCAAACGAAGCACCGCAAATTTCCTACCCCTTGCCAAAACACCAGCACAAGCCCATCTCGGAACAGCATCCAAATCGCCCCCCATCGGAGCAACGATTTCCGGCCCGTCCTCCGGCCCAGCTGCTCGAGGCCGCCCTCCGCTGGCTGACAGGCATTGGTGTCGCCGCCAGTTACCTTCTCATGCTGACACGTCCACGCAACAGGGGACTAAGCACTTACTATCATTTCGCAATGGATTTTTAAAATGGAGTAGAGAAGTCCGAAGAGTGCCAGCCGTAAGCATATTCTCACTTTCCCAGCAAGCTGAGCGAACGAGGGGGCAAGCAGGACCTAATGTGGGAAGGGAACCAAAATCTGCAAAGAAACACTGGGAGGACACGCAATGGCGCCATCTGAAAGTCATGTGACAGAGTCATTCTCAGCCCCCTCTAAGCCTTGGTCAGCTTCCCCCGGTGGGTTTTGTCACCATATCTTTTTACGAACACACTGCACCCAGCGGTGAAATGCTTGGCACACTGTTCTGACACAAGTGGTGATGTGTCACCAGAGGCGGGTTTATTGTTTATGGGGCTCCACTTGAAAAGTCACTTTGGGGCCACAGTCACTACTGTGGTGACTGCTTGTGGCCAACAGGGGGCCCCAAACCTCTGTGGCCCCTGGCAAATGCATGACAGTTTTGGGAAACACTGCCACTGGTCGCTATGGGGAGGGGGTTATGTTACAGTCAGAAAGGAGGTACCTGTCTCTTCTATGGCTGGCTGGTTCCTGGCCTTTAATGCAGAATAAAGAAACATCTCACTGGAAGTAGCCCACAAGGTTTCTACAGCGAGCTTAAAAACCAGGAGTACCTGAGCATTACATCGACGGCGGTAGCTCCAGGCAAGCTCGTCCTCTACTCAAGTACAAGTCATCCTTCCTCTGCGCGCAAACTGGGCCACAGTCTCCCTCCAGCCTCTCACGTCTCATTACCGCAGAATGATAAACAATCGACGGCAAAATGCAATCTGCAAGCAACACCTCATTTCCGTTCTCTGACCTTGCACGGCAGAATCCGCTCACCATCGCTTACATGCCTTTGTTTACTGTGGAGTTTGCGACTAAGGCACAGTGTGAGTCGTACTGTATCGAGACACCGGATTGGCGAATTTTGTAATATGACTGCCATCTACTGACAGTACCCCCAAACTGCAACTCCCAGATAAAACTACAACAAAGGATTAAACAATGCCTTTAAAAATCCGTGTAGCTGGTTGACCAAATCATTATTTTATACCAGAAACATTGTTATTCATATCTGACCCCCAAACAGGTTATATACAAAGAAATGACAACTACAAAATAATAGTAGAGCATCAGTGTGTGTTGTAAAAAAATGTGCCATTTCACATCGATATGCCTAAGGTTGAATATTTATCGTTTACTTTTGCAGGCTTCCCTAATTTATTTTTTTACCTCCTGCTTATCACTTATCATAAGGCCCTACTGCTCTTCTGAGCCACGTCACCAGGCTGTTTGTCAGAGAGAAGCCTCACTTCCTGTAATCCCCACTAACTGAGAGAATCCCTATATTAGCAATATATTGTATAGAAACATTATAGCAACCTTGGACACATTTGAGAGTTTTTATTGCAGCTAATTCAGCTAGAAACAATGCCTTGGGAGCCCTAAAAGAGCACAAAGGGATTTCCTCTGTTTTCAGGAATTCTCCCTCCCACCCATTTGAAATGGACGTACCTCTAATACCCACTGAACCAATAAACCCAGGCTTTTAGCCAGATCTGCCACAGAAACACAGGGGCTGCCTAAAACCGGCCCAACATAAAGAAAAGCGGATTAATCACTGTGAGTGCTAGAGGTATCCCAAATCCATACGGTGTCCTTGCGACCAAGACGCATGGAGATGGTTAATGAGCAAGCCACTGTGACTGTGTATTCAGTGCATCTCCCTTCCAGGCATGACTATCCCATAACATCAGGAACGGCATCACAGAGGGACATGACAGCAAATTATGTCACACTGTGGAAAGTGTTAGAACACACTGAAAGAAACAAATGAATTTTTTTTTTGGGGGGGGGGGTGTAAATCCGCATCCCCCACCATCACACAAAATCTTACCCCCCAAATCATCAAAAATGAGTGTATAATGCTGACACATGCATGCAGTGTCACTGGAAGGGGGCAGACTGCAGCAAGGCCCAAATTCCCAACTCACACACACAGGAGGTGCTACTTCACTGAACCTCTCCTGCTGCGGCCCCAGAACAGACCAGGGACCTGGATCATGTTTTATGAAGCTGGATTTTGTGCTTAGCCAGGTAACTTCTCAGATTTAACATAGTCTGGGCTAAATGGACCATCTTCATTCATTTACATTTAGCCTAGGCTACCTTAAATCCAACAAGTTATCCGGTTAAGCGAGAATACCCTGCTTCGTGAAACAGGCCTCAGTTCATCTGGAGATCTGGAGGATTAAGATTTGTGTTAGGCCGTTCAGAAAAATAGAAAATCCAAGACTTAGAGCCATTTTGTTTATTTTCTGTAGTCAAAAACAGGGGCTCATCTCATTTCATTTCCTCCCTGGTTGGAAAAAACGTGCCCCCTGCCTGCCCTGCTCGTTATTCACGTGAGATTAAGCTCGTCCCGCTGCAGACAAAGACCATAATGCTTTCAGCTCACAGCCTTGATGAGTTTAATTGTTAGAGCCATTATTCCTCCACTTGGTAAAACAAAGGGAAGAGAGGGAACTCATTCATATTCATCAAACTCTTTAAAGGAACAAAGATTTTAAAAACTCCTGCCAAGAAACAGTATATTTATCTGAATGACTGAATGGCCATCTTCAACTGGTAGTCACAATAACGTGTAATGTGATGTGTAATGTGACGTGGGCGCATCCAATAGTAGCGCAGCTAGGTGCGGTACCTTCAAAGTGCCATGTTTAACGTTCCCCAGGAGTGAGTCATGAGTAGCAGCAGTGGATGACGGAATTAAATTGTAGATCCAGGCATCATAATTTCAGAATAAACAACTAAAAAGTTATAGACTGTACTCATTTTTCATTTTTGTAATACATTTTAGTGCTTCCTCTACGCAAGACAAAAGATGTGTGTTCAGTCGGGCATGCCATATTTGGGCTCTTCTTCCCACTCCCAGTTGGAAGCACTTTGTTCTGTTCCAGTGTTGTACATCGCCAGGCAAATTGCTTCCAGTGACTACAGGTGGATAAAGTAGAGCTTTTGGAAATGACCCTTATTTTTCGGTGTCTGTGGAGAATAACAAAAATATGAGTGAAGCCAATTTCAAGGCCCAGCTATTTTCTGAATCTGCTAAAAATGCACATTGGCACACTGGCAAGGGGTTTAGCTGAATATTATAAGCCTTGGTGTACAGACGGGGGTCTGTTACCGTTGCCTTATTGCAGGCCTTTAAGACAAGAACCTTGCATTAGCAGGCATACATTACAGGGGACTTCAGCCACCAAATAAGTCAATCTGACTCAGCCTGACTGAAAACCCATCCAATGTCAGGCCTGCATACTCTATGAATGTCTAAGATGTGTATAGAGAGATTCTGCGCAATAGACTCCCATTAGGGTATCCACTGGAGCCCAACTCTTTTGCAGTTGGATGAATCAGGGCCAAGAAACCCAACACATATTGACACTGAGGCTTTGATGTCAAACTGCCAGCACTCCCATGAACAAATAAGTGAGAAGGCTTTGCTCAGAAACCAAAATATCTTCTCTCTCAACAAAGATCACTCACTGCTAGCAGAGCGCTCTTTGTTCGTGTCGATTTCTTAAGAAACCCCCTTACGGGATGTCTTGCTTGGGTGGTGAAATGTGAGATCCTGTCAGTGAGGACACATCATAGGCTAGCTGTGGCCACGGTGGGCTGCTGTGGTCAGGATGATAAAGGGTCTTGTTTTCTCACTTTACCTGTAAGCTTGACGGGGTGGAAAGCAGGGTTCTTAGTAATACCAAATATTGTGTCAATATCACAAGATATCCCCCCTTTGATCTCCAGACCTCCTATATTTCCTCGCTCACTGATGACAGCATTTCTGATTTTGAGTCCTTTAACGGGGCAGCTGTGATGATCCTCGTCCTGCACACCTTCTGCCTAAAACAGCAGGCAATGCAGAACTTCCACAGGCCATACACCAGCACTCCACTCACTAAAGGGAAGTAACCCAGAGACTATTCAGACTGGCAATCTGCCCGTCAGAATGACACAGGAAACCTACAGGGATGAACTATTCAATTCCTTTAACTCTAACCAAGAGGAAGCCCCTGTGTCACCGGCTGGATATCTGTGGTTATTGAATCAGGGAGACATGAAGCCTTTCGGGCTCATTGCGTTTCTCAGTGAAGATAGTAACTGTCGATCCCCTGCAAGAATGAGTAGAAAAGGTGGCCTTGGGTTCCAGAAATCTTCTGACAGAAGTTAATGCCAGACAGTTTGACTAACCAAGGCATCTGGCAGATGTAATGAGTTCAGGTTCCTCGGCACACGTGACAACCTCAACCCTCAACTGTCAAGTATGGAGAAGGCTCTGTGAAGCACCATCAGAGGGCTACTGATGCGTGTAGCTTTCAGAGCAGTGAGTATGCTGGGCTTCTGAGCAAATGGGTCACACTGCCTTTCCCACACATCATTCACCATGTCGGGGCAGAGGCTTCCCTCTGCACCTCTCTTGTTGCCCTTGGTTTCTATATAATAACATGAGGATTTTCCAGCATTTCTTTGGACAGTAACCCAGGACATATTGGCAGCTAGTGCACAGGTCTTTCCATCATGCTTATCCCAGCCCTCTATTCATTTTATCATTGACAGCAACGGTGGATTTCACAGTGGGCCATGAACACATGCCTCAAGCACTGGGCACATTTCAAAAGCATTATTACTTAAACGCATCCACTTGCCAGGCACTCTTACACTGGGTCACTCAAACATTTCTTAGGACACACTGCAGCAGAACACTGGAAATCTTCTGTTTTCTCTTATGCTTCTTGGTGCAGCTCCCGTTTCCAGGCCCTTTGTCTTACCCCCCCACCAAACGTGTGGCCATTTCTTATTAGGTTGATCAAAGGCATTGAAACAGTGTCCAGAGAACCACCTTCCACCTCTCAACAAGTGATCAGGTTTCCTTCTTTAAATCAACTTTGATTCCACAACATTCTCTTCACTCTATGGGTTAACTTGACCTTGAAAGTCAAACTCATTGACTTATCTTGTAGAACCCTTTGATTTTTCACTTACCCTTTATGTTGTCTCACTTTTGTAAGCACACTAAAATCATCCAACAAGATGCAACAGGCCAGAAATATTTCCTTTTCATCCTAATTTTGGTGTTGTGGATGTACTGAGACTCAACAAAAGAGCCTCCATTCAGTCCTGTAAGTGGAGATTGGATCTTGATGACATTACACTATTTTGTGGTCTCTGGGTTCCAATCATTGGCCAAGGTCTCTGCATGTCAATGGAAAAAATGGCACAGCTCACCACGCAGGCCTCTGCCCAGGGACGCTCTCGCCCGGAGTCCTGCAAATCCGCACGCTGCCTTTCACTTCTGCCCCCCCGTCTCATAAACCACATGTGACTTCAAGCACGAAAATGAGGAGCTTGGGTGGGTTTCAAGCCAATGTGACGCAGAAATGAAGTGACTCATTCCTTTAAAAATATAATTAACCGATCTATGCTTGTGTAGTGCGGCAGTCCGACTGGACCATCTGTGACCTCACACTTCCAGGGATGTAAATTTGTTTCCTGTCCTGGCTCAGTGTATATCCGAGTCTGTGTTTGTCTGCATGTGTATCTGTGTGTGTGTGTGGTGTGTGTCTGTGAGTGTCCTTCCAAAGTCAGAACTGCTGACCATGCAGTTTAAGTGAACTGGCCTACGTGGACCGGGGGGGGGGGGGGGGGCGCCCAACCATTTAAAGGGTGTACCCAGTAAAAAGAAGGCAGCGTCCGTAAAAAATAGCTATGTGGCTGCATTGCATAAGCAGTTAAAGGGAGTGGATGGAGATCCGTGTCTGTTGCAGAGCGACATGCCAAGTCTTCCCCCCAATTAGTCATCCGTCCCAAAAAGAAAAAAAGCACTGGCTCAGAGATTCCTCCTTCCCAGTGAAGCTACCTTCCTTGCTTTTCTACAGCAGAACCACTATTTTTCCAGCAAGAGGATGGTTTAGAAAACTCTGTCTCTCAGAAACCATCAGCTGCATAAGGACAGTCTGTCTTGCACGTTCCTCTCCAGAGGCTGTGAAGATCGCACCCAGCCAGAGAAATGAATGACAGTTTACAGAACTCCTCTTTGGAAAGGTGAGTTCATTCATTGGGGAAGAAAAATGGTCTCCATCCTAAAAGCATACAACTGAAAGAACAGGTAGTCAAGAAATCCAGGAAATGAAAAATACAAACACCATTTCACATGTGCGATTTAGAAATGTGTGTAGAACATTATCATATTCATTCCATTACATTCCTCTCATTTGTTTTAAGTTTACAATGATATGCTAAACAGTTTGGATCTCAATTAACTTCATTCTCTATTTTTTTTTTTTTAAGTACGTTGAAATTAGAAGTTTCCAGAATACAAAAGCTGAAAAGCAATTAAATCAGGGGTTGTCGTCTTCTCCTGGAGGTGTGCTTCATTGCCCAGCACAAGCAACGGAAGGTAAACAAATACGCCTCCTAATGAAAACGCAACGTGCAGCCATTCAGACCTGATAGAGGCTTCCAGAACACTGACGATGACCACAATTAATAGCAGCAAGCTATTACACATAAACTAATCCATGGTTAGAACCCTGCTATTTTAGAGTACAGGATGAGGAGACACCCTATTTTCCATGTATAATCGCAAGGACCATAATGTGTCTGAACAAACATGAGAAATTCATTTTTTTCAGATGGGGAGAATTTCCGCAATAAGTTTTAGCAAACTATACACATGGAAACCATTTTCTGTGCAAAGTGTGATTCTTTTTAAAGTTCGGTCTCACTTCTGCTACCAGAGCTGAGAAGTGCTGGTTTAATAACTAAAGAAATGGCATAGGTCATACAACGGCAGGAGAGATAGGCCTGTGTGTCCCTACTGCGTGACCTAGGAGAGGAGGGCACCGACCGCACAGAGCTACTGACACAAGGCACTGTACCTGCAGACCTCTGCTGGAGATCTCAGGTCGCGCGTTTTTCTGAGGGAAGAAACACAACGGGCTTACATGAGAATACAGCACAACCCCTTCAAAAAGGCAGCCGTCTCACACAGTCCGAAAGGAAATGGTGACTGTAGGCAGAATGTGATCAGATAACGGGGGCATTGTGCCGTGCTTACCTGACAGGACCTTGTACTCATCTCGTTAATTGCCAGGGAGTCTTTATTCCTGGGGAGACTCAAACTCACATGAGCCTCGTCTCCACCCTGGAAAAAAATCACAACATCTGTAAACCAAAAAATACTCAAATAGACCCAACTAATACGAAAGCTAAATGGTGACTAGTTGGTCATTCCCGGTACACAGAAACACCTAAAGTCTTCTTCAAGCTAGGACTGCACCGCCTGCTTACTTGAATATCAAATACCTTTTAAATATTTTATTTAACCTTCACTGACTGCCAATTTGTTCGCTGTATGTAGCGCTCAGGTCCAGCTTCCTCCTGGACACAGAATGAGCTCTCGAGGAAAAATCCCAGCCAAGCCAAAACGCAACATTTTCCCTTCCCCGGGGAGTCCCGCTTTTACATGCAGTACTAAAGGCGAATTAAGTGGCCCGACCCTCCATGTTTAAATACACAGCAGGACAGGCGATGCAAGTTATCGGAAATGTGAAATTCTCTTTCGCAATTGACAAGTGGCAATCGCTACTGATTTTGCGGCGACCTTCGCCATTTTACTTAGCATTCGATTACCAGGAGACCCCAAGCAATGCAAGCCAGTTGTTTTTTTAAGTAATACATTTAATCTGCGAATCAGTACTTGCCGGGTAGGTTTTTAACGTCATGCACTGGAAATGCTCACCTTGACACGCCCAGAAGCCCGTTGGCTCACCTTCCTGATGAGGACCATGTACTGGTGCAGCCGGTGCAGCCGGTGCCGGTACCGGAGCGCCGCGAGCCGCGCTTCCCTGCGCATCCCGCGCAGCTGCGCCAGCAGGTACCGCTCCCTGCCGGCCCAGCGGACCTTCTGCTCCTCGGCCTCCAGGTCCAGATGAGCGAGCTGCGCCCTCAGCACGCCGTTCTGGGCTCGGAGGGTTGATAAGCAGCAGCGGTGGCCCCGGACCAGGTCTTCGTGGAGAAGTGAGCCGCATCCCTGCTGGCACATGCCGGCCGCCCTGCAGGCGCGGCTTTCCCGCATGTGCGCCTCTGCCTCCCCCATGCTGAGGGTCTTCTTACACCCACAGTTCCTGCAGCACGCCGGACGCAAATCGCACATTTGACGCGATCCCCAAATTCTGCCACCTGAGGGTATACAATTATATATTTATAAAGCTTCCGAGGGAGATTATCTCCCCCGACGACCAGCTTCCCGATGGGGGCAGGCCCTAGCGGAGATCACTGAATGAGACGGGCCAGCCGAGAGGTGGACGGGTTTAAGCCGTGCATAAAAGCAATAGTACAGCCGGCACGGAGAGCACTGTCGCCGGGGCTGGTCCGGATTCGGGCGCACGGTCTGCACTGGAAGCTGCTTCATGCATGTAACGCATCCAAAGCGATTCATGTCAAGTCCCACAAAACTAAAAAACAACAACAAAAAAAAACACTTGCCAGACGGTCAACAGCGAACTGCCGTCAGCGACTAACGCGGAAAAAGTTGACTCGTCTTGGTTTGTTTGAAATGAAAGTTTCCGAAGGAGCCGGTCTACCGTATTTACCCTGAAACTGGCGCCTGTGCGCAGATGTCCTGACATGATTTCACCTGATAATTGGCTGTATATATGGCCGAGAGAGATTTTAAAATGTAAGTTTTTATTTATTTATTTAACGGACAATAACTTAACTGTATTGAAAACTGATAAATTCCCGCAGGATCTCAGTCCTTTGTTCCTACCAGTAGATGTCCTACACGCAACTCTTTTATACACCATACAGCGCATACAGTCGATGATTTGATTTTAACCTTTACTTAACCTTTGACCGCTTGTTTTATTATCCGACGATGTTTTCCTAATTCACTAATGTAGTATATTTATACTCACTTATTTTTTCATAGTTTTCTGTTTGCTGGGATGAATAAAAATATATAGGCAGCAAAAATTTCAATCATTGAGACCTCTAGGAACTAATTTATTATAAATCAGTGTTATTTTATCCGTTGTTACCAATATAAATTTGATAGGTTATATTCCACTTATTTTACATTTGTAATACAAAGGATTCTTTGAAGACTCTCAGCTATGGTTCTGGCTGGGCAATGTAATGCTTTAAAACAACATTGCAATTTATGGTAATGACTCATTTGTGTAAAATGTCTTTTTGGTTTCCACTAACCACTATCAGTAGAGCGGTTGCTAAGAACATTCAATATGTATTTTTCTTTTTTTTATGAGAGAAGTGGATTTGGCGAAGTAGTTCAGAAAGATGAGTGGCAATGCTCTGATTATGCACATTTGTTTACTGAGGGCCTAAACAATTCTGAATTTGGGCAAAGCCAATTCAAACACAAGCTGTCTGTTCCTTCAAAGAGCCTGTTTCAGCTCTGTTACTGGTGCCCCCATTTCCCACAGTGTAGAACTTACTGCAAACTTAAGTGAATGACTTTCATCCTAAATGAGAGCAGAACCAAATGTTCAGTTTTTCTTCTGCATACTCACTTGAGAGGGTTTGGTTGTCCTTATTTTTTATTTTAAAATGTGATTTCATAATGACATATCCAGAATATCTTTCGATTTGGAACCAGTTCTATTGAAACGGGGCATTAAAATTAACGCTGTAATGACCTGTTAAAACAAACCTACTAAAGGTTTGACAGAGAAAGACAGATACAGCAAAGGTCAAGTGAGGCAACACATGCAGTAGAATCTCCTGTTAGATGCTTTAGTGCTGCGAGAGAAGCAACAGGGAGGGGTGAGTGCAAAAAGAATCGGGCTTCGCAGAGCTACAGCTTGAGGAGTGAGAAGAACCTCATGACAGGAAGGCCAGGATTGACCCAAACTCAGCTGTTTTAAATTGCTTAGATGGGCCCCACAGATACACCCCTGACAAAGCTATATAATTAACATGCAACGTCTGCTATGTTCCAGCAGAGAAGCCACAGGCAGCTAAAATTCTGCCCCTGGTTTACTTTGGACTGCAACAGAACCTGGAAGGAAATGCTAACCCTGCAGTACCTCTCCAGAATGGATGCCAACACCAGCGGTATCAGAATGCAGTCTTTGTACTTTAAAAAGCTTTAATATCTGTCTTGTCAGCTGCTGTAGAACCTTAAACATTTTCAGTAGACGAGCTGCACTGACCAGGTGACATTTTGTGCATGTCTTTCTGTCATTACAGAAATAAACATGAGAAACAAATTCATCAACTATCTTCAAACAAACTACAGTTCAATAATGTACTATACCTTGTTGCCAAGCCCCATGTCCTCTAGAGAAACGTTTTCATTAGACTGACAGCGTCTCATTCTGCAGCCCTTATGTCCCAGCTGAGTACGTACCTCTGCACCTCAGTGAAAGGGCCCCACAAACTCACCTGAGCTTCACAGAAGGAATGTATCCTATGAGTCAGTGAGCGCTCTGATTGGGTAAGGGAATGCATCCCATGAGTCAGTGAGCGCTCTGATTGGGTAAGGGAATATATCCCAAGAGTCAGCATGCGCTCTGATTGGGTAAGGTAATGTATCCCATGAGTCAGTGAGCGCTCTGATTGGGTAAGGGAATGTTTCCATGACAGCAACTCACAACTGAAACCAGCAGCCTGTGCCTGTGGCCATGGGGTGTGATGGGGTGGTCACATGCTTCACCAAAGTTTAAACAGATGGTTGTGCGACCAAAAACCTTATCGCCAGCATTGTCTGCTGCCTAACATGCCGGCTTTGCCTTGCCGTTCTCCTGGGGCTGTGCTTGTGCTTGAGATGTTTACTTTCAAGCTGAAATTAGTCAGGCATTAATAATTAGCAGGGTTAGGGTTAGGGGTTAGGTAAACCAAACCTAAGCCTGCATCATGAACCTGCAGAGAAGGGACATGCCTTTCATTTACTTTTTCTCTCTTCTCTTTGGTTTATCGACTCATAAGGTTTTTCATCAAATTGCTGATTGGGTTCCTCTTCAACTGTAAGATTCTTACATTTTTGGGCACAACTCTAAGTTTAATGGGCTGTCTATACCATTATCTGAAAACGTTTATATCCTTGGAATAGAGCTCCATGGAACCACAAAATTGTTTTTCTTGGGGTGGCAGAACTTTGCACATTGAAGGAGCTTTGAAGGACCTTTGCTGCTATGTGCAATCACATGTATAAACAACAATTTACTCGACTGGAATAACATTGTTCGCCCCCCAACATTATCTAATATCCGCAGCAATGCATCTCTGTCCCGTCCCACAACACCACATAAGTGGATTTAAAACCTCAACACAGTAGCCAATGTAGCGTTTGTTAAGGGACCAAGTATGCACTTACAGGGTCAATGAGCAACACGAGGTGCAGTATGATGAGTCTAAGGGGACATGGTGCTACTCAGAGGAGCATCAGCATAAAATAATGTTTAATGAGCATCCACAGTATGAGAGTGTGCGAGTATGAGACACACTTTACTGCAGCGGCTATGTAATAGCTAAAAGGCATTGAAAAATTAATGGATGGATGGATGGATATTTTTGCCATTTTCTGTGTCAAAATGTGTTCTATAGAGGGCAGCCGTTCCAGCTGACATTTATCCAAATTACCACCAAAGGGTAGCCAGATGTAACAACTGTTTCATTAATCAAGGAAGTCAGACATGTGGAGATGCATGAGCAGAGCGGCTGGCGAGCTGCTGGAATTGGCTCTACCGTTTAAAACAGTGTGCAGACAGTTAGACAAACACTGGCTTTCAAAGCTTCGCAAACACGCGCCTAGCCGCAAAGCCGCTCACACATGCACCTAACTGCAAAGCTTCGCAAACACGCGCCTAGCCGCAAAGCCGCTCACACATGCACCTAACTGCAAAGCCTCACAACACGCGCCTAGCCGCAAAGCCGCTCACACATGCACCTAACTGCAAAGCCTCGCAAACACGCGCCTAGCCACAAAGCCGCTCACACATGCACCTACCTGCAAAGCCTCGCAAACACGCGCCTAGCCGCAAAGCCACTCACACATTCACATACCTGCAAAGTCTCGCAAACACGCGCCTAGCCGCAAAGCCTCGCACACATGCACCTACCTGCAAAGCCTCGCTAACACGTGCCTAGCTGCAAAGCCTCACACACATGCACCTAACTGCAAAGCCTCATAAACATACATCTAGCTGCAGCGGCGAGTGACATCACACAGAGTCATATTTCGTTCTCTAAGTAAACTTTAATGTAGGAGACTCAAAGACTTGAACAGATGACCAAATGGCTTCCCTCCCAGACCACTGAGAGGCAGATTGGGTCATGGGCGGAGCTTCCAGTTCACGTCCACATCACATGCAGACCTTCCACTTCCCTCTGCACAGCATGGCACATAACAGCTAAAGGCTTTCATGCATTCTGGGAACTGCCTAGCTGCAGGGAAAGGATCAGAATGGAGCATCCCAGCTACCAGGCTGGTTTTGATTAAAGCACAATCAAAATGCAGCGTTTGTGCACTAAAACTGCAAAACAACTGTTACTTCATTAGAAGGCTATCAGCGAAACTAAAACATCAGCCAGAGCTACTAATTACAGCGTTATCCTCGCATGTTAAAAGACCACCACTGGGCTGTCGTAATGATGACCAGGAGGCAGAGAAGCAGACCAGCAGGCCATCTCCCAGGCATTTAGATAATGCTTGATTCTGTGTTTATGGCAGTATTACATGATAATGAAGCATTAGCCTACAGGTCTAGCCAGGTTACTTAAATTCAAGCTGGAACACCAGGGAAAGCGACGTGAGGATAACAGCAGTCTTCCGTACAAAGCAACGGGGCATAGCATGGAATTCCCAGTAGGATTCGCTGGGCTTGGCGGAGATGTTCTCCTTGCATTTCTATCTCTGGAGGTTTTTGGAATGTCATGGTAGATGCATGCTAGGCAACAGAACCGCACACAACAATCCTACAACAGCTATTTCTTCCCCAAATGTGATTTCTCTGTGCCATTCACTACATTCCCTTTTGTATTAGACTCAGTCTGTTCATGGACTCGTTCCATTTTATATTCATACCCAAGTACTTTTTTTATGCCTTGTTGAGACAATGGATTACACACATACATGTTACACATTTTCTGTTCAGGTGTCATCTGTTTTCAGATCTTTTGTGTTGTGATCTTGTTCAAGGTATACTAGAGAAATACCATTCTTAATAATGATATGTTGTGAATTACCATTAATTATGTTTCATAATAAACACACAAGGTTTACAATGTATTTGATTAATGTTGGACAATGCGTTTTTGAATGCAAAATGACAATATTAGCTGTGTAAGAAAATGTTCGATTTAAAGCAAACCGTACAGACAAAGTGTTCTAAGGAAAAGGTCTCACTTTGGCTAAAAGAATAGTTAGTAAAATTAGAAAAAATAGAAAATATTTAGTTACTTTTACACATCATTCACAGCTAATTACTCGGTTAACGTTATGAGTTATTGTATAGGTTTTTTTCCAATTGACATTGCATGAACATGAACAAGAACATAAAGATATTTACAACTAATTTTGAAAACAAGCTCTTGTGGCTGTGGGATATTTTTCATTATCTCACCACACTGGAATCCCGCGGATCAGCATTAATGTATATATAAGTCAAACTGAACAAGTCTAAAAAAAATAAAGTTACAGTGGCCTTGAATATTCCTCCATTTGGCAGGTCGGGATCTTCTGGAGAACCTTGTCCTTTCCACGGGCATCTCTGGGGACGGGGAAGCTGAATCTGCAATAAAACTGAGGAGGGGGGGGCCGATGGAGCCAGGACCCGGCCGCCAGTCTCAGTGCTCCTCCGCGGGGTGGAGATGATGACCTTACATTTGGAAGCCCAGACAGCAGAGGGCGACGACGAGCAGGAGGGCCAGACTGAATGACTGTGCAGACAGTACTCCACCAGCTATAACCATTGAGAGAAGGAAGTGTGAGAGAGGTAATGCAGGCAGGGAAAGAGTGCCAGAAGGAGGAATGGAGCATGCAGAATCACCGGAAATTCGGACGCGGGAAATGGGACCATCGCCGCCCTCGCTGCGGGCTCGGACCTCCACCACGAAGTCACCCTCCGTCGGAACTGGGAAGTCCATGTAGTGCTTCCCCGTCGTGTACAGAATCCCAGTCATGTGACCCGGCTTCTTGAACAGCACCTGTGCCACAGATAGCAGGACATCAGGATTCTTGATTACATTCATCATTTTAATCCAATTTAATCACACAATCAATTAATTAGCCAGTTAGCTGCTTACAGAATCCAATGTATGTATGTATAGTTTATATAAACATACTGTGTACACACACACACACACACGCACAACACAAACATACACACAGACACACACACAGTCACACACACGCACACACTTTAAAAAGAGCCCGCAGCTCACCTACCTTGTAACCCTCTATGTACGACTCATTGTCTAAGGGATAAATATGGTCCCAGGCCACATTTATGTAGGTACCCAGTAAGTTATACGTCCTGTAGATTCTTGCAGGTCGGGCTGGAGCTGTAAGGAAGATGGAGGAGGGGGACAGTTAGGGCCTGGAACCCAGGATGCCACACAGACTGTAACTAGCTCTGTCCTCCAGACTTTACTACCATAATAGATGCAAATAGTTATTATACAGATGTAGTATGGGTGCATTTGCAAAGGCCTCATGAAGGGGCATCTCCCGCGGAGAGCGGCTCAGGGCGCCCCAGGGGGCTTACGCGCTTTCTTGGTGTACATCTCGTAGTGCTCGCTCGGTGGGCCGAAGCCAGCAGAATTGTAGGCACGCACTTCCACCAGGTAGTGCGAGTCTGGCAGCATGTTCTCCAACAGCGTCTGGTTGATGTAGTTGGGCAGCAGCATGCGCTGGGCCGCCGCCTCGTTGTCGTCGTACTTCCTCCAGTACTTCACCTGGGAGGCGGCAGACAGCGGGGGGGTTAGGTTACCAAAGGGCTGATCAGCAGTGCGGACGGGTCACTCTAGATGAAAGCACCTTAATGCACAGTGAGTGTCCATGCATTTTTAATAACCGAATATCCCGTAAGCCTCACAACTGCATCAGCAAAAGGCAGTGTGAGTGACTGGTGTGTGAGTGAGTGACCGGTGTGTGAGTGTGTCAGTGAATGGTGTGTGAGTGACTGGAGTGCGAGTGACTGCTGTGTGAGTGAATGGTGTATGAGTGACCAGTGTGTGAGAGACTGGTGTGTGAGTTACCCATGTGTGAGTGTGTCAGTGAATGGTGTGTGAGTGACTGGTATGTGAGTGGCTGGTGTGTGAGTGACCGGTGTGTGGGTGATCGGTGTGTGAGTGACTGGTGTGTGAGTGTGTGAGTTACCGGTGTGTGAGTGACGCATGTCCAGCCTCACCTGATAACCTTCGACAATTTGCTGGTAGACGGGCAGCCACCACACCATGGCTTCGGTGGCAGTCATGGCCCGCGCCACGACCTCAGTCGGAGCCTCCGAGGGAACTGGGGGGGGGGCAGGCAGCATCAGCAGACAGCCCAAGCAGCTCCCTGTCTCTCACTGTATGACTCATGGCACAAGTCTCTGTTTTTAAAAAACCTATAACTGGAATCACACCTTACTGCTGAGCCCAGTCCCCGTTTAAAGACTTAAGAGGGCAGCTAAGGAAAGGAAAGGGTTACGTTAAGGTACAGGGGATCATGTGACCAAAGTAGCATGATTATATTCCAATAGTAATTCATAATGGGGATCACTGTTCAGGAAAGTCAATGCCATGGAACAGCAGTGAGAGAGCCTGAATTCACAAGTGGGAGAAGCATCATTTGCATATTAACGAAGACCTGATGATATCAAATCAAGCAGTGATAGCAAAGAAACATGTGAAGGCGCGCCCTCATTCCAAAAGGCTCCCTTCAGCCCTCGATCCCCGACTCGCATTCCTGGCCAGACGCATCCTTCTTTAGCTTCAAGCATCCGAACCCTTGATGTTCTGGGATACCGATGGGAGCAGGGAGCAGTGAGAACAAGGGACTACAGAACCGAGGTACAGGAATGGAGGGCGTAAGGAACAAGGACAGAGATGACAAGAAGATAAGGAACTAGAAACAGGGAACAAAAGATAAGGGAACAGAGAATGATAAGGGAGTAGGGAGTAGGGAACAGGAAACACGGGGGAAGGCTCAAGCAAGCTACGGTCAGACTCACCATCCTGTGCGGTGTATATGACGGCGGTGAGGCTGTAGGGACCCTCTCCCTTGTTGTTATAGGCTTTCACCTTCACCTGGAACTCTGTGTTGGGCAGGATGTAGTAGTCTTTGTGCACATAGCGCCTAGCTTCCGGGTCGGCCACCGTCACCCGTCTCCACTCATACTCGTCGTGCTGTTTGAAGGCCACCACGTACCCGAACTTCTTCCCATTGTAGTACTGTGGCAGCAGGGGCTGGAGATGCATGTCAAGACGGCAAAGTTTTGTAACATTCCTGCCTTGGCATCCAGGTTGATGGTGGGAGGTTAAGTCTGGCTTGGGCCCAGGGCTCAGAGACATCGCACAAGTAAAGCTCACATTGCACAAGTAAAGCCCACGTTGCACAAGTAAAGCCCACGTTGCACAAGTAAAGCTCACGTCGCACAAGTAAAGCCCACATTGCACAAGTAAAGCCCATGTCACACAAGTAAAGCCCACATTGCACAAGTAAAGCCCATGTCACACAAGTAAAGCTCATGTCACACAAGTAAAGCTCATGTCGCACAAGTAAAGCCCACGTCTCACAAGTAAAGCCCACACTGCACAAGTAAAGCTCACATTGCACAAGTAAAGCCCACGTCACACAAGTAAAGCTCATGTCACACAAGTAAAGCTGATGCTGCATCACAAGTAAAGCCCACATCCCACAAGTAAAGCCCACGTCGCACAAATAAAGCTATTCACATCTCAACACAAACCTCCACAACCAACTCTGCTATATTTCTAGATCTACAAAAGGAAGTTCAGCCCAAAGAAAGATCCATCCTTCAGGCAGACATCACCCAGGTCATGAGGCCAACGTGATCTTGGAACAAGACCAAGCACTAATTTAATTGACCTGTGTTTAACCAGCTGTCCTGTTTTCCCAATTTAATTACACAACCAGGGTGACTGAACCTTCTTTAATCCACAGATGTGCTTCCTTGTATGTTTATATGACTTTCTATTGTGTTACTAGCGTGTTATACAGTCATGAACTCACACCCTCATGGAGGAACCCAGGAACAGGACGTACCGTCCAGGTGATGAAGACCTCACCGTTAACATTGCTTCCCCCGCCGACATCTGCGGGGGCCATGGTGGGAACTGCAACAAGATGAGGACAGAGGAATGCTCCTGGCTGCGAGATCCTAACACCCACCATTTCTACAGAAGGCAGAGTCTCAGCCTCTCGCACACAGTAACATGAGGTCACAAAAGCTCACACAGGTTTACACAGATTCACAAAACCTGCTGCTAATCTCTCCACTGGGTGTGAATGGAGGCTCAATATTGTACTAATAAATTTTCTAGATTTTCCCAGATTTGGGCCTACCTGTGTTTTGTGTGATATAATGTAGTAACAAATCCCAACACAGGCATGGCGGTACGAACCCACCTGCATCGTAGGTGCGGATCTTAATGGACGGGACGCTGGGCTCGCCCATCCCTGGATCATTGACGGCGATGACACGGAACTCGTAGTAACACCAGGGGTACAGGTCCACCACAGTGGTCATCTCCTCACTGCCCTGGACAACTGGTGGAGCTGAGAACAGCAGATGTCCAAATGGAAAGGGGGTGCATTTCAGCCAGCCAGTCGGAAATCGCGGCCAGCCAGCCCCCCCCGTTCTCATGCTGCGCATGGTTGGGAGGGCGGCATTGTGGATACTCACAGGTACTGGCGTCTCGCCACTCCTCACGATCCGGAGTGAACTGATCCCTGGTCTGGATAATGTACTTGATGATGGGACTGTGGTTGTCGGTGCCACGAGTCCACACCAGTCTCACCGTCTTCTCCCGGATCTCTTCTGCGCGCACTCCGCCTGGTGGTCCAGGGGGTCCTGTGCCAAACAGCAGAAAAAAGGTTGGGAGAGCAGTAACAGAGAGAAGCACAGACACAACCCTGTGAGCTCTCTGAGTACTTCCAAGTGCTTTGTACTTAACTGCTGGCATGTTATACCTTTGGATATGAATACACAGTGATCAAGTAGCTGTGCTGCCAGTACTCATACGACAAGGGGAAAGACCAGTTTGCTTCGAAAAGCTTGGGATTAAAAGATTGCAACCATCATTACTGAGTACACCAAAGAAAGTGACAAGCTTTTTAATCCTATAATTCCATTCAGGGCTCTGTGGAGGTTCTCCGTCTCCAAAATCAACTTTTAATTGAGGTGACATTGCAGTCGGTTACTTATTCTGCTGCTTAGCGCTCCGATCCAAAGCTTTACAGCATTTATGCTTTTAATACTCTAACCATTTACAGTTGTGTTTTTCTGACTGAAGTGACCTTACAGCTAAGCATCTGGCTCATGGTTTCATTCTAGCCGGAGCTTGAACTTCTCAGTCGCTAGAGCCGCACGCTGCTGGCTGCCCCACGCAGCTACATTTTTATTCCTGCTGCATAAGCCTTAAAAACTGGGACGGTTACAGACCGAAATGACCCTTATCCTAAACCTCCCGTCTTCGGTTCATTTTTCCCTCTAAAATGCAAATTCATTCACATCTCTCAGCCCCATAATTGGGTGATAATGTGATTAGGCCCCATTTTGTGGCCTATTACATTCCTGCCTTTGCCCTGCCCAGAGAGTGTGAGAGACAACGGCCGTTAATTTTGTCTGTGTCTCAGCACCTACAGACCGGTTCCTGGATGTCTTGCAGCAGAAGCTGTACGCTTGCCATTCTTAGTGCCGGGTGGATTCACTGTGTTTGAAGGAACATTGTGTAATCAGCTCAGCAGGATAATAAACCACTGATCTTTACAAAGAATTTGGTGCAGTGTCTCCTGTCATCCAAAGGGCCCTGTTCTCCGTAATGTCCCCATAAGCAAGGCCTGTGACCAGACCCACAGTAAGAACAGCAAGTAGCATCTCTAACCACTGTCGATGTACAAACACAACTGCTCCGGCCAGCAACATCTCTGATGCCACACTAATTGCCATGGCCCTTATTTGGTCATTTTTGATCAATGAACTGAAAAAAACGAATACATTTAAAACCAGTCGCCTGGAAGACATTCAGTCTGTGGTTTTGTGAAGCCTCAAAACAACAATAGTCCCTCACTGACGGCCAAGCCTAACCATTGCACTGGGCCCGTTCTCCAAACATCAGATCCAGAACGGCATTTAATGGCTCTGGCTTTGCAAATTATTTGGAACGACAGCCCTTGGTGAGGAACCGTGCAGTGACTGGCAGACAGACAAGCCCTGTCGCATTTGTAAACCTCGGTGGTTCAAGCCGGCTTCCCCTGACCATCTGCAGAAGATGCTTCACACAGCCAAACATAACCTGCGGTCAAAAAGGGACACAAAAGGGACTATAGGGGCCAAACATAACCTGCGGTCCAAAAAGGGACACAAAAGGGGCTGTAGGGACCAAACATAACCTGTGGTAAAATATGGACACAAAAGGGACTGTAGGGACCAAACATAACCTGCGGTCAAAAAGGGACACAAAAGGGACTGAAGGGGCCAAACATAACCTGCGGTCAAAAAGGGACACAAAAGGGACTGTAGGGACCAAACATAACCTGCGGTAAAAAATGGACACAAAGGGGACTGTAGGGGCCAAACATTACCTGCAGTCAAAAAGGGACACAAAAGGGGCTGTAGGGACCAAACATAACCTGTGGTCAAAAATGGACACAAAGGGGACTGTAGGGACCAAACATAACCTGTGGTAAAATATGGACACAAAAGGGACTGTAGGGACCAAACATAACCTGTGGTAAAATATGGACACAAAAGGGACTGAAGGGGCCAAACATAACCTGCGGTCAAAAAGGGACACAAAAGGGGCTGCAGGGACCAAACATAACCAAAATCTAAATCGTGCAACCCACCTTGTAGAAAAATTGTAAGTAGAAACGCTACAGAAACTGGTGCTTGTATCTTTCAGCATTCTCCAGCAGACATGTAAACCTCTGGTCTACCAGCTTATCCCTTTCTACTTGTGTTTATGCGGTCCAGGGACTCACCATTGACGATGAGGTCCGCCCAGGCTGTGCTGTTGTCCACTATAGTCTGGGCGGTGCAGCTGTAGCGGCCGGCATGTCTCAGCTGTGTGTTCTTGATCCACAGCTCCCCACTCGACTCTCGTGTCTGAGCGGGACAGAGGGCCAGGCAGGCTGCTCAATCGCAACATCTCTCACAAGTTATACTAAGGGACAGGTATCCATGCCCATACTGCACCCCTGGGTAGGACCCCTGTAAATTGTTGGGCCCCCTGAATCTGCCAGGGTATCTGTGCCCCTACTGCGCCCCTGGGTAGGGCCCCTGTAAAGTGCTGGGCCCCCTGAATCTGCCAGGGTATCTGTGCCCGTACTGCGCCCCTGGGTAGGGCCCCTGTAAAGTGCTGGGGTCCCTGAATCTGCCGGGGTATCCGTGCCTAGTGCTGGGCGGTATGCCGGTTCATACCGAAAACCGGTTTTTACGACCAAATTAAAAACTTCTTCAAGGGGCCACATCCAACTGGCGTTAACATTAATCAGGTTGGGACCTAAGTGAGGGTTGTGGTCTTGTGCTGAACACACTGAGCAGCCTTACTCTACTCAGCCGATGACTAATGGTTTCATTAAATCCAGAGCTATGAATTCAGTTTTGCAGCAGGGATGATGTCAGAGCAAATCCATAATTGGGCTGCATCTCAGCATGGCTCTTTGCAGATGCTGGCTGTTCCAGCTGCCCCTAGAGGAACAATGGGGACCTAAAGCTGCAGTTTTCCTGGTGAAATGGCTTCTGTTTGATATAAACATGGAAAGACATCTGTTGACAAAGTATAATACGGGATATAAAAAAGCAAGCAAACAGTAATGCTGCTTTAATAGGCTCAGTAAAATTCCTAAAGTGAACCTTTACACACAATGCAGTCACATATCAGGCCAGAATCCTCACATACACCAAAGTGATTATGAACTGCCCTCTACTGGTAAGAGAGAGTACTACAAAAATCCATGTTATAATCATTAGACAAAAGTTGAAGCATGATTAAAGAAAAATGCTGAGTGTCTCGGCGTTAAATCCGAACAAAGAACCTACCAAGATACGCTCATAGTGCTCGTTCTCCCGGTCAAAGTCGATAACGTGTGTATCGACAGACCAGATGAAGGTAATGTCCAGGTCTGGGTCATGGAAGGCAACGCACGGCAAGCGAGCCGTCTCCCCAACACGCACCTCTGTGTCAGATGGGGCCACGGTGATCTGGGTGGCCTCTGTAACAACAGGACCGGTATGACTGGGCTGTTCCCATACACTGAACCACGGACACAAAGTTCCTCACAGTTCTGATATTTTGCGCAAGGTAACATGCAACAGGTTTTCCTTTCAAAAGATGGATGACAATACATCAAAAAGGAACCCAGCTTTATAAAGGCTGCAACACATTTCTGCGGGAGACCACAGTGCTGTTTTTATGTACTAGACTATAGAGATATTGTGAAAACAGCCCTAACCACTAGAGGGCATGAGAGAAACCTCTAGTCCATGGACCAGTCACAGGAACCCAAGCGTGAGGCAAAAATCACTTAGGGGGACCCCGCTGATACTTTGTAATGGACAACAACTGAGTCTTGTGGCCTAAACTAAAGGTCATTGCTGGAGGGGAGAGAGAGAGAGGTAAGGAGCGTGCACTGATTACAGTGCATAAGGAGCGTGAACTGATTACAGTGCATAAGGAGCATGCACTGATTACAGTGCATAAGG
>JAODLD010000001.1:1313137-1325251 GCA_026781065.1 Mormyrops boulengeri | reverse complement strand
CCCCCAGAGGAGCTGGATGAAGTGGCCGGGGAGAGGGAAGTCTGGGTTTCCCTGCTGAGACTGCTGCCCCCGCGACCAGACCTCGGATAAGCGGAGGATGATGGATGGATGGATGGATGGATATACAGTTTGTAACATTTGGCTTTTGATGCAAAAACAAAAATGCTTTTTAGGTACAACAGTTGGAGAGCAAATTCCCAAATTTCACACCGTCCATGGGAAATGTCTTTGAGTAGATTTCTGTGGACTGTGTATGTAATGAGAGTTCTTCCTTTGATTACATGAGGACTGTAACATATGATGAGGAAGCCGGACTTTAGGCCATTGGCAGGCTCTTCTCAAACACAACAAGAATGTATGGAGTGACTTTCAAAAATTTGCTCTCTACTTCTTCGTGGTTCAGATTCCTTCTCAGGTTCCTCCCCACAAATACACAACGACCCCAATCCAATCAGCAGGGAGGGTGGGTGTGGCTACCATGGCAATAGTATTCAGTACAGATGTACACCCTCGACCAACTCAATGGAAACCTCTTCAGCGTGATAGTGATATAGTGCTGCAGGAGCAGAGCATCCCGGCCATCGCACTGTACCTTGTACCCCTTTAGCCGCCCCCGGACCATCTGGGGATTGATGGGATCCCACTGAACTTCCGCCAGTGTGCTGTTCTCCACCTGGACCTGCACCGCCTCCGGAGGAGCCATGGGCACTACATCCACGAGAGGAAACCTCTTATATCACATCAGAATGCAGAGTGATGCAGCCTTGCATGGTAAAGAAGTGCTTTTCCAATAATACCCCACAGGGGGCATAGCCGTAAACGGCTTGCCAATCAAAGGTTTATTTCCCATTTGGGGGTTGTTACTGTGATGTTGAATTGCTCTGGTAAACCTCAAGCTTTCATAAAGGCTCAGTAGTTAAAAATTTAAAGGTTAAGTGAAGAAAATCATATGTTAATTTGAAAAATGGCAAACAGAGCAATTAAGTAATAAATCATGTGCACACATGGCACACGGGACACACGGGACACGCGGCACACGGCACACACGGCACACAGTGCTGTGATGTATAACAGAAAGTGTGGTACAATCGCCGCACTCTTTTGCTTCATTAGTCATATTCAACGCTCTATTTAGAAGGACCTGCTAAGGGAATACATGTACAAAAAGAAAAATATGACAGTTGACCCACTGCCTTGTCCCCACCTTCCCTGCCCACCCCCCCCACACCACTTACAGTCCTCTCCGGAAAATCCACGGACGGCGATGGGCTCGGGTGCACTGCCATAGTCATTCACGGCCTGCACTTTCACCTCGTACGGCACATAGGTGGGTGTCCCCGACACCACATACTTGGAGACGCTGGCTACCATCACAGATTCCCAATCCCTGTCACCATCCGTCTGTCTCCAGCTGACCTTGTACTGCAGTCCAGGGCCATTGGACTGCAAGCTCGTCAAGGCCTTCATTGGGGAAGAAAACAATGAATGTCACATTACAGTTACATTACAGCCAGGGGGCGCACAATCAAAACTCGCCAAATTTATAAATCTCTGGTAGCCCTTCGGGCAGGCATTCTTCAGATTTTGGTAGCCCAAAATGAATTTTGACTAGCCCAAATTTAAAAAGGCAATTTTTATGTATATATACTCTAGAAAGCAATAAACAAATTAATTCAGCGTAGAAACATCTGAAAGGCCATAATAATAATTTCAAGTTAGGCAAACCGGCCACTATGTATAACAGGGGCAACATTAACTGGCACTAGCAGCAAACTTGGGACACAGCGGTCTGTCAGCGTCATGGACATCAAGAAAGGAAAGAGGAAAGAAACAACTCCTCAGACAGTCTCTGCAACTGTACATCTTGGGATAAAATAAATTGATCGACCATTTGCCTTTAAAATACATTCCCTTATGTGTGATCACACCAAATTTGTTGTAATAGCAACAGGCACAGCAGTGTAACATTGTCATCACAGCACAGAGCAATGCAATTGCTTAGCATTACCATTACATGACAAAAAAAATGCAAATGCTAAACAATATACAATAATAAATGATAATTATGGACGTTTTTATTGAACTTTATTATTTGTAACCCAGAGCAGATGATCCACAAATATGTACCATGATCCACAAATATTTCATATGCACAAATATGTATTTTTTATGTTTTCTGTAAAATCACATTCACAAGAAATGGAGCAATTTGCACATGTGAAATATTGGCGCAGCAGGGTTGGTCAGCAGGACTAATTATGCAGTTATTTACTGTGTAATGTTTGCTGAGGAATGCGTGTTTCGTTAGGATGTAACCGTGAGTGTTGTTTAAAATGTTCCCTTCCCAGTCTGTGCCGCGGCTAGTGTTAAACCAGTAATGGCTGTTAATAAAGAGCCACTTCCATTTTAGAATGACTCAACCACTCACCACAATATGTTTATTTGCACTCTATGTGACTCTGCTGCAATGCAAACTCTCGGTTTGTGCGGCCTGGATGAGCCTTACCTTCCATGATATAACTAAGTTGTCATGTTCATTTCCAGCAGCGTCCACTTCAGAAGGGTTTTCTTCAGGAGCTGAAGGGAACAGACCAACACAACAGTGTCCGGGCTACAAGTGAGACTCATGTCATGGTGGCGGATGGGACGCATAGCTAAGAGAGCCTCTGACCTGCCGGTTCTGTCTGGTACTGCGCGGAAGGGTAACTGGGCTGGCTGAAGCCGAGCTCATTGAACGCCAGCACCCTGAAGGTGTAGAGGACGTACGGGGAGAGCGTGAGGTGAGCCGTGGTCTTCGTGCCCGGCACCTCAGTCAGGTTGTGCCAGACGCCTTGTTGGTGAAGCACATCCTCATACTGGATGATGAACCCTGAATCAGCGCAGTAGAAAGTCACTTCCTACAACCAGCCAATCAGGGCTTAAGGTTCAACACTGAACCAGCATTGGGCTGCTGTGGCTAGCACAGTGGTGTCACAGATAGGTCCTAGCAAGGCCTTACAATGCAAAGTGGCTGCTAGCTGAAAACATCAACAATACCTATGTCACCTACGGTACTTATGCTACGTTCCACTTCCCTCGGAGGTCGGAAAATCAAAGCTGGGAATGACGTCACACCTAGGATTACCATACGTCTGCGTTTCCCCGGACATGTCCTTGTTTTGGGCCCCTGTCTAGGCGGCTGGGTGGTTTTTCAAAAATCGGCGGTTTGTCTGGATTTAACCCGTATGGCCCAGTGTTGCAAGTTACAGTGAAGTACCAAGTGAAGGAAATGACACCAATTTTCAGTATAGAGCAGCCAATCAGTATCATCGCATTCACAAGGCTCGTGTGCGGGTTTACTTTAAAAAATCCTAACCCATACGCACATCCCAGCGGGCCACGCTGCTCACGCCTGACGTCTCATTTCACTGTTGGCACTTTGACACTTTATTTTTGTGTGAACAGTGAATCGTGTTGTTTGCTTGAAGTTTAACAAACTTTATATGTATATTGTGTTAACTGTGTGCAGAGGGTAAAATGAGAGTAAACTGTAAGGTTGTCATACTTCCAGGTTTCCCCGGACGTGAATTTTTGTTTTACAGGGTGGTTGGAGATATTCATAAGATAAGTGCTACCTGATTGGTTGGGAAATGTGAATAACTCATTAATATTCATAAGATACGAGTTACGTGATTGGTCAGTGAACGTAAAAACTCATCGGTATTCTGATCCCCGGACATGTCCTCTTTTTTGTATCACCAAATATGGTAAAGCTAATCAAACCTGAGTTAACTGCGTTCCAGTACAAAAAGTCAGAAATCCATTTTGCAATAGCAGCAACCTCTCTCAAAAAGCAAGATTTCACGCTTAGCCGGACAGCTTGTCAGATTTAAGGTACCCCAGTTTAAATGGCCTTTACTTGCGTTCACTTGCACTTAGCCCAGACTACGTTAAATCTAACAAGTTATCTGGCTAAGCGAGAAATCCTGTGTGTGAAACAGGCCCCAGTTCTAGCCAGGTTCATTGTTAACCATTGTAAGCAATATCAGACAATAACAACACAGTATGCAGTATTTTGCGCATACAAACACTGTAGCAATATGTCCACAAATAGCAGTTGGATAGTACTGTGTCTACGACCTAATTAGTAAAACACAAATAAGACATGCAGGGACTGGACAATGAAACGGAAACACTGGCCAATACAGTGTTTGAGGTTTTACGCCTACATATGTGCGGCCTGGGGGCCAGTCTTCACTGATTTACACATTCCAGCACTAAGAGCAGAGTGTGAAGGTTGAATTAGCAGAGCAGTAGCATAGCTGTACATAAAATATTGTAATCCACACAGCATAATGGGAGACATATCAGAGGTCAAGAGGACAAACTGTCGGTGTCTGTCTCACTGGTGAATCTGTGACAAAGACAGCAAATCTTTGTGGTGTATCGAGAGCGACGGTATCCAGGGCAATGGCGGTATATCACCACAAAGGACGGACCACATACAACTGGTGACAAAGTGGTTTGATGAACGTGAAAGTGAAGCTGAACATCTCCCATGGTCTGCACTTTGTGGTGTTTTGAAGGAGCGAGTCAGGAAATTTTTTCCTCCACCAGCATCACATAGTGACCTGGTCAATGTTCTGCAAAGGAATGGCTCAAAATCCCTCTGGCCGCTGTGCAGGACCTGTATCTGTCATTCCAAAGACAAACTGATGCTATGTTGGCCACAAAAGGAAGCCCTACACCATACTAATAAGTTATCGTGGTGTAAAACCCGGTGTTTCAGTTTCATTGTCCAAGTGCTAATAAACAGTGTGTAACTACAGCTTTCACTTCTGCTAATACAGAGCACAGACATCTTCAATACTGAAGTCGGAGTTGCAGAGGTTCCTCCGACTTTCCGAGATGGAATTTCAACTATTTAAATTTCCGAGTTCCACGTTGAAATGGAACGCAGCATTACAGCAAGCAAAAGACCAGTTACTCACCAGACCATCCCAGCCAATCAGGAAACATGTTAATAGTCAGAGCATTGACTTCCAGCTGGGTGACTGTGAGGGGAGTGACTGACATCCAGAGTGACTGAATGCGGTGAGGGAGACTCACTCTGAATGGGGCTGTTGTTATCATTGCCAGGTACCCAGGTGAGCTGGACACTCCTTGCCTGAAGATCGGTCATCTCTAGGTCTGTCGGGGGGTCTGGTTGGTCTGGAAAAGAGACGGTCTTTGAACACACCAGCACCTGCTTCTCTAATTGTGACTAAGCTAACACACAACAGGGATGATGATGCTACGGTTCATATGACATCATGAACCAGCACGGGTCTAACTTGTGAACAGAAAAACAAGATTAGGAGTCTCAGGGATGAGGTTTACACCTTGTAAGTCACTGCAATAAAGACATGTTCTATGCTGTAGGACAACACTGAAATGTTTGATGTGAATCTGACTAAATCAGTGTTTATCAACCCGGTCCTTGGGGACCCCCAGACAGTCCACATTATTGCTCCCTGCCAGCTCCTAGCACACCTGTACCAGGTATTCAGTGTTCTTGATTGGCTGGGAGCTGGGAGGGAGCAAAAATGTGGTCTGTCTGGGCGTCCCCATGGGCTGGGTTGAGAAAGACTAGACTAAACAGAATGTAACAGGCTTGTTATTGCTGAGCAATTTTTTTAATTAAATGGAGAAAGAAATGTGTAAATACATGAAAACAGACAGGTCAATCCTTCCTTTCCAGGTTACCGTGAAACATCAGCATGCATTTTTAGAAAATAATGTCATTCAAGCTTTTCAATGACATACTCCATAAAAAGAGAAAATAAAAAAATGAAAGTTTTCTAATACAGTGAGGCAATACAAACCACTCAGATATTATAGCCCTACAGACACACAGTCCCTTTTGTTTGGCCAGTCGTTACTGTAACAAAACATTTACAGTATGTTTCACTGCCAGTGAAAAAGCAAACTTTCCTTTAATGTGTTATTCCTTGATCTTGTGACATGAGAAATAACTCATTTTAAGGATCCGAAGCTATTTCCCCAAACCTGGGAAACAATAAATTTGTGGAAGTCCTTGTCAGAGGCTCACTGTCCAGCGTTTACCAGAATGTCACAGCTCAAGAAAGTAGATAGCAGAGCTTCCACAAGTAATGCTCAACCTGTAGTTTGTGTTTATTCTTTTCAGACACAGTTCAGTGTTGATATGTATTGTGTATGCGCTTAACTCTGTATTTCTCAACCCAGTCCTTTGGGATCCCCACATTTTTGCTCTCTTCCAGCTCCCAATACAACTGAACCAGGTATTCAGTGTCCTTTATTGACTGGAAGCTGGGAGGGAGCAAAAATGTGGGGATCCCAAAGGACTTGGTTTAGAAACACTGCTGTAAATAATATTACGCTTGACTTGGACAGTAACTGGAATCATGTGGAATCATGAAGGCATCATTAAGTTGAGTGTAGAGAGGGAGCAGATAATCATAAATGCGGGGGCGATTCTAGGAATTTCATTAAGTTGGAAGGCATAAGAAGGACCATGATTCATGCACAGCGGCCAATCTTATAATTAGCCAATGATATGTTTTCAATAGGTGAGTGACAGCGATAGAGCACTCTGAGGGCCAATCGGCTTTCAGCTGGGGCCAGTGACCCAGTGGCTCACCCCTGTACACTCCCCTACTAAAATAAAAGGTGACTTTTGGGTAGGATTGTGTCATTCCACTAAGAGAGAACTATGAGATGTCAGGATGGCCGCTATCTGTCTCAAACCACAGCGTAGAAAAATCCCAACCCACACACAGGAGGAGCTTCACCCACAGATACACATGCAGAGCAGATGAGATCGACGTGGCCAGGCTGGGACATGCTTGAGTATGGAAAAGCAAAGGTGACAGGTCAAATGAAGAGTCAAACACAAGCCCGAAGCGGATGAAGGGTGATGTGTAAGACTGGGACCACTGGGATGTAGCTTTACCGTAGATGATAGCAGGCGTCGGCGTAGCCTCTGACAGCAGAAAGAGAGCAGTCAGGTAGGAGGAAGTGGTTAGATACTTGTCAGAAGTATAGTATCCTTACAAATAGCTACTTATTCTCATTTGAGGCTATGGAAGGAACAGGTACCTAAACACCACTTAACGAATCAGACGACGTTACTACATGAAATATAGACCCTAATCGTAAACTTCAAAAACACGGAAAAGAAATCACACTGAAGGGACGAACACATCAAGACATCCAGGCTGCAGGGGAGGAGGCGAAGGCAAGAGCATTTGGGTGTGGAGAAACCGCTTCGTCCAGACACAGCGCTCAGCCGTTAGAAAGCGAGGGCCGTACCCATGAGTGTCAGCGTAGCGCTGGCGGAGTCCTGGTCCAGCGTTGTGTTCATGATGCAAGTGTAGGTGCCTTCATCACCTTTGGTCACGTTGTAGATGGTCAGACTGTCCATGTCGACCACAAACCTAAACACAAAGGGAGACCATGTGTAATCAGCAACGGCATAATCACTCTATTTCCCAGAATTAGGCAGGAAAAACACGCCTTAAAGACTGTCAAGGTGCCCAAGACCCCAGGCACCTGCCTCTCATCATCGGGCAGCTCTCCGTCATTCTTCAGCCACGTCATTGTGGGAATGAGCGAGGGGTCGTGCTTCACCTTGCACTCAAAGAGCACATTTCCGTTCTTCTGGACAACCTTGTACTCGGGCTGCTTGAGGATCCGTGTGGGTTCTGGTACAAGAAGAGTATGGAAGATACGGGTCATTTAATTGTCATGTAGCTGCAACATAATGCAATGAAACCCTCTGCTTCATGCATTTAGAAATGAAGAAAACACAGCCCTGAAGAAAATTAAGACACCAATCTACACATTTCTTTTTAATCTGCATTGTTAAATCCTGGTTTAATGCTGGTTCTGATGGCAGACAAAATTATATCACGATATTTCAAGGAAATTTCTGATAACGGTATTTATGATGATGCAGAACAAAAACAGACGTTTTAGCGGTGATTGCAGCTTGCAGGGAGCATTTATTCATGCAGACAAAATGAAAGGCATTTTCCATCCGTCTTCTCCAATGAGCTACTGTCATGGATGACACACTCCCTCATTCGGAGTCTGAATCTATTGCCACAAGGTGGCAGCTGCAGCATTATAGTGCAATAGTAGGTACGCAGCCCTAGAGCGACACAGCATAAGTCAAATGTAAGCATAAAGGTAGCCTGTGTAAATCTTAAGTAGAAGTATGACATAACTGCTTAATGCTTTAGTTTAACGATAACAATAACTAACCTAAGTAACTGAACCTTGTAACTCTTCCAGAGCCTGCACAATACTGTACAAATGAAAACAAATAGCAGCAATCCAAACAAATCTCCAGTGAAAGTATAAACAGTCACTGCCTATAAAAACAAAAATGCTGTTTAAATAACAGTCGTCCTGCATCTTTGTGAGGCAGAACATCAGAGCTGGAACAGCTGCATTGCCTCTAATTTCTTGTGTTAATATACACTGCTCAAAAAAATTAAAGTCCATCATTCAGTAAAATGGACTAGCCTGCCGCATCATTTTTTCACTTCGATTTTCGGGGTGTCGATGTGGGATCCTTTCATTCCCAACACATCACCCAGTTCATATCAGTATACAGTAGATATCCAGCATGATTTTTTTCCCATTGAGATGTGAGGTGTTTTCAAAGTGTTCCTTTAATTTTTTGAGCAGTATAAAGTGGATATACCCTGAAATGAGGTAAGTTAGAATGTCAGGACTGGAACTGTAAACACTGGAATAGTTAACTAACTTCTTTGTCAAAAAACACCAGCTTTAATTTGTTATAACAAATGTTTTCCTTCAATATTACTATGTAATTATGTGAGTAATTTGAATTATCACAAAACAAAAGGGTGGTTAGTGTGCTGTGCGAAGTTTCGATGGGATACCGCTACCGCTGTTCCGGCTGACTGACCGCCGGAGTCGGCAAAACCACCAGAAGTGATATTTATTAAATTACCATTAGTATGGTGAGCTTTTTAATAACCTTTGTCCTTATAGCTGCTAGATACACTCATTATTAAAGCCATAAATTCATCTGCCTACTAGCTTAGAATTTCCACTGAATAAGCGGTTGAGAAAATGTGTAGGCTAAAATCTGGGTTTATTCTACATTGATTGACAGTGCCAGAGTGTGTGTTCGCGCACATACGGCTTGTTGGGACCAGTGTTATTACCGTAAAGTAAACCTGAAACAAAATAATTCATGAACTGAATTAAAAATGAAAACTATTTACCACAAAAATGTGTCAGACTTTACTCTGCACACACAGACTCACTACACTACCAACGTCTTTCTACCTTGTCTATCCACAATATTTCCTCTTTTAAAAGATGTTGCGGCGCCTGAGCTGTGGAACTGGCAAATGATTCACTTCCATAATGCATTTCGTTAAACATTCAGCATCTTGTCTAAAGCACAGTGAACGATTACATGTGGATGTCGGTAACCCAGCCCCCCACCACTATTTTACGTGATTATATGGCGTAATCCGATGCCCATATGTTAGTGATCTGTATAAATTCTGTATATCATTACGTTTGTTAAAACACGTCAGACACCACCAACATCTTTTTACCTAGTTTAACTATCATATCTCCTCTTTCAAAAGATATTTTACAGACGCATACCTATGAACTGAGAAATGAAACAAAGAAATTTGCTAAGGCCTCAATTTTTTCCAGAGCTGTATATCACAAATGCAATAGTCATCTAAATATAGCATAGCATGCCATAGCATGACACCCATGTTTTCCATCATACATGCTCCAGTGGTGACTCACCTTTGACCTCCAGGTAAACATGGTTCTCCTTCTTGCCAAGGGAGTTCATGGCCACACAGGTGTACCTGCCACTGTCTGCCTTCTGCACCGTGTGGATCTCCAGGGTTCCGTTCTTGTGCTGCTCGTAATCATCCCCATCCAGGACGCTGTTCTGGCCTTCCTTGAACCTGCAGGAGAAACACGCCGAGATCACTTTTCCCCATTGAATAAGAGTGCTTCAATATTTACAGTGTTGACATATTGGCACGTTTTGTTTTCAAACATGGCTATATCGCACTCACAAAATGACAGCAGTTTCGTATAATTAGGGAGTTCTAACTTGTCTACTGATCATGTGATACATGGACATACCATGTGATCCTTGGTATAGGGGATCCAAAGGTGGCGCAGTCCAGCAGGGCGGGACTGTTGGCGATGACCTGGTAAACTTTGTTTGGCCGTGTCAGCACCCGTGGTGGCTCCGCTGCGGGACAGGAAGGCCTGTTACTCTACAAGCACAGGCTATAAGCAGCCCACACACTGGCTGACCAGTGCTAGTGAAAGCCGATGAATGCATATCAGGAAAGCTCCATAGACAAGAATAGTAACCGTCTATTAAGATTATTATTGACAGCGAGGTCGGACAATGAGAAGAGTAGGACTCACCCAGGACGTTGACGAAGGCATTGGCCAGCAAATAACCAAAGTCATTGGACGTGTTGCACTGGTACACAGCACTTGATCCAGGCTGAACATCACTAAAGATGATACTGTCCTCTTCTACTTTCCTGCTGGGGTCTCTAGGTGAATCTATCAAGGGATCACAGTCTATAAATGTAAATATGTGTATATATTCATATTCTTTGTATTGATGATATCATCCAAATTTAATGACCAGTTATCAAGTACAGAGGGTGTGGCGGGTTTGGAGCCCATCCCATCCCAAAGGACGGGGGTCAGGGGACACCCTGGATGGATGCCGGTCCATCACATGGCACTTACACACACTCACATGTCGTGGACATAAACATGAAAATGGTGCTTTGCAGTGACAGAGCTGTGAGAACAGGTCCTCCACCACAGGGACTAAGGGCCCACTCACTCTCAATGGGGATGCCATTCATGGACCAGCTGATGGTGGGCTTGGGATCACCACTGGGAAGACAGCTAAGGACACCAGTCTCCTTGGGCGCCAGGATCAGGTTCTTGGGGCCGCTTATCCAGTATGGAGCAGCTGCCGTGGACAAAGCCAGCAGTGATATCATCAGTGAGATCAGAAAGAGCTGAGCCTGCAGGTAGGCCTCATCTCCCTGACAGACCTTTCACCGTGACGGTGATGATGTGATAGACGGCGCCCTGTGAGTTGCTGGCCATGCAGCGGTAGTCGCCTGCGTCTGCTTCCGTCACATCTGAGATCATCAGGGTCTTCTGGAAGTTGTGTAAAGTTGTCCGGTTCATGGGCAGGTCCCCACTCTCCTTTCTCCAGGAGATATCTGGAGTTGGCCTTTTTTTAGAACAAAAAAAAAGAGCAAATACACATTTTGCCGGAATATCCATGGTCACGCCTGTTGTTTTCCAGACACATTCAGTTTCCATGGTGACATACAGGCCTTCGGCAATACACTCCAGTTGCAGAACATCCCCTCTGAGCACCATAGCTGAGCTGGAAGCTCCAGAGGGCACCAGGAATGTAGGCCGGCGTTCCCCTGAAGGACTGTCTGCAAATGTGAACATGAAGAGTGCATTTTGGCAAAGGAGCTGAGAACCACGGCCTCAGCGTGGCCCTGAACCTGGCCGCTGGGTCCTAACCAGAATGACTGTGGAGACATACATCTTCTAACTCAGAAACAAGGACATGCTATCTGGTCCTGGAAAGCTTCTCCTAGGCATTTTTCACTCCATACTCACAAATGTACTCATTTACAGCGGGCCGTATTAGAAAATGTTCTCATTTACAGCGGGCCGTATTAGAAAATGTACTCATTTACAGCGGGCCGTATTAGAAAATGTACTCATTTACAGCGGGCCGTATTAGAAAATGTTCTCATTTACAGCGGGCCGTATTAGAAAATCTTCTCATTTACAGAGGGCCGTATTAGAAAATGTACTCATTTACAGAGGGCCGTATTAGAAAATCTTCTCATTTACAGCGGGGCGTATTAGAAAATCTTCTCATTTACAGAGGGCCGTATTAGAAAATCTTCTCATTTACAGAGGGCCGTATTAGAAAATGTTCTCATTTACAGAGGGCCGTATTAGAAAATCTTCTCATTTACAGAGGGCCGTATTAGAAAATCTTCTCATTTACAGAGGGCCGTATTAGAAAAT
>JAODLD010000001.1:1286276-1296308 GCA_026781065.1 Mormyrops boulengeri | reverse complement strand
AACGAGGGGTACGGCCTGTGTGGATTGCTGACACCCCCCGCCCCGCCCCCACCCACCGCCGCCCCCCAATTCCGCACCCTCTGTCTCGGAGACAGGCAAACAGAGTCTGCTGGCAGGGCCAGGCACATCCCAAGGCTGGGGAAAGAGGCGGCCGCCAAACGTGGAAGAATGCGCACTGCATTGTGTTCCAGCTGAAGCACACTTAAGTACCCCCCTATAGCACCCCCAAGGGGCCGGGTGCATGAACTGCATGATAAAAGAGCGACAATCCACATATTTGAGCATTCAAACACAGGCCGTAAACATCAGCTAACATGGACTGTCCTCGTTTGTCGCTGGAGTGCCACAAAGAGGCCCGGCTGATCAATAGTGACAAGCGTTCTAACTGGATGAAAAAGCCGCCACTCAAAGGCAGGATGGCTCTGCATGGCTGCGGGCCGCTTACAGGAGGGGGGGTGGGTGGGGGGGGCAGGAACAAGGGGCTCTCCAAGTCCTATTCAGATACACCGTGTGAATGCAAATTATTTCTCCTTCATCGCCTTTTAAAAGCGTCGGCAGACCCATTTCAGACAGGGAGCCCCAGACTAGGCTATTCTGAGTGAGGAATCTAGTTAACTGTGTCGATGTACACCCAAGTCGCATCTAAAAACAGGTCTGAAACCCGTTTTGATATGAAAAGAATTTAGTGAGTAAATGAACGTTTATTAACATGCTGCCATCTGTCGCCGTACTGTGAGCCTGGGGTCTGTCCCGGGAAGAGCAGGGCAGGGGACGGAGTGTATATCTTAGGTCACATGGTCACGCTAGCGGATTTAGGCTAACACGCTAACCTCTAATTGTCTTCCGATTCCCAGAGATGGGAATGGCAAGCATGAAAGGGGAACCTCGTAGATGCTGGGGACTGCCGCCTTTCAGAGACGACCGGGCAGCGCACCGCCCAGGGCCCGGGTGAGAATTCAGGTTTTCATATGCAAAGTTCTGCAAACAACTCAAAGAAAGCCGACAAGAGTCAAAGTCAGACAAAAGTCAAACATCCATTGTAAATCCGCGCCATCGTACTCATCGTTTTGTTCTCATGAGAAATTAGTCTTTAACTTAGCTTCTGAAGTTGAATGGATTAGTCAAGTTTAGGGAAAGAGTGCAAGAAACAGGGAAAAATACATTCTGTTATTTATCTGTTAATGAATGTGGCATGCAGGCCCAGATAGGTCAAAAAGTAATCCAAGTGATAAAATACTCACTGCTAAGATTAACTGTTTCCACATTTCACCTGTAAATTTACCACAGAAAGACCTCAGTACAATTTAGTCTTATTCCTTACAATCATGTTATTCATTATTACTGTCTTTCTGGGCATAATAATCACAATAATCATAATTTCACAAGTAACAGGAGAAATACCACGTGGTGATAAAGCCCCTTAAAACACATGCTGTCATGTGACACTGTCATGTGACACTGTCATGTGACTGACCCATCCCTGCCCACGGCATCCCGTCTTGCCGGGGATGGTATCCAGGATGCTGCATGCTGAATGCTGGTTTACTGGCCAGTATGTCCTGGCATCCAAAATCAGTGTACATCCTAGATTTCAACAGAACAAATGCCATCTTCCCACTGCAGTGCCATCGAACAGCCTCAGAGAACGCAAAATAAACAATGATCATTTAAAACAGAAATTTCATATACAGCAGCAAAATATGACAGTGAATGTGAGTTATGTGTGTGAGTATTGTGCTCACCACCACAAACATCACATTGATGTGGTGTGGCTACCCACAATGCCCCTGAAGCATGTCTCCTGCAGGAGCAGCAGCTGCGTTTACAGGCGGTCCCCACAGGTGCTCTCAGATCTGGCCTTCATCCATCACAACGCATCTCAGAAACAAGGTCAGCACTGTGCTTCAGAAGCTCGTCTCTCACTTACAAACGAGAAGCAGCTGTTCGCAGACCGTCTGAAAGCAGACCAGGCAACACAGCGCCGGCCAAGGCCCGGCCCAAAGCACAGCGGGTGTCATCTGGACGATAAAGAACTTCAGTGAGAGTCAAAATCACCGACAGTGCTACGATAAAATCTATGATTTTAGGCAGCATTCCAGGTCCAATTGCGCTCCTGAAGTGACTTGGATATGTTGACTTTGAATCATGGCCTGGGCCGTGACTTAAATAACTACAGCTTCTTGGGCGTGACCCCGCAGCTAATAAATCACACTTAGCCCTGGCCTCAGCCTGCCCCTTTGTCGGGGGTATTTATTAGAGTATAGGCTTCGCTCTCCCATTCACGCTGGCAGGCCTTGTGAAGTCCCTCATCAGGAGAAGGCTGACATTCTCTGCTAAGCATCACGGTTGTGCAGCTCTCGGTTTCCGCCGTATTAGACAGGCCATTGTCAGCTAGCTTGCCTTCCTGGTGAGGCAGACCTGCTAGATCGGGGACAGAAGGTGACCTGCCTTCCAGACCCCAGCCACAGGACATGTGGCCCTGGACCGCAGCTCACTGCTAAAACCTCTTCATTTCACGCTCCATCTTGCCATCTAGAAGGATGGGGCCTGTCTGTCTCCAAGCACGAAATAACAAGGGTATCGCGAAAAGGAATAAATACACTGTGGTTTGGGGAAAACTACGTATTGGAAAGTTTAGAATCTGCCTTGTCATAGCTATAACTATTATAACATAACTATATAACTACTATAAAATAACAATAATTAACTATAAAATGGTGAAAAATTGATAAAAAAAAAACTAAACTAAATAAAATTTCCAGAGAATTAGAAAGAGGGGCTGCAAATCAATAATAAAATGTTGTCTTATAATTATGACATTAAGATAATAAGAAAATCAGACAGTCCTTGGAAACAGTGGGGGTGCTCAGGAGCGATTTACAGCCGTGCTGAAACAGCCAGCCTTACAGCTCCAGAAATATTCTCATTTGCAAACCATTTAAACAACAAGCTCTGTGTATTTAATGGAATGCAGTGGCTTTACCAAATCTTTCCTAAAAAAACAGCTATCAAAGGTGGTCATTCGGGGGCCCTGTGAGAAAAGGCTGGGGTCTCCTTGTCCCCCCCGCCAGCGAGATGTGCAAGCCCCCAGCCAATGACAGTCTATTGATGATTAATACGAGCGACCAGAAAAATATGAAAATGAGTGGAAATGTGATTCTGTTAAACTTCCCTGCTCATTTGCCCCCCCCCCCACTGGACTCTTCATCATCCAGCTGGCAGAACATACAAGATAGGCAATTACTGAAGGCAGTATTGCACAATAGCACACAATGACAGCGATGCACACGCGCAATAGCACACAAGGACAGCAATGGTAGGTAGGTAGGTAGGTAAACTTTTATTTATCCCTCGGGATGGTTCCTCCGGGAAATTCAGTTCCCAGTAGCAGCGTAGCACCATACAACATACAGACGGCATACAGTACAAAAACAATGCACACACACAGTAGCAGGAGTGGAGAGATTAAATAGGCATTGAACCCCAGAAACCCCTTCCGGGCTGACAGTGATGGTTCCCGTCTGCCGGACACCCCTCGTCTGAAAACGTCGCAAAGAGTGACGCCTCCGCCACCGGGTGCCAATCAGTCCCGACCTCCCGTGGTCCAGTGTTTGCCCAGATGCTGCAGAACACCCTCCCCAAGGTGCCAAACTAGTGTACGCCCTCAGTGGGGGGTCGGAAGTAATGGGCCTGTCATGCATCTGTCCCGTCACACCGAGGTACCAAAAAGCAAGAGAGATACTCTGAATAAATCCAGCGATTCCCCTTCTTTCAGCTCAGAACATGAGCTCATTTAATTTGTCTCCATATAAAAGTGTGGTCCCCAGAGCTGAAGCCATCCTACAGCCTGTATTTCTGAGGGGAACCGCAGCCAAAATCCTCTGCAGCCCTCTTCAGTCAAACAGACTAAAGCCAGCGCAGAGCAGGTAGAGCATGTCCCAGCCGGACCCCAAAAGCCCCTCTGAAGCTGACATAAGAGGGACAGAAAGATTTTGACAGGTTCTCTGGGGCATTTTCAGAGACCTGCTGAAGATTTATCTTTCAAGAATGCAACATAACAAAAACATTAAGCACTAAATGTGATTTTCCCTGCTGCACTGCTAATTCTGACAAAGAGGGTTCCCAGGAAGCCACGTCCTACCTCTGGATGTCCAGGCCAATCTTCTGCAGCACTTGGCTTCTCTATCAGTCCTCTTGCAGGGACTTCAATACCTATAAAACAGGTACATGACATGCCTTAAATCAAGCATGAAAGTTCACTCTTCTCAGGTAGAATTGGACTAATGTAATTTCATTGATTGTTATTCGATCCATTTTTCAAGCAGCCAGCCACTACTGCCTTCAGAATAACCTTTATGAAGTTCACATAAAAAAATTGGTACCGTTTGTATGATCTATCCCAAGACCGTGATATCCCTCTCAAGAAATCCCCCATGACATCACACAGACCTAAAGTGCTTTTTACCCAGACCACATTGAACTTACTGACTGACTTCTGGTAATAAAGCAGTCCAGTGCAGACCAGCTGTGACACTCACTTAAGGCCTGGAGGAAGCGTCCTGAGACACAGGCTGCCAGACATCCCGCCACTCAGTGAAACGCCCACGGCCTCTGAGGCACCATTTGTGGCCTGACGTCTGTGTTCAGAGGTCCTGGGTGTTTCTGCATGTCTTCACATGTGGGGGGAGCAGCAATTATGGCGAACGCCAGTGTCTCAGGGTCCCACTATGATCTCCCGTGGGGGTCAGCTGTCACGCCCTCCCTGCTGAAGAGGGCTCCTCTCTTTCACAGGCTTTGTTGTCTGGCTATAGTTAGTTGCTGGCCTCAAATGGTGATGAATACGGTGATCACCAGCACAATGACGGTGTTTTTCAATTTTGAATTTAATGCAATTTAAAGAAATATAGAATCGAACATTGGATATCAAGAAGCTCTGTAGTCTTAATACACCCATTAGGGCACAAATAAGTTTGGCACAGATTATGCAAATAACCCCCAACTGTACCCTGCAACTGTCCGAGGAGGAATCCTGCACAACATGGGAGGGAATGACAATCAATGGAAAGGTGCTATAAAACTTGACATCAAGAAAAACAATGTTGAAGAAAAAACAGGACAGTGTGCTACTCAGTAAACGTCTGTGTCTGTCATCAGAAGGTTGCAGGTTCAAATCCTGTCCTTGGTAGCATAGTCACATGTCCATTGGACTCGAAGCCCTGTGTGTTCTGACACATTATTTCCATGATCATTATCAAAATTATCACAGCAGACAGGACATCATTGGTTCAGATCCTACATCTGTGAGTCCTGGCCATGCAACATTCTGTCTGCAGTTCATGGTTTTACCCTCCTTGGTCCACTCTCATTAGGTACTCGGCACAGTTGACCATTAGCACCTCACGGGCCTCACTGTTTCGGACACGCTCGACCCAGTCGTCTGGCCATAATCATCTGGCTCTTGCCAAAGTCTTGCTTATATCTTTATCCTTGGCCATTTCTTCTGCATTCAGCTTGTTGACTATGAGTACACAATGTCATCTTACCGTCTAATATATCCCAAACCTTGACACGCTGTCACAATTGCATAAAGTACCAGGGGAGCAGCACAGAAGCCGTGCGGTCGGGTAAACGGGGGTTTATTTGGGGAAAATAACCAAAAAACACAGGACACACGCAAGACCGACGTCAATGACCGGACAGGGGTGAGACTGACTAGGAAGCACTTAATACAACAAGACTAATTAACAACAACTAGACACAGCTGGGAACATGTGGATTCTACACGAGGTAAATGAGGGGGCATGGCACACGGGAGGATCGCAGGAGCAGGGCATGACACATACACAGTTTCTACTACACAATCAACATTATTCCCTTCACATGGGGGCATCATAATGGTCTGGCTTCTCGGTGCAAAGCCTCTGAGTCTGACTGCGGTGCTCCGAGCACCAAGACTAAGCTCTCTGGGCAATGACCAGCTCTGTGTGGCTTCAGGCCAGCCGGATGACAAACCATAAGACATCCATTTCAGTCACACAGCTCCCAGGCACACCACGATTCACAGGAAGCCTTTGTCAGCACACAAAGAGAAAAGGCGCCCACCATGTGAACATCAGCAGGCTGCAGGAAGTCTGAGATCTTCAAGGATTAACCATTTTTAACCAATCTTTTAATTTATCAAAATTCTACTTATCTATATTACACCCAAAGCAGTAACAAGGTGACTGTACTTCTAACCTGGAAGATTAAACAGAACTAGCCTACATCCTCAGTCTACAGTTGACTACTGGAAATGGTAAGCTGTTCTCTGTGTTTGAAAACATTGAAAATCAATAGCAATTTAACTATGTTAAAAGAAAAGTAGCCACAACCATATTTCATGTCCTGCTCCCAATCAACGGTTTAAATATAGAAAACTATCCCGTTTCCCACCCAGAAAGATTATACAAGATTTACTTTGGCTGATCGCATAAACCCTGTGACCCCGACAAGCTTTACAGAAAAAAAAATCACAGATTAAAAATCTCAATGGAAACATTTTGCATAAATCAGGGGGTTAAGATTATTGAAAACTGCAAGTAATTATCCTAATTAAAATGACACAGCTGTGTGTGTGTGTGTGTTGGGGGTGTGTTTAAATGCATTACTAAGGGAACAGAAAATACAGTGCTACCTTGGAACACAAACTTAATTTGTTCCAGAAGGCTAGTCGATTTGCGATCTGGTCGCGGTCCAAGTTGAAATGACTGCTTATTTAAACGTAACTACCTAGCTAACGAATGATAAAAGCTCGGAAGCGAGAGCAGACACATGCACCACCCTCACGTCTCGCTATAATCTCCTTTTTAAGTTCTACAGTTACTCTCACTACTGTCCTCTTTGGTTTGCTGCTGTCACCGCCCACTTTCTTAGGGGCCATGATTACTGCATCACTAAATGTACTGTGGGTAAAGCAGCACAGCTTTCGCACGTCAAACTTTGTCATGAGGTACCACGACACGATTCATGGGCATCAGCATCCCAGTAGGTCCGTTTGCCATTGTTGTTTTCAATCTGTACAAGTTTTAGCAGGTCTGTTTTGTTGTGGTCCGAGTTTTCGGTCGAGTTGCAGTTAGATTTTTCTCGATCCGTACAAGTTTTATAGGAATGGTCAGGTTCTAAGATTTCGGTCAAGGTACAAGTCGGAAAAAAATTCGACAGACCCGTTTGATGTCCAAATTGGTCGAGTTAAGAGGCGTCCAAATTCCAAGGTTTTACTCTCATTTCTTTGGGAAAGAATTTACTTGCAAGTTGTAGGGCTGTATGTCATGAGGCACATTAGTCAAAAGTCTGATGAAAAATAAAAACACAGGTGAAGCAAAGTTTGCTGGTCAGAGGCCACATTGTTTATGCTGTTGTGTCAGATAATTCATTTCCATACATATGTACAGCACAACAATGGATGTCAGAGTCTTAAATGTCACACCATCCATCTCCCCGTCAGGAAGAGCACGGCTGTGTGGACACACACTGTGAGCTTATGCTTGGCAGATATGTAAACAGCAAGTTTTTCATACCATACACAAAGTCATAGTTTCATTCAGCCACTATAGCACCCCCTGCAGGGAGGGTGGTGTCAATGCTGTTTGCAAGGTACCAGAGGGATTTAAAAGGACACAAAGACTTCTGTGAGGTCCCGAATTACTGAAGCGCAGCATGGTGCTTCACCGTGATAAATGGGACCATCGAGACTGGCGATGATGATGGCGACCGGGACAGGGGTGCACAAGATGTAAAGAATCATTTCTGTTTGGGATGGGGGAACAGCTTACCATCCACATTCCATCATGCTGATATTTTTCATTAGCTTTTTAAGAAAACCTCATTATAAAATAAACATCACAATCACAGCCTAATCATTGAACTTGATGGAAACACCATGACATGTGCAATATGGGTTAATCCACCTCGATTCGTCAAATTTAAGAAAAACTTTGCACATGCAGTTTTCACATTTTGTATATGTGAAGCTGTTTCTGAAATATCAGCCCCCACCTTTAAAACTCTAGTTATTACAGGTATTTAAATCTGCTCAGGGGTCACACAGTCAGATTTATTTTAAGAAAATCAAGCACCCAGCATTTTATGTTAAACTTCAGCTACATTGCTGAGAGTCCAAACGCTTACAGTCATATAACCAGATGTTTACTTCATAAAATGGTACAGAAATATAAAATGGCTGCTCTTTTTATAGATTTAAGATTGGATAGTATAGGATATTGAATTGTATTGAATTGGTTCTCCAGTTACTTTACTGGGAGAACACAGTGTGTGGCTATAGATAATTCTACCTCGGAAATATTAAAAACTGGTGTGCCTCAAGGTTCTATTTTAGGACCTGTTTTATTCTCTATTTATATAAACAATGTTAGTTTAGGGTTAGAACCAGCAAAAATAAACTTATATGCTGATGATACTATTCTTTACACCACTGCTTTGTCACTGTGAGAGACAATAGATTCCTTATAGTCTTTTTTAATTTTAATTTATTACAGATGTCTTGTCAAGTTAAAACTGGTGTTAAATGCCAAGAAAACCAATTTATGGTATTTACACGGTCAGGTTCTCTCCTTGATTATTCTGTTTTAACACTAGATGGCACTCATCTGGGGAGGGTGTCTTCTTACAAATATCTCGGTATCTGGCTTGACAAACAAGTTATCTTTTGGAGTCCATATAAACAGTTTGTTAAAAAAAAAACGTCGCCCAAAACTAGGCTTTAATTCCCTTCTACAGAAATGTTTTCCCCTCATTGCTAGAAAAAGACCAGTACAGAGGACCTTCCTATCAGTATTAGATTATGGTGATGTAATATACATGCAGGCACCTTCATCTTATTTGAAGAAACTAGATATTATATATCATGCAGCATTGAGGTTTATAACTGGTGTAACTGCAAGAACACATCACTGTAAGCTATATGAGACGGTGGAGTGGACGTCATTACATCTTAGAAGGAAAATGCACTGCCTGGTTTTTACTGCAAAGGCTTTAATGGACAAATGACCTCAGTACATATGTAGTTTTCTGCCACATGAGTGGAATATGCTACAAAATATATTTAGACTCCTTGCCTTCTCTGAATGTGTTTAAAAATCTCTTAAACTCTGAGCTTAAAGAACAGTGTCATTGTTTCGTATAAATTAATTTTATTCTATGCATAGTTGGAGTATTTGTATGTGTTTTAGTCTGTGTTCATATTAATCATCTCTGTATGTATGTAAATGAAACTTTTGTCTTGGTTTTCTTATTTGCTGCCATCTTGGCCAGGACTTCCTGGAAGAAGAGATATTGTATCTCAATGGAACCTTCCAGGTAAAATAAAGGACAGATAAATAAATAAAATAAAATTAATAAAATTTGAAGGATCTAGCTAAAGCATTTGCTAGATATTGCAGTTTTTAAATGGCCTCTCAACACATGATGCTAGGGAGACCTAGTCACACCCCAGCCCTTAAAAAATCTTTTGCAAAAACTAATGACATTAGAGACCTAAAATTTTGTACTTTTCCCATTAGAAAATAAATCTTCCCCCTGGAATTTTTAGTCTAATCTGAGGTGGTGAGGTGGGAGGCGTTTGATGGACTGACATGGACTAACTCATAAGGACTCTTTGTAATAGTGTGAATGTTAGTGAATATCAGTGCAGAAACCTGCACTGAACCAAGAACATTACTGGATGAAAAATTCATACCGTTTATGTAATAAAAAAGCAGCAGTGACAACATGAACTGAGAGGTTAACAGGAGAAGACAGTCACTGTCTGAATCACGTCTGGCAGTTATTCTGCTAAACCAGGACCGGTTGTTCAGATATAAAAATATGCAAAGATCTATTAGAGAGAGGAAGCCTGCAGCTCTACAGCAATGTGTCTGTCTGGACGCAGCAGGGGGGGAAATGCAAATGGAAGGTGTTTGTTTTTACCTTCATAGCCTCAGTCATGCCCACCCTGCAGTTAGGGCTGAAATGCGACTGGTAGGTATACGTTTTTAC
>JAODLD010000001.1:1268610-1280746 GCA_026781065.1 Mormyrops boulengeri | reverse complement strand
CTGTATTTGGATGACAGTGATCCAATCCAGTGTTGCTTTGAAAAACCGGCATAAAAGTAAAAAGGATTACCAGAGCCCGGATAGCAAAACAAGGGATTTCAAAATCCGAATCACTTTGATCCGGATTAAATAGCTTGAACAACTGGGCCCTGGTGATTATTGCACATGCGGCATACAATCGTGATTATATCGAGATCTGACATGGTGCAGCACTACCCACAGGTCAGCAATCTGCGCTCCACTGAGGCTTACACAGAAAATCGGGGGTACCGGGGGGAGACCGCTTCACCCGCCCTATCAAGAGAGCCCCTGCTTTTTGGGCTGTTCTGCGGTGTCTAGTCCCAGAGACTCATTTTTCAAAGCAGTCTATTATGCCAGACTTCCAAACAAGCATCAGACGGGAGGCAAACAAAGGCAGTGTGTGATCGACTGCGACGAGGAGGCATTGATTTCCATCTCGGCACGGCATTAGATCAGTGTTGGCTTTTTATTCTTCGGCTCTTGCTTCCATTTTCAGCCATCTCAACTCACACTGGATGAACGTCGTTTTCTGGGACCGTAGCAAAGTGCTTCTCAGGGATACTGATGCCAGTCACTAAATATTTTAAACTTGTCGATGTTTCTGAAGGCTGTACAGCGACAGGTTTTGATCTGCATCCTGTCCTTGATCCTGTCTATGGAAGCCAACTTAAGCATTGGGATTGACAGCCCATCAGCATCGCAGGTGTCTCCAATTCTGACTTTAACTCCATCTCCTTCCCTATTCCAGTCCGTCCAGAAAAAGCAATTGTAATTCTAAAGCTTACTCAATCCTGACATGCGGCTTCCTTGAAAGGTTTTTCTGCTGGAGGCCAATCAGATAATTAAATAAAATTAGCTTGAGCAGCAGGAAATGCATTCTTGTCCTTGGCTGCGGTTTTATAAGAGTGATCTAGGAAACACCTCAAAATAAAACTAATACATATATAGAGAGAGCTATGCATAAAAGAATTTCTAAAGAAAATGAATTCTTCCTAAAAGTAACATTAAAAAGTACCTGGTAATTCATAAACATTTCTGAAAAGAACAATGTCTGAGTAATGCAGAGGTTAAGTAATGGCTCCCCTGAGGTGTCACCCGAATCCATCATGTTACCCACATGTTAGGGGCATGTCTTTTGTCTAGCCTTACAAACACGGAAGTCCAAAGCATCCCTCCCAAACAGCGAGGATGAGGAGGACGCTGCCCTGCGAGGAAGGCTGGGTGACAGTCTAACTTACGTCCTCGGGATCAGAGCTAAACATCCAGGCTGTGACTGGTGTTTTATTTTATTCACGGACCAACCCAATTACCACAAGAAGCCTTATTCCAAGAAATCTAATTTCCTGGTAATAACTGCAAAAAAATCTAATTATCCATGACATTTGTTACTGTATGTACGGTCTATACCATTTGATGAAATATATTATACAAGTCATAACACAGTTTGAAGTACTATACAGGCTGAATGTCGTTTTTGTATTTATACGCTATGATCGTATTTCATGTGTTTTATGTATGAAAAAGTGTCACAGCTGTAGGTCTCACGTGTATTTTCTCAAAGGTTCAACAGCCAGCCCCTCTGGGCACTACATCCTTCTGGTCCAGCGGGAACATCGCCACAGATCCACTCATATCTTCTTATTGTTTTTATATATAACCATAAAAATAAGAATATAGTAGCCAGATGTCCAGGGCGGAAGCTCAGCCAAAATCCCAGGCTAAATTTAGATCCTGTTTTGCTGCGTCAGGTATTTTCATGCAGCAGCTGCACTAAAAACAGACACCAGGGAGAGAGGAATGTGTAGGTGCGCTGAGCGTCACTGGACGCCCTAAAAGCAGCCCAGCTTGCACCCCTTACTTCTAAAAACATTTAGGCTGTGTGCAGTTAGCATGCTGGGTGAGGAGCAGGTCTTTATGGTCATTAGGCTGTTTACACATTCATCCATTCTGACTTTACATACTGTCCAGTATTAACTGCCGTCACGTCCATCTGTAGTGCTGTTCTCCATGCTAGATATGGCAGTTAGGGGTCATAAATAAAAACACAACGAAAGCAAGTCCCGCAGAATAAATTTGCATAGACGTGACATAAATGCAGGTCTGCCTTTGAAATCAATGACCGCAGGTCACTCACCAAGGTCCTGAGGGCTTTAAAATGATATTATGGTTCCGTTTTCTAGAACATTCTGGGAACCAGCGGGATAAAATAGAGCGATAATAAAACAGGATACAGAAGGCTTTTACCTCCCCTTACAGCTGAAGTGTTTCTAACATTCACACAAATCAAACTGCGACGCCTCTTCCTGTCTCTACCAGCACATACTGCACATGAATGATGTAGGTACTGTTTACCTCACCTGTAAGTCACTTTGGACACTTCATCCATTAAAAAAAGAAATGAAAATATACTGTCACTGGGGGCACCATAAGGGGAGGGATGTGAGGACAATTACAGGGGCCCCTGAGTGACAGGGCCCTAAAGAATTTAGAGCATAACTGCACTGGTCTACTTGGGACTGTCACTGGGCCCGAAATCTCCAGTGGCGCCCCTGATTGCCACCCCTGGATTTTTTGTGAAAGGCAGCTGTCACATGTTTGACTAAAAGAATGAAGATGATAAAAAATCATCCATTCTTCAGGTTCCTGCCCTGTCTGAAGCATCACCATGGTCTATCTGCTGTAAAACGAGATGAATTACAGCTAACAATTTGCTGCCGCCCTTGTGCCTCTTCCCCGGCGGCTTCCGGGGAGACATTTAATTGGCTTATCAGGATCTGGCCCACTTGTGGGGAGCGACATGTGCTCTCAGCCTTGGTGCACAGGCTGCTTGCGTAGTCCAGATCAGCTGATGAAGCCGTTATTCCCGCCGTTAGACTTTAAGACGGTCAAATGGGGCTCTTCGCCTGCTGGGAAGAGATATTCCAGAGCCTATTTAGGGGAAATGTCAGATTTGGACTTGGTCTACAAGACAGCTTAGCAAGTACTATATTCAAACTTAAAATGAGATGAACAGCAGCTTACACTCCGAACATTGTAAGATAATGAAAATGTTTTTAGGTGAGGAGTTTAGTTGTGATTAAAATGAAAATGAGGTGCATTTAATAATCACTGTTTCAATGTTGTAATCTTACAAGCTTCTTTATCGAAAAATTCTTACCTCCATCTTCATTGATCATTACATTTAGGTAGTCAGTTGTTTTGTTTTTCGAATTTCAGCTCTGCCTATCAGTTCCTAAACATTACATAGCCATGCGTGTTGTGAGCATGCGTGACAACAATGTGAAAGACAGACAGTGAACGGTCAAAAGGGCAGTTTCCCTTTATTAAAGAAAATGACAACAATTGACACACATGGTATCTTTCCTTAAATTACCAGACTGCTGACATTACTTGTCCTAAACTGATGCTGTTTTGGCCAAAGCCCAGTTTTATACTAGTTGCCAAGCTAAGGGGATAGCCCAGCATTCTCACGCATTAACGTTAGGTTTGTAAGATCATCTCAGCTCAGTCCAAATAAGCACATTTATTTCACATGGTGTTACTTTCTTTACTTGCATCAGTTCACTCATTTGTCGGCTATTTATTTAATGTAAAACTTCCCTACTACCATCCTTGGTGAATTGTTTAAAAAACAATATTGTGGGCTAGAATGTGTGCCTGTCTCAAAGGTGGCAAATGCTCAAAAATGTCGCCTTACTGCACTAGACAAGGAAAGGATACGGCAGAGTGCAACGTGCTAAGGAGCTGCTACACCCAACCTAAGCAGAGGTTTAAGGCTGTGCCGGATCGATCTGAAAGTCTCCGAGGCCGAATGAACCGCCTTCGGCTAACAGCGGCACTAGTGTCCTCGCAAGCAGGGACAGCCGGCCGTATCACAGCATTCTTGGTGGCATTAAAGGGAGAGTGACCAAAAAAAGGAAGAGGGTGACAGAGCGGTAACCATGTTTGGTATGGCTTGGTTTGGAAGGTGTTGTGCTCTGCACTGAATGTACTTTAGTTAGCATTTCACTCCTGGTGCTGCTATGACATTCTGAATGTTTAGAATAAAGATATTTTTTATTATCTAAACATTTGTCCTTTTTCTCACCTTCATGGAATCAGAATGGGGAATTGATAAGAACCGGAATCGATAAGCAGAACCGGAATCGGAACCGACCCTACGAGTGAGTTAACCTGTACCCATAATGCCTTGCAGTTCCATTACTGGTGATTTTGCATCTTCCGTAGAAGCGCAGCCATGCACTCCTGTTACAAAACTCATTCCAATTGGCAGAAAATTTTAATTACACTCACTTTCAATTTGACTTTAAAAGTCAAATGATGAGATATTATCCCTTGAGGTGACAGATAAAAAAAAACATGCTTGTTTCACCAGTCAAGTCATAGAGGCAGCGAAGGTGCGATTCACACTCCAGATGCAATTACTGGTGGAAAAGATTCCCGTTCAAGATACCCTGCCAGTCACATGGTCCCTCAATGGTTAGTCTGCTCTGCACTGATTAATCTGCCCTGCATCTATTCCCCGCGACCCTGCGTGATGTTAAGAAAGAGCAGCCTGGTCACCAGACGCAGCAGAATCACCGTTTCTCAGATGACTTATCGCATTTGGAGCTTTTCACCGCAGAAGCTTTTTCATTCATTCTTTTTGGAAGTTTGAAATGTCGAGTGTGAGGGTCCTCTGGGGTCCTGTGTAAATATGAGACTCCGCCCCTGGCATCTCCTTCATCACCATCCCTTTCTTCTTGCCCTCTTTCTCAGAGCAGCTTGCATTATTTCATGGTGGCCCTCGTCCATGGAGGCCAGGTTCTCATGGCCGTGGTGAGCAACGCTGCCCGGAGATCCTGACGGGGACCGGCTGGGTACACAGGTTGGAGACGTTTGGGGGGCTCCTTTTGTGACAGTTCCCCCGTCTCTCCCCCCGCACCCCTAACCGTGACACAGAGGAGGCCCTCCTCCCCCAGACAAACAAGGAAGAACAACCCAGCAAGATGAGCAAATAGAAACAAGCCTGCCCCCCCCCCAAAGCAGACAGTAAGGTGGGACTGCGTATATCGACCAGCATGCTCTCTCTTCTCAGCTCGACACTTTACAAACGGCTTTGACTTCCTTACATTACATCTGTTCATCAGGCCAAAGAAATTGCCGCTTCACATTCTAGGCGGTAAAAAATGGCGACCATGACTTGTTTCACCGTCATCATGAGGACGGCTTAAGCTGTGGACCTCTGCACCTAGCTGCCCCCCGCCCGCTATCTGACAAAAGGGACGAGTATAATTATAAGCCAGCAGTGGCAATAATTCCGTTAACGGCATGATGAGCAGTGATCGGACTTGATGACTCCTGTTCGGCCATCTGTCATGGTGGCCAAATGATTTTTTTTAAAACCAACACTTCACCACAATGAAATTTCATGGAAAAATATCTGGCATGAAAGAAAATTGAACATAAATGTATTGATGAATGTGCAGATATTTTAATGGTCAGCCTGAACTGAAACCACTAGCTGCTCCCAGGTATAAGTACTACAGAAGAGGAAATAAGAGGAAATTAAAATACAAACAGTAGAAGGTACTTCTTTTTTTTAGGGGGGGGGGGGGTCTGCTTTTTACTATGGAGTTTTTATAACAAAGTTAAAATGTCAGCAGCAAATCAGATGTTTTCCCTCATTTTCAAACCCATCCAGCTACCAGATCACAGGGATCTGAACCTCGGAAAAACAACAACATTTGCAGCTGTGTGACGAGAGACCCTCTCTGGAAGAGTGTCAATTCCCATTAGTCTCAGGCTCTGTCCCAGTATGAAACTGTAATTACGTTCACCAGCTTGCCAAGACTGTCACCATTCAGACCCCACCAAGAGCCGAGTCCTAATGGCCGTACGTGTGCACAATGGCCGACTGTGCTTCCTACATTCAGCGGGCAAACACCAGCGGGCTGGGAAAAGGGGCACATTGCTGGCGAGGTGTGTGTGTGTGTGTGTGTGTGTGTGTGTGTGTGTGGTCATATATATATATATATATATATATATATATATTACATTGTAGGGACCAAATGTCCCCACAATGTGAGAAAAAGCTGTTATTTTGATGTTGTAGGGACCATTTTTTGGTCCCCACAAGGAAAATTAAATTGTATAAGGCTCCCTGAATTAAACTAAAAAACTAAAAATGCTGAAAGTCTTATTTTTATCTGGTTACTTATGGTTAAGGTTAGGGCTGGGAAGGGCTTATGGTCGACGGTTATGCCAATAGAATTGAACGAAGACTCTCCACAAAGATATAGATACCTAATCCTTATATGTGTGTGTGTGTGTGTGTGTGTGTGTGTGTGTGTGTGTGTGTGTGTGTGTGTGAGAGAGAGAGAGAGAGAGAGAGAACTAAGTCTAGGGTCACTAATGACACATTGTGTTGCTTCATAATGAGAACGAATTAAGGACAAGGTGTGACAGGGATCCCACCTCTGCCACCATGGCACCACGCAGAGTCCCCTTGGCAAACAAGTCTAAGCCTCAACCCCACAGTCCTGCTCCCCACAGGGGTCACATTCATAGCAAAGGTCGCTAGAAGAAGGATCACGCCCCGTAGCGAAGGTAACTGGACTCCAGCTCCACCGTGCCTGTTTTCAGGAAGTCCGTGAATGAGACAAGATGAGAGGCGCCGTGCCAGGTTGGGGGCCCCTTCTGCAAATTCACCCCCCCAAAACCAAATGATGCACCAGTGAGTTGCCAGCCCCCAATATGCTATGGCAGCCAAAGCCCATTTTATTCACTCTCCAGAGCTCCATTGACAAAAAAAACTGCTTTTTTTCGGTAACATTGGCAAGACAATTACGAACCACAATTTCCAGCCATGTTGAGACTGCGCCAGTGATCTGAATTATACCTCGTGATGCGATTTTAAGTAGCCAATATACTTTACAGTGCTGGAGTAGCCTCTTAATTAACCTGATACGTTCAATGCCAGCTATCCGCAGTATATTTAACAAATGCAGAACCTTGGCAGCCACATACTTAATGTCAGAGGTGATTTTTGGCAAATATCCTCAATAGGTACGCTTTTCCTCCAGGCTATCCTAAGGGAGAGTGAAACCACGGCTGGTTACAACCACGATGAAGTATGATTCACAATGTGGAGGTATTCATTATTAAGAGAAATGACAATAAGTATATTAATTAATAATTACACAGTACCATATGGATAAACTCATATTTGGGATCTGTTGGTGTCTCCATTCTTTTTTTTAAACAAATAATTTCATGCTTCTCTAAGCTATGAGCAAATTAAAGGCAAAGTTGAAAGAACAACAAAGTTGGAAGGACAATAGTATTGAAATAACACTGCCCAGTGTTACTCCAGAGTTGCCCAGTGTTACTCTAATGTTGCCCAGTGTTACTCTAATGTTGCTTGCCTCCCACTTCAGCAACCTTAAACAGTTCACCCATTCATCCACTTCCAATAATCATCAATAATGGTTTGTGAGCCAATTCCCGGAAGCCTAAAGTGTAGGACAGCGAGCGCAGACGAGACAGCGGAGGATCGTGGGCCTTTGATAGCTATCGGTCACGTTTTAGTAACTTTCGCCTGAGTGGGTGCTCCCTCTGGGTTACTGTGGTCTGTCTGACCAGAGGCACAATAGCATTGTTCTCAGCCACTCCAAAGGCAGACAGTAGGAAGCGGAAGAGACCAGTTAGCATGGTTAGCAGAATAGCTTGCATGCTTGCCAGCCCACAGATATTCATCTGAACGGCCTCCCGCAGAAACGTCTTTTCCCATAACCCCTGGCCAGTTTTGCGGTCTGAACCACACGTAGGCCTACTTCACAGTCTGTTTCGCTGGCACTAGATTAACAGGATTTTTTTTATTGTCTAATATGTTGATGAAACTTCATAAAAATGCTCAAAAACAGCACAGGCCATCCCAACAGCTGCCAGATAACAAGTCTTTTAAAAAAATCAGCACAAATCACTCTGGCATCTCTTTAATTATGTTACCTTTTCATTTATATCACCTTTTAATTTTTGCCTTGACTTGATGTTGAAATAAAATTCTTCTGAAAAGTGATTTCTACTATCAGAAAGAAATGGGCGACTACTTGTTTGAGAATATATGCTACTTAAAGCAAGTGGTGGTCTCGTCTGAGGCAGTTCAGAAAAGATAATAGAGAAGATAAATAGGTAAAAATAAATAAATAAATAAAAATCCAGGCGATGCCATCGCACAGTAGGCTTGTTTTGATGGAAGGTTACTGACACAAGCTTGCTGTTATTCCTGTTAATTGTTAGACTGGCGTGATGCAGTGACCGTCTGTAGTGCGTTAATATACCTGCAATATTTGCCCGGTACATAACGAAATCCATGACGTCTGTTTTATGCCCTGAATGGTCTACACCAAACAACGTTTATTCAAAGCCTTTCGAATGCCTGCATTTTCCATTACATTTTAATGACACAATCGGACACACGCCAGTCCAAATGTAAACTGAAAACGACCAGTCATTAGCAAAGGAGCTGTAATGTTTAGTACCAATAAACGCGACGGCATTTAATACGCAAACAATATCAATAGGCGGTACGGTGGACACTGGCACGTAAAGCCGAAAGCTTACCCAAAAAACAGGAAACGAAATAATAATGCAGAATCGCAAATTAAGCATAAATATATATTATTTCCTAATGTATAACCACCAATAATAATGTTATAGATAATTAGGGCTCTTCATCAAAATCTACGTATGTCACATCCTGGTTTCCCATAATATCAGTCAGCATTTGCAAACCGATATTACAGCGTTAAGCAAACTGATATTAAAATGAATAGCACAGCTAAATGCCGCATTTGACAGCGTGTGATTGAACAATAACACTGAATACTGCGACTTTCTGAATCATAATATGAATTTCCCCGGCATCGTCGATATTAAATAAATCCATCCATCCATCCACCCACCCACCCATCCATCCATCCATCTGGTTAGGGTGGAAAGTAAATACAGGTAAATTCGAATCGAAGAAGGATGGAGGAACAGCGAACGAGCGCATGAATTAATGGCGTAACGTTTTAGGAAGAAATCAATTACAGCACAACGTGCCTCATTATTAACGGGACGTGACATTTATTCCAGCCGTCAGCACTCGCGGGACCCCCGAAACGGGGCTGTGTGGCCGATCGTTAAAGAAAACCGTATCTGCGCTAAAAAACGTCCATATGATGGGCATTTGGCTCGTATAGCCGAGGCCCATCCATTTACACCTGGGGGACACGGATAAATATCCGCAGTACTGCCAGTTGCTATGGAAAAGACACAACTAGAAGCCCTCCCCCTCGTCCTGGTGCCGACTGCACCAAATGCGCATTTTTATATTAGGAAACACCTAACGCTGCCGTCAGACGCGCACCTGCCTGCCGCTTTGCTGCACTTTATAATTTCGAAAGGCACTAACCTGTGAATGTCGATGCTGCAGGTGCATTAGAAGCGGCCGTGTCTCGCCTCCGTGCTGCGGAGCCCCGTCCAGGCGGCGCCGATTCCCCAGTCCGCTCCCAGCAGCTCCCTGTTTAAACCTGCCAGTCGTGCCTTTACTGCGCAAGCTCCATGACAGCGTTACAGCAGCGACACCGGCTGCCGGGGGCCGGAACGCCGCGAACGGGCCGCCGAACGGGCCGCCCGCGGGGAATCGGCACCAAGGAACATTGACTTAAGATTAAAATATTTACACGAGTTCAACTCAGTTATTGCTGTTTTTTTTCCTTTTGTACCTGCGGTACGTTTGCGACACCTTTGTCATTACCAATCATTATCGTTATAATGACGTACATAATACACATTTCATATTTGGGTCTATGATTCTGCTGCACAGCATGTCACAGAGTTTCTTGTGAATTTCTATGAAAAATTAAATCCACCATAGACCACGTCACGTGGTCCAAGGACACAAGAAAAGTTAAAAGCACTGGAAAGCTCTTGGTGTCTGAGCAGTGCGGAGAGAAGTATGGGTGCCTTTGACCTGCCGCTGTCGGGGCTGCGATGGCCTAGGTACATCAGAACTGTTCAACGACAAGAGCGGAAATGGGTTGACAGGCTAAAATAGGTGATGTGGACTGAAAAGAACGGGGAGCAAGATCATACTCACGCAAATGACAATAGCGACACGCCGAATAGAAACAGGTGTTTCTGCTGGAAAGCCTCATTGTGTAATTAGGAAAGTCAACATAATCATTATTTTTTAGATCTGGGGTCTTACTCATGACCAAAAAGCCATTTCAGTATTCTTGAGCAGAAATAGCTTTTGGTGATCATCACTCTACATGAATGAAGATGGAAATGTTATTTCTGACTAAGAAGAAGCAGCTTAGAAGCCACGTGCCTCTGGAAATATCTCCCGTTACTGTGACTGAAGCAGGGTGGCAGTGGGGGGGGGGGAGGTTACCAGATGGTTTCTACAAAAGACAAGGTGTCAAGCACAGGTACTGTTACAGAGATTGCATGAAATCTGTTATATAGCAAGGAACAGATTATCATTACAACTGAAGTGCTAAGATATGATATATTCCTGAGGAAACTGTCACAGAAAGTATTGGAATATGATAAAATATGTCTGTAATGTACAGGACGATATTTAAACTCAACAATATTTAGGTCAAACTCATGGGCTGCATAGAATAATTAGCATTTCCTCTGCGGCCTGAACTGAGAGCGGTAATGAATCCGTGCTGGAAACGGATCATTCTCATTTCTTTTTTTCCCTGAAGACGAGAGTGACGACGGGTCCCAGAGGTACTAATGTGCTACAGAACATAAACCAAAGCCACCAGCGTCTGGCTGCAGGAGAACAGCCTTCTTCCAGCCCAACCCTCACCTGTATCATTAAGCTACCATATACCCATCATCCATGCGGCTTCTCCAAGATGCCCCCACTTTACCTGCAGCAAAGCATCATAGGACTTTTGCTAGCACATATAAAAGTAACAGTTTGTAAAGTTGCTTTGCTTTACAAACTGTTACTTTTATATATGCTAGCAAAAGTCCTCAGTCATCAGGCCCAGCTCGCAAAAATCCGATGGGCCACAGGATTCCTGGAAAGGGGCATTTGGGTGTCACTCCACAGAATTTTTGCTTGATATTATTTACAATAATCAAAAAACAGATTGTGTGGCATTTGTTCAGCATTGGGGAGGGCCAGGCTTGTGATTGGGTGAGCCGGACACACCCAGCTCCCCCATGGGGCCTGGCTTGCTTGGAGACATCATGGAATTTATTAAGATGTGAGTTATGTTTGTATAATGACATTTAATATTGCTTAGTTGGGTAAATCCTAGGCTGTCTGTCTGTCTGTCACGGCGATGCATGTGCCCGGCAAAATGCTGATGGAAAGATTGAGTGATGCTGTGAAATGAATGAGTGCCATGGAAACCAGTTCATACAAGATTCAATTCATTCATTTTTGGAAGCAGGAGAATAAATTCAATATTAATCTGGCGGAAAAGATAACAGATCATAACCAAGACTGGAAGTGAAGGTTGATGAAGGAATTATGCAATTTTAATTGATGATTTTTATGGATTTGCCCATAAAATATTTTGCCATTCATGAAATGGTAACAGAAAACTAAAACTCATCTGTGTTGATATCATTTTATATCCCAGGGTTTAAACAAGCATGAAACACCAAAATGAGAACAATAGTACAATTCATCATTGGGGTCCTATACACTGTGCAAACGAAAATGCAAAGCATGCACACCAACATTTACGCTTTCCAGGACAGCAACCCACATTTCCGTAATCTACACTCCTTCTGTGAGGAATCTATACTCGCACACCTTCTGTGAGGAAGCTATACTCGCACTCCTTCTGTGAGGAATCTATACTCGCACTCGTTATGTGAGGAATCGACGCTCGCACTCCTTATGTGAGGAATCTACACTCGCACTCCTTATGTGAGGAATCTACACTCGCACTCCTTCTGTGAGGAATCGACGCTCACACTCCTTCTGTGAGGAATCTACACTCGCACTCCTTCTGTGAGGAATCTATACTCGCACACCTTATGTGAGGAATCTACACTCGCACTCCTTCTGTGAGGAATCGACGCTCACACTCCTTCTGTGAGGAATCTACAC
>JAODLD010000001.1:1240831-1255697 GCA_026781065.1 Mormyrops boulengeri | reverse complement strand
GGAGAGCAGGTAGCGGACTAGATGGAGAGCAAGTATCGTATTAGATGGAGAGCAGGTAGCGGACTAGATGGAGAGCAAGTATCGTATTAGATGGAGAGCAGGTAGCGGACTAGATGGAGAGCAAGTATCGTATTAGATGGAGAGCAGGTAGCGGACTAGATGGAGAGCAGGTAGCGGACTAGATGGAGAACAGGTAGCGGACTAGATGGAGAGCAGGTAGCAGACTAGATGGTGAACAAACTTTTCTGAAAGGTGGATTTATCGGCCCTGGACATCCTAGCTGTGAATCTCACCTTGGGACACTCTGGGTTTCTGGATGTTTCCACCATAAGGTCCGACCCCATCTGCTCCCTGTCGCAGAAACAAAAGGCGCCATATTCTATCATCATGGACAAGCAGCCACAGTTTAAGCTCAGCTAAACGCTGCCCGTCCACACCTGAAGAGAAACATCAACTGTTAAAGAACGAAACCTGCCATTCAGCACAGGTCATGCCAACTACAAGTGGCACTGACGTCATCTGCAGTCTAGATACCCAACCTGCTAGACTCTATCTGACTTCCCAGATTTAGATAAATGGTTAGCCTTAAACGAGCTAAATTACATTACGAAGCCATTTTCAGTCTGTTCAAACTACAGCATATTCATAGATATGACCCCACGCGCACAAATTCTTGGGTACAACAGCGGGGTTCCCCCTGGAAGCATCCAGTACCCTCTCGGACTCCTCCCTTCCCCAGCTGCTACCGGACCACGTAGCCCGCCACCCCCAGAGCGACGCCCGAGGCTCACTTGAGGATGGTCTCCCAGATTTGGCTGTCATAGAAAGCGTGGCTCCAGCCCATCTTCACTGTGCCCACGATGACGTTCTGCTTGAACACCTCAGAGCCCAGCCTGCGGTACAGCTCCTCACACTCGTCCAGGGACATCTGGTACAAGCCCAGCATGAAGGCCAGGATAGCCCCTGCAGGGGAGAGGGGGCAGCGCATCCTCAGGCTCATTCACAACAGAGCTTTCAGGTATTTGGCCACCAGATGGCAGCAGAGGATGTCCGCAGAGCATCACCATAACAAGTGGGCATATGGGAGGCCAGTGGGGGACTGGCGGCTGCCCCAGCTCTGCCCACCACACGCCCCCGCTGTGCAGATTACACCTCCTTAACTGCAAGGCAGTGTTTGAGGCAGATGGTGTTATATTGCAAATGATAACTGCCACAACAACAGTTTAAAAAGCGACTTTGTGCAGAGCTTTGACTCTGTAAACAGCCGCTGTGCCTGGGCATTTGGAAACATGTCTGCAGTACCTCACACTGACATACAAATGCGACAGTGAGAGGCAGTGGCTTGGGACGGCATTCATAGCCACTGCAAACACAGACCAGGAATAAACAAAAATCAAACACTGCATGTTAGGGGCTGCCGGGGCGGTCAGAAGGGGGGTGATGAGGAGTGGGGGTCCGGAAGAGCTCAACAGCCCAGCGTCCCGCACGGGGGAGCGGGCCAGAGCTGCCTACCTGTGCTCACTCCACAGATGTAGTCAAAGAGCTGGTAAGTGGGCTTCCCAGTCAGCTCCTCCAGTTTACGCAAGGTCCGAAGGGCCACCACTCCCCTGTTATCACACACACACACACACACACACACACACACACACACACACACACACACACACACACACACACACATAGGGATGAGCAGCAGCTCCAATGTGCAGTGATGTACCACACAGCAACACAAAGAAACTACCACATACAAAAGGTTTAATTTAGGGGGGGTGGGGGCCCAAGGATAAAGTCATTGTGGGGCCAGGAGACGGGGGTCCAAAAGTCAAAGTTATTGCTGGGGGCCCTAAGTACTGCATAAAATGCCTCCTACAACTCGAGGGCCAGGGTTAGCCTGTACACAAGTCTGCCCTTGTACATATGTACAGACAGACAGACAGACACAGGCAGGGACAGACAGAGACACACACACACACACACACAGACGGGTGCACCTGGTCCCCCCTCCGTCGATGGAGAGCAGCCGAATGCCCCGGCCCTTCACGGGGTCAGCGTAGCCCACAAGGGCCAGTGTCTCCCTCACGGCAGCCTGCAGAGCAGGGTTCCCGGCCTGGCGAAGACGCAGGAGACATGGGACCAGCTGCTCCTGGTGGGGGGGGCAGATGGTGGCGTCACGGCCGGCCAGGCAGCCAGTCGGTGACATGTGGCAGACCAGCAGAGACGCGTGACGGGGGCGGTACAGCATTACCAGAGTAAGCACATCCATTTCCAGACTTATAGTATAAACTCATATAAGCACGGTCACCCTCACCTACTGTCATTTTATTTTTTCTCCATTCTTTCATGCCTAGATGAAGATTGGTATAACCCAAGTCAATCTACAATCCAGACATCACATAACAAACTCTAATCAGTAATATCTTTTGTCAGCCCTATAGCTTCAGGAAACAACAAACATAAGGGGGCGTGGCACAAAGCTCCACCCACCTTGACAGCCACACCCCTAGTCTCAGGAAACTCCAGGAGGTGGTAGCTCAGGTCCTCCACCCTGCTGATGCAGAGGCGGAGGTCGGACGCCCTCTGCAGCGCCTGAACCAGGGCCCTTGTCCTGTTGTCCACACTCACCCTGGCGATGATCTATAACCGTGCCCCCCCCACAAAGACAATCTCAGCTGGTTGGATCCCATACAGAGACATTAGTGAACCACCCACATCCACAAAGGATGTAGGCTAAACAGGGTAAACCATTAACCAGACCAGAGAGTCCGTGCCTGAAATGAGCGTTTTCAATGGTACCCTCATTTAATATATACAGTATTTATTAGTACAAACGGACAGACACGTAAGCGGCTTCTGATAACAGCTTCTTCTAAGCAGCTCAGCAATGTAAGCAGTATTGCTTACAACTTGGCCTCTGAATTGCTACATGTCTGACAATACAGTGTTAGCACTTGTTTGCAGGTCACAGATCACTGACCAGCTGAAACACGCCAGTGAATACACAAAGGCGTACTTTTCGTGTGGGTTACTCACAGCTATTTTTGAAAAAGGATTCTGGGATTGCTGTCAGTGCTTAGCATAGGATGTGGGGTTGGTGGTATGCTGCTGGTGGGGACAGTGTGCTACTGGTTACTGACCAGCGTATGCATGTCAGTAACGTCTGGACCATTGAGACAAACACTGAAGGTGCAGACAGAAATACATGCACACCATGTCACAACGGCAGGCTCAAACCAATGACAAGTGATTAACTAAAATAAACATGGGCTAATGCTGTAAATTCTGATGGAAATACACGTCCTTGTAAACTGGTGTAAACAACATGCAGTTTTTAAATTTTAATTTTCTTGTCTTGATATTACACATTCGGTCTGCAAATTCCCCTCTTGAAAATAATTGTCAGGCCTTCATTGCACATTTACTGCACATTTTACTTACCTGTTTACAGTGTTCGAGATTGAACTGAAGGCATTTCACAGTCCAGGGTCCAACCCTGTTAATGTTTTAACCTTTTTCGGGAGCTATGTATCTACATTACAATAAGGGTAGGCACCTCATTCCAGGGTACAACATCAAACTCCTGAGACTTGAACAAACAGCCCCCATGTAAGAAACTTGTTTCATTAAGACTCGCTAATTTTTCACCATTCAGTGCTGCACTCACCTTCTCCCTCTGCAGCAGAAGACGCTTAGCTCTGTCCTCAGCCATCTTCCGCTCTCTGGCTTCCCTCGAGTCTGCCTGCTTCGGAAGCGACTCCTCCACTGGGGGCGGCCCATCCTTCACTGCCTCCACACCTTTGGAGCTGGGACGAAATTTCGGCACGAGGGGGGTGATATAGCTGCCCACGAAGGCCTGAACACTGGGGCCAGGGTATGACAGATAGTGCCCAATGCCCTTTTTTGGGGATGCAGGAGAGGCGGGAGGAGGCATGGCGTCTTTAGCGGACGCGGTCCCCGAGGACCCCAGGCTGGAAACGGGGTCCACTCCGCTTTGGTCACATTTGCCCGGGCCAGCAGAGGGCGCTTTTGGGTCCTTGCAGCCAGGCTCCATAGTCCCCGGGTTTGTGACATTCTCAAAGTACTCGTTGACATGGTGCGCCAAGTAATTGTATGTCTCGCCTAAGTTTATAGGGAACTTGCTAGGGTGGAACAGCCAGGGTGTCTGGTTGGGAGCAGGTACGCTTCGACTGGAGTCTGCCACTTCTGTACCAGGTCTCCCAGTGCCTTGAGTGGGGCTTTCCTTGGGGTCCTGGTGTCCCTGAGCCTTCTCAGAGACAGTGCGCCCTCCAGGGCACTGGCCTTTAGCTTCTGATGCTGATGATCTGATTCCACCCCCTTCCCTGGGGCCAGATTTCAGGTGCGATATCCGGGAGAGCAGGTCGGTGTGGGTGCTGCCGATAGCCCTGGAAACAGAGTCCAGTGTCCGTTTTAGACGCCACATACCTGGGCGGTCAGCACAGCTGAGGGATGCTGAGGTGCTCAGGGGGGAGATGTGGGCACCTGGGCCCAGAGCGTAGTGCAGCCGACAGGCCCTGAAGACCCATGTCCTGTGCACCCTGACCTGCGTGCCTCCGATATGCCACCAGCAGAAGCCGGGGACGTCATGGTTCGGGATCCGTGGAAGGAAAACTCTGGGAGGCCGGGAGCAGTGCAATACCTGCCGCTGCCGCTGCTGGCGCCGTACGTGTCTGCCCCTGCTCAGGCTGAACACGGTCGTGTTTATCATCCATTTAACAGGCATCCCATCAGTTCAGCCTATCGGCATCCTCAACCAGGGAAAATCGGCTAAAAAGACACAAGATTCATCAACACGTGCTTAAACAAATATTACATCCAAATCAACGGACCCGCTTTGTCCAAAACAGCTATTATCGTTAGCTTTTCTAATACATAATAAGCTGGCGTAATAAATGTCTACCTACCACAGACTGGCGACATCTTTCTTTAGTTAATCGTAGACCGTAATTTGATTAATTACCGGCCGGTAATGTTAGACTTGACCGAAACTAGCTTTGACGAACACACAGTAAATAAATGACAGCAGGTGACATCCATGCTGGAGGAATAAAGCTAACATACCCGTTTGCAAAGGGCGAATCTGGACCGAGTGGACGTCGACCGTCCGTATATGCTCCATCCCACACGCGAGTTGACGAGTCCCGGTTTAGCTAACTAGCCTGCGCTAATCCGGCTAACCCAGCTGCTGAACCTTCGGGCTCGGTAACGTTAGCTCATCCTCCGCCCTTTAAAAAGCGTGTAAACCGCACAGCGATAACCCATCGCCTGGTTTTATGAAGACAACCTATCAAACTTCCCCTACGGCTAAAAGGCCACCATGGTATTAAAGCCAGAAAACTGCGAAATGGGGCACGACCGTCCGAGCGTCTCCTGTCAAAAAATAGTAAATAAAAGATCTTTGCCCCGGCCCGTGATTGGCTGGTCGTTTGTGACCCCGGAAGAAACACTGCGCTGATTGGGTGAAATGTGCCTCTCGGGAGTCTTACACAGAATACCGGAGTGGTTTTATGCAGAAGTAAAACTAGACTGGATATTATATTTATTCATGTAAAGATTTCTGACAAATAAGGACGTAAAAGCCATATATCATATGTGTTCCACTTCTGATACACAGAATGTTTGTTATTTGATGCATTGTATCGATAATATATGCGCTTTGAGGCGAGGGACGAGCGCATACATGACTTGCAACACTAGGTGGCAGGATAACGTGATAACTACCGTCCTGATTTGCCATAACTTGGCGCTGAAACTGAAAGCAATTGGTACCATGGAGAGAGATATAATCTAATTCAAACGTAACATTTAAATAGCAAGGCATCACATATGTAAGTTAACCTTAAGATATATCTTTCTGATGTTTTTTTTCCCCAGAAATTATTAAATGAATGAAATGATGATGCTTTATTGATCCCCGTAGGGAAATTCCCTTTTCCCCTACCCCATCTTGCTCTCCAGGGATTCAGATTCAGAATACTTTATTGATCCCTGAGGAAATTACAGTTGCTCCCGGACAGTACGAAAATAATTAACAAGTTAAAATACCAATAGCAAATAACACAAATATTACATTACCAAAATTACAAATGGCTCTAATACAAGGAACTCAATATACAAACAATATATATTATATAAATATGTTATATATCAGAATCCTTTTATTAGCCAAGTATGTTTCTATACAAGGAATTTGTTTTGGTGGTGCTTTTAGAAGACACTACAATATTACAATACATTACAATATATTATATAGTATACATATTATATAAACAATATACAGGCAATATCCTAATATATTACAGGAAATTAACTATACATGGGGTTGAATTGAGGTGCATACTTGTAGTGCAGTGTAGTGTAATACTTGTGCTCATGTGGAGGAGCTGTACAGAGAATGATTTCCTTTTTTGGGTAGTCTCTCTTAATCTCTCACTGGACGTGCTCCTGTGACTGGCCAGCACGTCATGGAGTGGGTGGGAGATATTCTCCAGCATTGTCCTAATGCTTGGACAACCTCCGCCTCTCCGACACCACCTTTAAAGTCCAGCTCCATCCCCACAACGTTACTGGCCTTGCGGATCAGTTTGCTGAGTCTGTTGGCATCCGCTACCCTCAGCATGCAGCAGCGTAGAGTATGGCACTGGCCACAACAGACACATAGAAAAAAAGTATGCATGCTACTGTCATATTTTCATGATATTACAATGAATTTTACATAATCCAGTAAAGTTAGTTAACACTGGTTGGCGAAAAGAAACGAAACGGAACAGTATAACCGACCAGGCTTTCTGATCATTCTGTCAAACAGCGCGTTTATGTGACAAACCACAAACAAAACACTTCAGATGTAACCGACGCGGTCATGGAAACCTAATAGAGAACATCAGATCTATTATCTTCATTGTATCATGTAATATAAACTGATTTTTGAGAAAAGTCTGCAATATTGCAGTATCTTGCGTTTGCTCCCTGGGGAGTGGTAAGTTGCGTGATCTTAATCTTTCACAGTCATAAAGCCACGTGTCCACTTACTAACGTCTAGCCAATACCAGTGTAACATAATGCGACCCCAGTAGGTAAAGCTGGGTTACTTTTAGCAAGTAATCGTCGCGCCCCTCACGGAATAGTAAAGTTTTATTGATAAATCAAACACTCAGGTACATGTTTGGCGGTTAAATTTCACTATTTCGTTGTGACTGGAACGCAATATGTTTCTACGCTGTCCTGTGCTGCCTGGAATTAGCAACTTGAAGATGAAATAATAAAATAATAACCACATTATTGCTTGAATAATCTGCTTCATTCTGGAAGTTCGGGATACTCCACTCACTAGGGCAATAAATCTCTTGGTTTAAAGCAACAGTTATGGTAACCTGTTTAGGCATTTTATCGCCTGGAAGCCGTTACTGTGGGGTTTTGCAAATGACATCTGTAGCTCCGTTTAGTTCATGACAATAAAACCGTGAGGGGAGAGCAGCTCATCCCCTCAAAGTCATCTTACGCTTTTCTGCTAACTACATAGTCGTACCTTTCCAAATAATGATTGAAGAAAACAAAAAGCATGCGTAAGAAGATGAGTCCCCGCCTTAACATGCACATTTCCAAGAGTTTCCAGAAGGATAGCGTCCGCCTATCTTATTTGGAAATTGTACGCGTTTTCTTTTCAGTAGACTCGGCGGCTGTGACGTCACGACCACGTGGTCAGGAAACGGACCAATCGGCTTAGGATTCGTGGTGCTGCGCCTCTGGAACGCGGCACTAAGAGCGAAGCGGCTCGTCTAGGCGTCGAGGGGCCGAACGTCGCTGGGTCTCCGCCGCTCGCCGCTCGCCCTTCGCGGGGTAAGCTGCTCCGCTCCTCCGCATGGATACAGTCCTGACTCGTTTAAAGAGAGTCGTTGCCGTTTCGGTATTGCTGCTCACTGGTACCGCTCCGTGTCGGCTGCTGGATGTCGGCGGGACTCGGCAGCTTTTAGCCGCTTCGGTGTCTCGGTACCTGTATGTTTATGGCGTGTTCTGGCGAAGCGGAGCTCGGTGTTCGGTGTTCGGGGTGCTGTGACCGCCGAGTGTCATTCTGCGGGGCGCCGCGGGCGTGTGGTCGCCCGGCGAGGGGCGGCCCGCGGGCCGATGGTGCGCTTGGAGCTGCCGGCCCGTAACTCCCAGTCGTCCGGTCTCTTAGGATTTCATTTTAAAGTGTAACTGGGCAGTTTAGTATGATGTTTAAAATGGAGTATCTGGGTGTTTCTATACTGCAGCTAAAAGTGTCATAATGAAAGTTCCGTTTTTGGTATACTTTTGCGTGCTGGGCTTTTAGTTAATGTCTCTACTTCTTGGTAAGTTTCAGGTTTGGGCGTAGATACAAAGTGACGTTTTGTTCGTTTGCAATACTGATCTGACAAGTGTTAGTATACGCTGTGTGTCCCCGTGTCGTTTATCAAGTTACTCTTTATCCCGGGTAAGATCACGTGCTTTGTGTAAATGATGATGATGATGATGATGATGATGATGATGATGATGATGATAATAATTATCCTCCTCTCTTGTCCTCTCTCTTCCAAGGTTAATCAACGCCATGGCTACCACGCCCTCAGCACTAAAGTTTGCTGTCTGCGTCCTGATGATAACCGAATTCATACTGGCCAAAAAGGACTACTATGAGATTCTGGGTGTGCCGAAGGATGCGACTGAGCGGCAGATTAAGAAGGCCTTTCATAAGCTGGCCATGAAGTACCACCCCGACAAGAACAAGAGTCCTAATGCCGAAGCCAAGTTCAGAGAAATTGCAGAAGGTGAGCTGTCACTGGCACTTAGGGTTAATGAAGCATGTCAGCTTTTTGCACCAGTTGGTTGTTTTGGGGGGGGGGCTGTATCCCCAGTCTGAGTATAGCTAATCGTGCTCTTTGTTTTATACAGCATACGAAACATTATCAGATGATAAGCGCAGACGGGAGTATGATCAGTTTGGACATGGCTCCTTCGCCAACGAGGACGCGGGCAGCAGAAGCGACGGCCAGTACTTCCAGCAGCCATTCAACTTCAACTTTGATGACATTTTCAAAGACTTTGATATTTTCAAGCAGAACAGGCACGCCCACCACCAGAAGCACTTTGAGAGCCATTTCCGGGCTCACCAGGAAGCTCACAACCGCCACAGGAGGCCCTTCCAGGGGGGCTTCGGCGGGGGGGTCTTCGACGACATGTTCGACGACATGGAAAAGATGTTCACCTTTGACGGCTTTGACAGCGCACACAGGCACACTGCCAGAACCGAGAGCAAGTTTCAGAGCTCCACCAGACAGTCCTGCCGCACGGTGACGCAACGTAGGGGCAACATGGTGACCACCTACACCGACTGCTCTGGATCCTGAGGCGTGCACTGTGCCCCCCTCAACTCCTACGTGGACTTGTCTCATCAGTCATTGGGAGCTGGTCTGTCAGGGTTTTAGTTTTTCTTTGGGTAGGGGGGGGGGCTGTGATTTACTAAAATTATTTAACAACTATACTGTCATTTGAAGTGAGGTTCATAATTTTATGGAGGTAACATGGGAAAACAAGCATTTGAAAACAAGCTTTTGTTTTTTGTGTTAAAGCAAAAAATAAGTTTTGTACATAAATTAGCAATAGTTTTTTTTTTTTGTCTGCAATAAAAGTGACGCTTAAGTTTTGAAGACTTCAAGCATATTGTCTACTACTAATGTAAGTGGTATTACTTTACGTGCGAAATTGCTCACCTTACAAATAGTGGTCTTCCCGTTTGATTCTCACTTTTTGATACCACAGATAGGTGTTACTGGGAGGATTTTTCCAGTATTTACAGGAGATCTATGACTTGTGTATTTGGCGCTTAATTTGCTCACTGTGGTGTTATCAGTGCATCTTACAATGCAGGACAATTTAAGAAGCTTTGACTTTTTCGACCACCATTTAAACTGTAGACCATGTGAAATTTTTAGCTTGGCTTTCACATGTTAGTTTAAGAAGGCTACGTAGGAAAGTCTTGTTGAAATTGCAAAGCCTTTTTCTTACAATACAGAAACAATTGCAGGATGAATTCCTCCTTGTTTCATTTCAGTGATTATGATCTGAAATTCTGTTTAGAATACATGAACACTTTAATAGGCTGCGTGAAATGGAGAATAACGCATCCATCGTAATTTGATCCTCCGGTGCACTGCGTGATCACATCACTGATGCTTTTGAGGCATCAAATGGTCCTTTAGTGGGGAAGCATGGTCAAAGTGTGTGTGTGTGTGTGTGTGTGTGTGTGTGTGTCGCTTTTTTTTTTTTTCTTTTTTGCAGCATTGTAAGATTCTTACTTGCCAAATGCTTTGAAATGTTTAAATGACACCTGTAGAAATACACACCTGGAGTATAATTTGAATTTAGCTGTTGTGTTTTAGCATCGGACAGAAACTTCTGCGATTTGTGTTTTCCTGAGGTTCCTATGGCTTTCAGATTGTGTAGTAAATGAATGAAGAATGATTTCTGCCTGCTTTATAGGGTGGTGTTAGTGGTTTTTTTTTTAAATATGTATTTGTTTTTCACCAGTATGTAGTAGGAATTTTCTATTATGAACTGGATGAGAGACAAATGTTACCGACCTGCATGCAACAAACTGCCGTGTTCCCCACTCCAAAGGACTATATTCATCTCCCGGATAGTTGCTCCCAACGGTAGATTGTAACCTATATCGCGGCGATAGCCTGCCTTAACATCTGACCTTTCCCTCATTTTCTTGTAAGTTTTCACCTCCCACTTTATGTGCAATATATATATAAATATATATAGACAAATGCCCCTGTTTCATTGGTACTTCCCCGCTGCTTGTGCTGTGTGATGCCTCAGTGATAGAGGGTTCTGTGTTCAGCAAATTTCTCATGCACTTTCAGTATTTTAATCCTATGGATAGAATATATGTACATTTAATACTGAGGAGTTGGATGGTACATTGAAAATAAATGATGATAAAATGTCATTGTTTTTTTTTCTTCTGCACCTCTCTCCCATTTTCTGAAATTTGAAGTTTTTCCAGATAGGGGCTCCTGATGAACTGTAGGTTTTGTCTAAATTCTCTTTATAAATTTTGGGTACCCACTGGCTTGAAGGGTTATTGTCTCTACATAACTTACTAGTTTTTAAAATTTCTTCAGAGTTGTTTTTATGTCCTGGTTACTTCCTGTGAATCTACAACGGTAACAGAACTATTTCCCCAGTAATCGGAGAACTGGCCTGAAGGGGACTGGATTCTGCTGCTGCCCAGTTTCATTTCCGCACTCGGATTCCCAGAATGCAGCGCGGGCGGCGGCGGCTTCCTGTGCCGGTCTGGTTAAATGGTGGATCGGTTAGGGGACGTTGTATGACTTTGTGCCTCAATTACCACCGCAGCCGGTTAGCTTGTGTACTTGCATTTGACAGGTGCTCGTTTCCGGAGCCATGGAGGCTCTGATCCCTGTTATAAACAAACTTCAGGACGTTTTTAATACGGTCGGGGCCGATATTATCCAGTTACCGCAAATCGCAGTAGTCGGGACGCAGGTAAAGCACAGCTTCTGCACTTTTATTTAGCTTGCCGTGTTAGCCACACGTGAAACAGTAATTCTGCATATATCGATATAACCTCATGTTTACTCGGTATTCACCTGCACTTTGCGTACTGGGCTGCTTCACAGCTTGGTTATAATTTTCAGTAATGTCGATGAAACGGGCTGTACGATAACCCGGGAAAGCGATGGAATCGGGTCGCTTTCTGGCTAAATGACCGCGGGTGTCTGTGCACGGAAAAGTGCCGTTTTTACGGTCCACGCATGTACTGGTTTACACCCCGATTTACACAGCATGTACTGGCTTTTTCGTGTATGCCGATGGAGCAGGACCGGGGTTAGGGAGATACTGTCACCGCCACCGAAAGGCGAAGCGGGGAGCCTCGCTGTAATTAATGCCATTTACGCCTCTCTGTGTCTCCCTGCACCGATGACAAAGTTTTGGTCAGTAATTCAGATATAAAATATCGGCTTTTTCTTTTGGTGCCGTGTAGCCTACATTTTCTTATGTTTGTTATTATTTAGTACCTGGGTGTAGGCTTGACTGACTTTACTTTTACACTTTCTTGACCTTCCTCATCTGTTAAAATGGACACTGCTTAGAAAGAAAGACTTCTTAAATTATTAATGTTAGACTGTAAATTATTTGGTGATTGGAATACGATTTTCACAAATATAAGTTGAAGTTCACTGTATGTTAAATGGGGAGTAAACTCCGAAGACGTCAGGTTTCAGAATGTTTCCAAACCTTGTCCTTAAACACACATACGTTGTTGTTTCTTTGCCTTTCTAATGTTATGAAGTCAGCTTGTGTTCTTTTGCACACCAGTGTTTACTGGCTTGTGAACTGGGACCAACCCTGTAGCACAGCTTGTGTGTGTAAATAACCCCGAATGGGACGCCTGAGTGTCACATATGATGGGATATTTAGAGATCTCAGTCTGCAGGGAGGAAACGCATGCAAAACAAGGGCAGGATTCAAAGCTGCAACACCTGGAATGTGTGAGATGACGGTGCCACCCACTAAAGCCGCTCATAGATTCTTTATTTTGATTACATGATTGGGCTTCCCGATGCAGAACTAGTGTGTGGAATGAAGGACAAAGCCAAGTTAATTCTTTTTTCAGTGAAGTAATATGCATATTTTGTACCTTGTTATGTGCTTGTGTGTATCTGCCCTTGTGGGTGACTGTCACCATCATCTGCCCCCAGAGCAGTGGGAAAAGCTCGGTTCTGGAGAGCCTGGTGGGCCGGGACCTGCTCCCACGAGGCACTGGCATTGTCACTCGCCGGCCTCTCATCCTGCAGCTCGTCCACGTGGACCCCGATGACCGCAGGAAGACTGACGAGAATGGTATTGTGATGTAATGCCTTTGCTGTGTGTCCTCAGATACCTCTGCGGGGGTCCGGTCCAGTCTGGTCCGGTCCAGTCCAGTCCTTGCCCGCTTCTCTTGTTTGTGGCCAATAAGAATTTAGTTGATGTTCCCGGTTCTCTGTGTGTCTTGGGTTCAAGCAATTAGAGGAGGTGGGACCAACCAATCAGATGTCTTGATCCTGCCTCCTCTAGTTGCTTGGACCCACCTCCTCTACAATCTGATTTGTTATCTCTCTGAACCCATCATTTTTTGTTTTGTCCTCAGAACATTTTTGTGTAAGTAAAACTCCCACTAGCGCAGTGCTGTGCTATGGCTGCCGCTAACACTTTCTCTTTCGTCTCTCTTCGAATGCAGATGCCACCTTGGGGAAAAATGGCCGCCTCTATCGAGGTCTCCTTTTCCTCTAGATTCTTATGTGTTTATCTGTGCCGCCCACCCTCGGCAGCTACATTATTCTATTGTGTTCCCATCGTGTCTTCAATTTGTGCTGCTTCAGGATTACTTTGCGCCTTTTGTTCTGGCTTAGGTCAGTTTAATTGTTTAAGCTGTTAAATGAGCAGCTCTCAGGAGACTGATCTCCACCCAGGCTCTGACACACCAGCCTGCCTCACGTTCACTAATTACCCTGTGCCATTATTCCAGCAGAAAATACCTTCTTTGTGTGGAGGGCAGCTCTGGACGGCTCACAGACACAGGATTGTGCCTGATTGCTTTTCTTCAGCCAAACATCTTGCTAAATCATTTGTTTGATTTCATCTTTTGCACACACGCCTTGCCTTTGAAGCATTCCTTTGCCATTAGTTACACGGGATACATATTTATCCCGAGGTAAAGGAAAAGACGACAATGCCCTCATCGCTCTGCAGTGAGCTCCATGATCGGTGTGTCTGCTTACGCATACGCCTGAGTGCTGATGTCACCAGCCGGCAGAGTACTTGACCTGAGTATTTGTCTTGCAACATCTCAGGCTGCTGTTTTTTGACAGTAATTGGTACTTTCTGATTTCTGTTTCTGCAGGCACAGAGGTTGAAGAGTGGGGCAAGTTTTTACACACCAAAAACAGGGTAGGTGCCACAGTAGGGCAACTCGCCGGGGGGGGGTGGCTCGCATGTGCCGCGGTGGGGGGAGCTCGCCTTTGCATACACCGTCTCTTTGCCACGTTTCTCTGTCATGGTCAGCGATATTCTCCTGCTTTCTGCCAGGCCTTTGATTCTAACTGTGGTGAGTTCCGCTTTGCACTTCGCAGCCCCTCTGGCAGTCTGTGGTGAAGCTGGCGGTCCGCTGCTCAGTCACATCACACGCCATCCTCGTGAGAGAACAGGGCTCTCTGGGTGGGGCTGTTAGTGTCCTACATGCACGGTGTCAGTACTGCCTTTGCGGGTGATGAAGCGGCACAGGGTTAGCGCTAACACTAAGCCACTGGGAGAGCTGGCCTCGATTTTTATTTATTTCTGAGTGATGTTAGTCATAGGGCCAGGATGTATGTGACAAAACTATAATTTTAGTATTTCTCAAAATTCTTAGAAAAGTGTTTACAGAAACCATAGCCATAATTATTGTGTAGTTTAAGAAAATATGGTGTTTTTTATTTGCCTTTCTTCAGTGACAGCCTTCATTTTTCCTCTTGGATGTCCCCCATCCTGCTTCATTTTACTCCTGTCCCTCCAGGCCCCTCCCCTTATACCCAAGCCCCTCCCCAATTTACTCCTGTCCCCCCAGGCCCTTCCCCTATACCCCAAGCCCCTCCGCCCGTTACGGCTATACCCGTAGGCCCCGGCCCCGGGCCCCCCGGGCCGCCCCCCCGGGTGGGGGGGGGCGCCCCGGGCCCCCCCCGGGGGGGGGGGGGGGCGGCACGCTTAAACCCCCAGCCTGCTTCCCTTTGCTCCTGTGTGAGGAACGTGTCCGATTTCAGACTTATGAAAGGAAATCAGGCATCTC
>JAODLD010000001.1:1208496-1219163 GCA_026781065.1 Mormyrops boulengeri | reverse complement strand
CTTGAAAAGGCAGTTACTGGGTTGAGATGGGTCTTTGATGATCCTGATTGCTCTGCACCGGCATCTCCTAGTGAACACTTGACCTTTCCTTAATCCCCCCTCCCGTGCGGAATGCACTGGACATATTCCGGCCTGAGATACAAGTGCAGTATGATCGGGGGGGTTGAAATTGTACCCTTGTCTCCCCTGGGTGACAGACCCAATCACATGCTCAAACCCGGGGTCACGGACGCAGTCATGCTTCCTCAACAATGTTCAACAATCATGTGCACAGGTCATGCAACCACTAGGATTAATTCACGCTTCATGGCAAAAGAGGATCCACACTCACCCATCTCACACACACTCAGCCATCTCACACACACTCAGGAGTGCCAGTCGGATTAAATATACACATGCACACAATGACACAATGACGATGACACTGCTGAAGTTGCTGCAGGAGACACACACAGACCCACTGTCCCTCACCTGAAAAAAACAAACCACGTAGAGTATGACTTTGTATAAAGTTCAGTAAAACTAAAAAAAACTTCAAGATATCTATCCTCATAAAGATAAATGTAAAAAATGGAAGGACAAGTTAGGCAGTGCTAGTGGAGGCTATATTTGGAGAACATAGATGGAAATGGCTTGAGACAGGTGTGAAGCTCCCTTCCAAACAATGTAAGTTGGCCTAACTGAAGCACAGCCCTTAGTGTGACAATAAATCACGCCATATGCTCCCTCGAGGGCTAATTCTGCAGCTGCACGGTGGGGTCGGACTCTGCAGAATTTGACATAACATTTCTCAAACATCCCAGAGCATTCACCCAGGCTATAGCAAGGGCAGGCTTTTGCAGACAATGACCATAATCACAGGGTAATTCCTTTTGGTTTTTAAGTGTAGGCGTAGAATGACAGTGTCCTCTGAAGGACAAACAAGGATGACTGGAATCTATTGTTAAATTATAGGGCTGCACTGTGTTTACACTCTGACTCCTGGAAGGTCTCCGTTTCCTCCTCAGGACCTCCACAGCCCCCTCTAGGTGCTTATGTTCATCTGCTTCCAGCTCAAGGTCACCACAAGCTTGCCTGGAGAAGCCAGGGAGGTATGGAATGAGATGAGAAATAATGTCATATTTCTAATTACCACTTCGGCCCCTTGTCCATGGATAATCCAAACAGGCTGAGTTTGCGCTGTGAATACATTTTGATGGTACGTCTGTCCAACTGCTGTTGACTTTCTAAGCAGCAGTTCAAGGGACGTGACCTTTAGCAGCTCTAGTTTTTGTGGGGAAAACTGTGCAACAGTATAACAGCCACCTTCCTTTCTCATCAAACGTGAGCAGACCTGCATGCATTATTATGGTACAGACGTGCCTGGGATGCAGCGAGCTGCAGCTGCAGAAAACGCATCTGAGGTCCTGTGGGCTGGTGATGTGGCTCCCGGCCAGCACACATCTCCAAGGACTCATGATCAATCCGCTGAGGATTCACAAACGATTAAACATCTCACTGAGGCATTAAGTGTATTCAGTGTGGTGCCTGTGGTCACCCGCCCCCCCCAACGCCACGCTCCGAAAGCTGAGACCAGGTAGGGAAGGTGACGGATAGCTGCTTTAAAACCCGTTTTAACATAAAACCCCAAAGCATGCAGCCGTCCCAGTGCAGTGTTGGCCCTGGCAGAGAACGTGCCATGTGATCAGGTGCCTACCTGCTACCAGCTCCTACCAGCTCATACTGTCGTTAGACACTCCTCAGAACCAGTGGCCTGTACTACGAAGCGGGGTTACTGGATTATCGGGGTAACTTGACGGATTAAAGGTACCACAGTTTAAATGGACTTCATATTCGTTCATTTACATTTTGCCCAGACTACCTAAATCCGACAAGTTACCCCGATAAGCCAGTAACCGCTTCATAGTACAGGCCACAGATCTCTGGATTAAATCAAATCATACTTCCACTGCAGACCTCACGCCACAGGCAGACAAGCACTCCTCTTACCTGTGACCTACACCTGGGGAACGAGTCTCTTATTCTTTGCTGTGCAGAATTCAGACGGCTTGAGTCAGGCTTCAAGGCTTACAATATACAGCCCTCCCTGGTCATGTGACTTATATGCCCCATGATTGGCCAGTCTGCAAAAGCATTATCTATTGTTAGACTGAAGAAGCCTAACATATATGCGTACAGAAGCTGGATTCCATCTTTGTCATTGATGTTTTCTGTGTATTTTATGTCTGAAGGGCTGTAAAAGCATTTTAGCACCTTGTGCTAAATGTTTTAAACATCTTAGTCGAAGGATTATGAAAGCACATGACACCTTTGAACAGTTACCTTTTTATTGCAGAGTCATTTGCACATTGCTTAAAAAACAGTCATGATGTAAAGCTATTCAACACAAACAAAACCTTTAATAACTGTAGAATAATGGCAGTTACTCTGTTTAATTCGAATATGATGCACAGGTGTGTTTAGAAAAACTGAAACATTAACAGGAGACAAAAATTGCCAGAGACAACTTAGAGAATTTATTTCACCAACAACTTTCATTGTCAGAAAAAGAGAAGTATGAGTGACTAGATTTCCAAGCAATGCCACTGGGAAATCAGACACTTTATTGAGAAGCCGGACACCGTGGTGTCATGGACTAATACCATGGCTGTTAGCTTAAAAATAAAGCGAGCAGTGCCCAGACCAGCGGTACTGACCTTCCAATAAAGAATAATAAAGTGTTATACGGCCTGGATTTAGCGGCCAAGCCTTTGGAATACCGCAGTAATATGAGACAGAGCCCAGTGACACGGATGGTTCTAATTTGGGTTTCAGCACCTAAGGTTGTGTACGAACACATGATTGCGGTTTGTGTCCGATTCGCAATGTCACTCCCTCAACGTCACACTTCACACCTGCGACATGATCCTGAGCAAGACAGTCAAGTGCTTAACCAAATTACATCTGTGCTCACAAAAGCACATCTATCATTTCATCTGGTTTATAGCCAAAGGTGATCATTTTTCATTCCGGTCTCTCTTTAACTATTCAATCGATTCTATTCTGCATTATTTTGACACAGATTCAGGCATCAGAGCAACAATAAAAAAGAGTCTTACATTGTCAGATCAGAATCTTCATAATGCATATAAGCCACGTTACACTTTGATGCTCCTTTCCGATTTGGAAGTTGAGGTTGTGGTGAATAAGATCGTTCGCCATAAAACAGGCTTTAACTTCGCCTCAGTGGGAGGCTACCTGAACAGTGTATACCTTTGGGCCTTACTTACTCTCATCGTAAGGTCTGAGGGACACGTCTTCTTCCCTGGACTCTATATGCAATGTTCTTGGCAGTAAATTATGCGTTAATAGCAGAAACGCAAGGCCACAGTGCAGTTAGCATCCCTCGGGACAGTGACTGGCCTGCAGCAGGATCTCTGGCCCGTTTCAGTCTCGGCCTTTGCGGGACTGAGCGTCGTCCAACAGCGGAGCAGCACCAGGAGGAACCTGCCCGTGTGCCACCTCAGCCAATCTCGCTGTTGTCACACTTTTTTATTTACTTTGACTGAAACCCAACACTAGGAGCGAAAAGCTGAATGGGACTAGATAAGGTTTAACAGCCGCTATCCCAGCCTCCTGGGTAGGGAACCAAACTTCAGAACATCAACAGACTTAAAAGCAAACTGCGTTTACACAAACATAACTATAACATATTTTACCCCTAAATGCTCTCTTTAATAGCTGGTGATAAGAGTACTACATGTGTCAACAATCACACATAAAGCAGTGCTCCTTAATGTATATATGCATAAATTAATCCACTATTTTACTGGTAAATGCAAGCAAAAATGAGCAGAGATCCAAAACTAAGCAATGTGTGCAATTTGTATTCCTACTGTGAACATCAGACTGAAATTCTAATCACTACTGCTATCGAAAATCACTACTGCTATCGGCTAACAAAAAATATCAGGCACTTTTCTAGAAGAGTGAAGTAAATCTGTATGGTGTGGCTGCAGTAAGGATTTCTCTTTTTTGCTACAAAATATCCTGTGACCCTTCTGGGACAAATCCAAGACAGAACTGTTTGTGCAATCTAATCATGTTTCAGAAGCTGGTGGTAAATGTCGGAAAAGGACACTTTGCTGAAATGTCACAGTGTAGCTGCACAGTATGAGTGAAACAGGTGTGTTAGAAAGGCAAACAGATAAACAGGCCAGGCTTGTAATTCAGTGCTACTATAAATCTCATTTTCTTTAGTTCCTGCCCCCCCGGGTTTAATTTTAAAATAAAACAACAAAAAGAAGCAACAACTTTTTTTTTGATATTCGAAATGTACAAAGCAAGAAAGAGGGCCTTGTGTATTGTTGGTTTCAGCCATTTTCAGCTGTTCCGGTGTCGTCAGTGTCCCACTCCTGCTGAGAGACAGAGAACAGAACTGTCAGTCGCGTTTCATAAATGCTGCCTACCGACTTGCCATGTGGTACCGACTCAGGGTGGCGAGAGTCGGAGCTGAGCCGTAACTCTCTGGGCAGACGCCCTGGCTTTCCGCAATGCGCTTTCTCAGGCCGGCAGGAAGTAGCACTTTATCCACTTGGATTTCCTTAATTGTTTCGCAGATCTGTGAGTTAGCCTGGCGCTAATTCTTCCGCTATAAATAAAGCCTGGATGAGACGGTGTTTGCATGGGGTGCGGCGCTTGGTGACACACCTGCCAGTGACATGCACCTGAAGCCGGGGACACTTTGAATAATTGAGCGTGACTGGGCTGTCATTTAAGCGTCATCAGAAGGTCTATTTCAGCTGGGGTATGGGAAGGGTAGGCCGTAAGGACCAGGGGCAGCTATTTCCAGTGGTCCCAAAATGCAGAATGCTATTCCGTTCAGTCTGCTTTGGACGCACTGCCTCGTTTGCCCAACCTTGACCACGCAATTGAGGCTGCCATGGAACAGGAGGACACCAAACCCCCCGGTCCCCGCCACCCTCTCCACGCCCCTCCCCCCCCCCCAGACGGGAAGCTTTACAGCTCACATCGCTCTGAGAATATGGGCGCTTAGCCATACAGAGCTCTGCTAATCCGGCCCGGCGCGCAGCCGTAATGCGACAATCAAGCAGCTGCACTCAGGCATGCGTCAGGCACGTGGCACCCCCCTGGCATTCAGAAGCCTAAGTGGGGGGGCATAAGGTTCTTTATACTGGGACACAAGGTCAGAGCAGGAAGGCCTCTTTAAAAATAGAGCGTGGGGATGTGATGACACCCTTCAGGCACGTCCCTGAGAAGCCTGGCCTCCCAGCTTAGCCTTACAGGGGTGGGGGGCATGGACACAGGGACACACTTCACTCACAGCGCCCCCTCCCTGTCATACCCTGACTGGTATACTTTAAAAATGCAAAAAATCCCCGTGAAGCCATACAATTTGTGGGCAGGCCGATGCAGCTGGCTTGACATATACACTATATGGGAAGAAGTACTGGGACACACCTCTTAATCACTAAATTCAGGTGTTTCATTGAGACCCACTGCCACATAAAATCAAGCACCTCGCCCTGCGGTCAGGTTTACAAACATTTGTGAAAGAATGGGTCGTTGTGAAGGGTTCAGTGTATTCAAACATGGTACTGTCACAAGATGTCACCTTTGCAGTATGACAGTTTGTGAAATTTCTTCCCTGCTAGATAGTCCATAGTCGGCTGTAAGTCGTGTTATTGCAAAGTGGAAGCGTTTAGGAACAACAGAAACTCAGCTACGAAGTGGCAGATCACTCAGACGGAATGGTGTAAAGCACAATGCCACTGAAATCTGAAGCAGTGGAAACGTTTTCTGTGGCGTGACGAATCACACTTTCGTCTGGCAGTCTGATAGACGAGTCTGGGTTTGGTGGACGCCAGGAGGACGTTACCTCCCTGCCTGCATTGTGCCAACTGTAAAGTTTGGTGGAGGAGGGATAATGGTATGGGGATGTTTGTCAGGGATTGGGATAGGCCAAAAAAAGTTCCTGTAGGTGCAATGACCAGGTGTCCCAATACTTCTGTATATACTGTGTAACTCAAACTGTCATATTACATTTTATTTATTTAGCAACCTCTTTTCTAAGGCAATGCCCATTTTTGAGAAAGCAAAAATCTGAAAGGTCTGACAGTCGCTTGAGCCGCTCGGCGTAAAGGGCACAATGCTGACATCACTCTGCCGACCCGGGGATTTGGACCAACAGCCTTTCGGTAGGTGCACACATGCACATACTTGTTATGTATGTTATGTACAGAGGTGAAAAGTTCAGGCATGGAGTTTTTGAATCCAGACCAAGATTTTGTTAAAACCAACCAGTTAAGTTTAAAGAGTCACATTCACTGTACTCAACAGTACTCAACTGGTTGGTTGAAATAAAATCTTAGTCTGGATTTGTAATTTCTGAACCTGAACTTTCCACCTCTGGTTGTGTATAGGTGTGTTCATCACTCTCATTTCACTGTAATTAAAGATCTCTAACCTCGAAGCCACAGAAACAGAAACAAAAACTGAGCAAAAGCTTTTTAATTCAAAAAGCAGCCTGTGATGACCTCTGTCTACAGAGACGCAAGCTCATGTAGCTCGACAACTGGAGTATTACATTAACAACACAGAAATTGCGGGTTCAAATCCCAAGGAACATATCATTTCATAGTTCTTCCCACTCCTGTGAGTCACTTTGGATAAAAGAGTCAGATAAATGTGTGATGATGTCACAGTAAAGGGGGTTTGTTCAGGTTTTATTGGCTTTTGAAATTGCAAAATTTCCCCCAATAAAACACAGACAGCACAGAGCGACACGCGCATCTGATGGCAAAGCGCTCATGATTTGTGCCGTAGGTGCCTGGGTGACACAGCTCACTTACCATTAGTGACAGATTTACTCTTCTGTCCAATGGTCACCTGGGAAAAGGGAGAAAAACAAGCAGGTTTAAGTAAGATGAGTTTTATATAAGCTGAGTTTTATATAAGCTGAGTGTTATATAAGCTGTGTGTTATATGTGCTGAGTGTTATATGTGCTGAGTGTTATATGTGCTGAGTGTTATATAAGCTGCGTGTTATATGTGCTCAGTGTTATATAAGCTGAGTTTTATATGTGCTGAGTGTTATATAAGCTACGTGTATATGTGCTGAGTGTTATATAAGCTGCGTGTTATATGTGCTGAGTGTTATATAAGCTGAGTGTTATATGTGCTGAGTGTTATATAAGCTGCGTGTTATATGTGCTCAGTGTTATATAAGCTGAGTTTTATATGTGCTGAGTGTTATATAAGCTACGTGTATATGTGCTGAGTGTTATATAAGCTGCGTGTTATATGTGCTCAGTGTTATATAAGCTGAGTGTTATATGTGCTGAGTGTTATATAAGCTGCGTGGTATATGTGCTCAGTGTTATATAAGCTGAGTTTTATATGTGCTGAGTGTTATATAAGCTACGTGGTATATGTGCTGAGTGTTATATAAGCTGAGTGTTATATGTGCTGAGTGTTATATAAGCTGCGTGGTATATGTGCTGAGTGTTATATGTGCTGTTATATAAGCTGAGTTTTACATAAGCCGAGTTTTATATAAGCTGAGTGTTATATAAGCTGCGTGTTATATGTGCTAAGTGTTATATAAGCTGCGTGTTATATGTGCTGAGTGTTATATAAGCTGAGTTTTATATGTGCTCAGTGTTATATAAGCTGAGTGTTATATGTGCTGAGTGTTATATAAGCTGCATGTTATATGTGCTGAGTGTTATATAAGCTGAGTTTTATATATGCTGAGTGTTATATAAACTGAGTGTTATATAAGCTGAGTGTTATATAAGCTGCGTGTTATATGTGCTGAGCGTTATATAAGCTGAATTTTATATATGCTGAGTGTTATATAAGCTGAGTTTTATATGTGCTGAGTTTTATATATGCTGAGTGTTATATAAGCTGAGTGTTATATGTGCTGAGCGTTATATAAGCTGAGTGTTATATGTGCTGAGCGTTATATAAGCTGAATTTTATATATGCTGAGTGTTATATAAGCGAGTGTTAGGGCCACAATGCATTTTGTATTGAACAGCTCCCATATCCCAGCACTGCTGTGTGACGTCACCTTTACACTGAAGGCCAAAAATGACATTTGTTTTCCTTTCACTCTACTTTAAATTCATAACATATCATCAGTCAAAATCACTAGTGTTCTGTATCACAGATTTTTCTTTAGATTCTAGAAAACAAAAACATTCTGCAGCTGATTGCAGAGGCGCAGAGTGTTAGAAGGGGTCAAAGTCAGGCCACCGGTCTGCGGTGTCATTCTCTCTCCTTCTCTATGAGACACTTCTTCGGTTGCATTCATTCTCTCCATGGAATAGCATTCCTTGGAGTACGCTACAATAGCAGTAGCCTTCATGCTAGGCAGTGGGAACAGTACAGACCTAATGCCCTCACCGTCTTTGTAGCTCACATGGGTACTGAACTCAACTCGGAACATAAGATAGACTTCTCAAAAGTGTATACAGTTTAAGGTATAGAAGCAAGTGAACTCACAGTTTTAACTGGTGCAGTATGTACTTTAACTTTAATTTGATCAGATCCCCAGGGGCCTGCCAGCAGTGTAAAGGTCTGTTATCCAGGCGTAAAGTGCATAGCCACCACAAAGCTACCAGAGCGAGCAGCGGTGGAGGAAAGCAGGGGGAGGTGTGCGTGGCCAGAGGCAGTCGCAAGTGTGTTCATGTTGGCAAAGCTCTCTGATCCTGAAGACCAGTCAACGTCGACACAAATGTTCTGTTCCTCTGACCATAGCCAACGTCTAGCGGCAAACTCTCCCTGTGTGGTGCCTGTGGTGCATCCCATAATCCATGTCTGAGGTCAAATGTCAGAGCATCCACTAACAAAACAGACTGAAGCCCCCAATGCCCCAGCTTGGTCTGTCTGCTGCTGCTACTTTGAGTCACCCCATAATAAGGTAATAAAATGGTGTAATAACTTAATAATAGCATATAATAATATGGCCATGGTCCCTGATTGGCTACGCCCTCCTACATCAGCACCTCTCCAGCTTCAGGACAGAGCGTCCAAGTGGACATTAAGGCAGATCATAAGTCTGCTCAGGCATGGAGGCCAAGTCTACAAAACAGCAGGCAGTCAAGGCATTTCCATTAGCTCAGCCTACAAGCTGTTAGGGACCATGAAGTTCCTTGCGGGCAAGGCTGCATCTGCGGGATATGGGGAATGGCCGTGCCAGGCGGAGCTCGCCTCACACTGGGTTTCCACCAAGCAATGTTGGATTTCTGCAGTGCCTACTCTGCTGCCCGTAAGCTCTGCTTTCTAAGAGATAATGACCACATCGGCATGATCAGTGCGTCTGGAAGGTGTGGGGGTGGGGTGCGGTGGGGTGGGGTGGGGGGGGGGTGTGGACTGCATATGCATTTACCTCATCCTTTCATCCCGGTTTTAAGGTGAGGTGAACTAACTTTGAGAAGGCTTCAAATGAAACAAACAGATTAATATAATCTCAAATTAATATTAATGCACAAGTTAATATCTTCAGCTAAATGCTGATACATAGTAATAAAAACTGTATAGAATATTTAGTACAAATTGGGGGATATTTTCAGAAACACAGAAGGATGTGTAATGATGAATACAAAATGGATCCATCTTCGATCTCCATGGTTACCTTTGTAGCACACACATTCTTGTTCTCCCACAGGCCACGCTTGTTGCTGACATCACCAGGCTTTAGGTCCTAACAGGGAGAGTAATTTTACATCACAAAACCAATTTAGCTCTCAAAAGGTAGAAAGTAGTAAACTGTGGCCATTCTGGCAGCTTTGAAAAGAAACTCCTAGCTGGAAAATATTTGGTGACTCGAAAATCCTGGCATGAATCGTTGGAGGGTGTAGATGTATGATCTTTCAGTGACTGTAATGGCTTAACAAGAAAATGGCTACGTGAAATGATCAGTCATGACCTGCCCCCCCCCCATGGGACAGTAATAAAGCTACTAGAGCTACTGCTAACACTCCAAAATGAGCCAAATCAGTGTGGCTCGACCGGGCCAGACAGGGGGCTCTTCTCTGGGTGAAAAGGGATGAGAGTACCCCCCCCGCAGGAACAGACTAAGAGCATCCCTGCAGTTTCGGGGCTACTTCCCCTGGCACGGGGGGACATTTTCCTGCCTGCCCCCTCAGGTTTTAGCAAAGTTTCTTCTCCAAAAACAAAACACACTCTTTTAAATTTGTACATGAGTCTCTAAATTTTTTTTAGGGGGGGTGTGGAGGGCCTGAATGAAAAGTATGTGTGCTTTTGTGTGTGTGTCTGTGTGTATGTGTATGTATATATATTTAAATATACACAAACACTCTTAATTCAGGCCCACCCCCCCACCCAAAAATAAAACTCATTATCATGAATACATATATATAAAACAAAGACCTTTCTACTTTTTTCTATAAATATATATAAATTTCTCTATTTCCACACAATACCTGGCCGTTAGAGAGGGAAGAAGAGCAGAAAACAGACAAACCCAGGAAGAGAGAGAGAACAGGGTACATCCCCTATGTAACACGGGAGAATGGACACTGTTCACTGTTAGGGAGAATGGACAGCATGTCACTACGGAGAATGGACAACATGTCACTGTTACGGAAAATGGACAGTATGCCACTGTTACGGAGAATGGACAGCGTACCACTTTT
>JAODLD010000001.1:1197357-1208001 GCA_026781065.1 Mormyrops boulengeri | reverse complement strand
GAATGGACATTGTTCACTGTTAGGGAGAATGGACAGCATTTCAATGTTAGGGAGAATGGACATTGTTCACTCTTAGGGAGAATGGACAGCATGCCACTTTTAGGGAGAATGGACAGCATTTCAATGTTAGGGAGAATGGACATTGTTCACTCTGAGGCAGAATGGGCCTCATTTCAATGTTAGGGAGAATGGGCACTGTTCACTGTTAGGGAGAATGGACAGCATGTCACTGTTAGGGAGAATGGACAACATGACACTGTTAGGGAGAATGGACAGCATGTCACTGTTAGGGAGAATGGACAGCATATCAATGTTAGGGAGAATGGACACTGTTCACTGTTAGGGAGAATGGACAACATGTCACTGTTAGGGAGAATGGACAGCATGTCACTGTTAGGGAGAATGGACATCATTTCAATGTTAGGGAGAATGGCTACTGTTCACTGTTAGGGAGAATGGACAGCATGTCACTGTTAGGGAGAATGGACACTGTTCACAGTTAGGATCATTTCAATGCATAAGAAGTAAGCAAAGAGATACACTCATAAAATGCCATCACTAATTGTTCATACTAATCATCCATATTTGATTTTTTTTGTTATGGGAAGCTAATTTGTTGATAGATCAATAAGTTCAATTGACAGTGGTTTCTCGCAAGAATGATGGATGTATAAACGGTCTGTGCTTATGTTACCTTGCATTAGTTGTGTTCAAAATAATTTAAAGACAAATCTCTTGATTAGAGTCAGAATCAATTTTAGAATAAACAGCAGTTTCACCAGCAAATAAACGGAAGCAGGGCATCTCCTTACTTACAATACACAGTAAATTGTTACATTACACTTCAAAGCCAGTCAGTTACATTTGTTTTGAGTATTTCTAATATTTTCTTGTAATAAAAGTTTGACAAAGCAGTGTATCATTTATCTTTTTAAAAAGCCAAGGGCGGGCCTAAACCTCTGGCCTGTAGTGTACATTAGCACATGACTTCCATTAAGCTATTTAACTGTAAATGAATGGATTTCAGATACAACTCACCAGCTTCATTCATTGTCCTAAAGGTAAAGACCTAGCAAACATCAGTCCACTAGAGGCCGCCATGCACCCACACATGAACACAGGGTGGAACCGTTTGAGCACATTTCAGGTTCCTCTATCCAGTAAACAGAGTTCATCAGACTTACAATTACTGTCACAGCATTGTTTTTGGTAACTCATCCAGGACTTTTAACCAAAGTCGTGTATGATTTTATCAGCTTATTTAATTGGAAGTAAAGTAAACTCAAAGGATCCACCCTGGATCCGCAACATTGCAATTTCAATGGCAGCGGTGCTATGCTTCTTCAGTCTGAGTCCTTACTTCCCGGGACAGTCTGAGTGACAGCTGCATGCCCCCAGTCATCTGTCCGTTTTCAAGCAGAAAGTCACTGCTGCAATATTGATGCCCTGCTGAAAAACACTGGGTTGTGAGGTGGTGAGGTGGTGCAGACTCACCGCAGGCGCCCCCCCAGCTGCTTTTCCGGGCTCTGGAGTTTTACACCGCCAGTCGTTGATGCGGCCAGCGACACCTATCTTCATGCCAGCTGTTTCCTGGTTTGAAAAGAGAAAACGGGGCAGCTGAGGTCCAGCTTGCAGAGAGGGATAGGGATGAGGTGGGCGGTGGACAGGCTGGGACAGGACGTGGGGGTGGGACAGGAAGTGAGGATGAGAAAGGAAGAGAGGGTGGCACAGAAAGTGGGGATGGGGCAGGAAGTGAGGCTGGGAAAGGAAGTGGGGATGGGGCAGGAAGTGGGGGTGGGATGGGAAGTGAGGCGGGGACAGGAAGTGAGGTTGGGAAAGGAAGTGGGGATGGGCCAGGAAGTGGGGATGGGATGGGAAGTGGGCGTGGGACAGGAAGTGAGGCTGGGAAAGGAAGTGGGGATGGGGCAGGAAGTGGGGGTGGAGTGAGAAGTGGGGATAGGGCAGGAAGTGGAGATGAGCAGGAAGTGGGGCAGACCATACCTTGCTGGGGGCCCCGGGCCCCTCTGGTGTGCCAGACACGTTTCCCCGCTCCCACATGCTCTTAATGTTGCGGATCCCATCTGGGGCCACGGGCAAGTCCGTAGCTGGAGACTTAGGGGACTTCACATCCTTGTTAGTCTACACAGAGAAGGAGGTCATGTCAGTGCAAACTCAACAGTTGTGACACATACTTCCTGTGGGGAGGGGGCTGTCAGGTTATGTGTACACCAGATATCAAAGGTACCTCAGAGGGAGAGCGTACACTGGCTATAGAGAAGGGCCAAACTCAGACATCAAGCAGAAGGAAGAAGAGTGAACAAGGCCTTTCCCTCAAAACATGGCTGCTGTGTAGCGCGAGCCTCACCTGAATGGCTGTGTTGTACTGCTCCAGTTTGTTGCCAATCTTGGTCACAATGGGTGTGTGAGACACCTTCACAGCACTATGGTAACCACCAGGAAACACAATACATTCAAATCTCAGCTCAAGCACCTAAAATGTTGCTAATTTGTGAAAATGCACACCTCTGGTGTCCCGAAAACAGCAGTGATGGCTGAGTCATTAACAATAAGCGTACCTCTTCTGCGCTGACTTATTTAGAAACTCTGCCCTTTCACCAATCTGTGGAAAAAACACAATTTCATGCCGAGAATTATTTAACTGGTAGGTGTTACCTTTAAACAAATCACAGACACAGGCATACACACACACACACACACACACACACACACACACACACACACGTTGGTGTACCTATCTAAATGGGGACCCCCCATTCATTTCTATGGGAAAAACCTAATCACAATCACAACACCCTTAACCTCTACCCATCCCTGACCTTAACCATAAGTAACCAACCCAAAAACAAGACTTTTGGCATTTTTACATTTTTGATTGCATTCACAGATTTTTATAAAACTGAGGTTATCCAAATGGGGACCTCAAAAGATGTCCCCAAAAGTAGGGAAATTTCAGGTTTTACTACAGCAATTTGGTCCTCAAGTGTGATCTATGCAAACCCACACACAAGCACACACACATACACACACACACACACAGAAACATCCCTGGGCTCCTGATTTATCTCCCTCCTGTGTTTAGTGCTGGCTGTCCACATTCCTCGTCCGCCCTTCCGCACACAGATGTAAGTAGATATTCTCCTTGGAAACCAGGCGAAGCTGAGCTCCAGCCCTCACTGTGGGAGCGTTTATGACAAATGGCAGTGGGAGCGTCTGCTCTGAAGCTGGGCCTACCCATGTCCTCCGAAAAGTTCTTCTCATGGGAGGACACATTTCAAAAGGCTATATTTAGCAGAATAAAACTGGTCAAAATGATTGCCTTCATCTCAGCAGGCTCCTTAATCAAAGCAGTGCTTTGCTCAGTGTGCAGCAGGATTCTGTTTACATTCAGTTTTGGTTAATTGTGATAGAGCTCAGTGCCAGATCACTCCTAACGGAACTGGTATTTAAGGCACGAGAATGGGAAATCTCATCCCTGCTCGGCCCCAAGGGCAACATTTTCAGGGCAGTTATTGGCTGTGGGCAGGGATTGTCACCCTGTCTGTTCATGGACAAATGTGTCCATCTACTGTAAAGACTCATCTGTGTCCAAGGCAAAATGTTTTTATTGCGAGAAAAAAACTACATAGGTTAAGTGCTTCAGTACCATGTCTCTGGTAAAATTGGGTGACATCATTTTGTGACCCTGTCCAGCCTCAGGTCTTACAAGTCGTTGGGGGTGCCACATCAAGACCACGTCAAACGCAAACAAATGCTGCTACACGACTGCAGATCTTCATCCCACATGCGATCTAGCTTCAGCTCCTGCATACATCTAATGTTCACTCACCCGCTACAGACAGAAATAAACAGCATGCGGTAATCTGAAGGAAAAACACCACTGCAGTAAACATAAACAGCACCCTGCTTCAATAAGCCACACTGCAGTAAACATAAACAGCACCCTGCTTCAATAAGCCACACTGCAGTAAACATAAACAGCACCCTGCTTCAATAAGCCACACTGCACACCATCTAAGTTCTGTACATACAGTGAACATGATGACAAAGTAAATCTGTGGAAAGGACCAAGGATATTCACATTTGTGAAGGATTTGAGAAACAAAGGTGGTATCACGCTGCTTCCCCTTATCACAAACAAATCAGAGAGTTTCAGACTCTTAAAAACCAGATCAACACGCTGTATCCAATAAGTACCAGTGCTGCTTCAGATTCCCACTCACTGAAAGTGGAGAACACGTTTCGTGCCTGACTATCTGGTTCACACTATAATCCAGACCTGCTCTGTCCAACACAGCCCTTAGGCTACGCTGCTTAAAGGACAACGACTGCTGCCGAATGTAGGTTTTGGGGGTGTCTAGCAAGCGGGTCCTATGTGGGAGCTGACCTTAAGAGAGGAGCCCTTCGGGCTCACACATGTGAAGGGCTTCTTGCTCTCTCCTTCAGTGGATTCCTCCACTTTCTGCCGCTTCTCTGCCGCCTCTGCACGCCGCTTCTCAATTTCTTCCTTCATCCTCTTCTTCTCCTCCTGCGTGATGGGAATCGCAATTTCGCTGGACACTTTTCTGATAGTCTGCTTCCTGTCCTAAGGCCAACCTCACAATCATGCAAAACCACCAGCACTAACTTTACAAACTTTAATTAACCAAATTGCTTGCGAGTCTGTGGACTTTCTGCCTAACTGCAGTCTATAGGTACATCCCATTTCATCTGAGTATGCAGGAAAATTTATGGGTGGATGGATGGATGGATGGATGGACTGACATTTGTAAAATGTTTTGAAGCAGTATTACTTACATACACACATGCATCTTTATTATAATCGTGTGGCTACAGCTGAATATTTAGAACACAGGTTAGTTACTATGCAGCTGAGCATTAGAGAGACTAATTTATGCTGGTCTAAGGGATTTTAAATGTGCTGTGATTGTTGGTGACTGCCACGGTGCTCCCAGCATGTCAGACACTGCCGCCCTCCTGGGATTTTCAGGTACTACAGTGTCAGAGACTGTTGTGATAAAGAGAAACATCCAGCCAGACTCATTAAAGCTAACAGGAAGGTCACAAGTGACACGATAACAGCACAGTGCTACAGCGGTGTGCAGAAAGGCCTCTCTGAATGCATAACTAGTCCAGCCTTCAAGTGGCTCTGGAGACAAAAGGGGGTCATACTCAAAACCAGCTAGGTATACCTACGTTACAAAGAGTCCACTGAGTGCATAGCGACAGGCTTAACACTAGAAATATTGTTTTATTGTTATCCATCCATTTTCAAAAGTTCTCATAAGTCAATAGAGGGTGAGAGATAGGAAACACACTGACAGAAAGACTGCATATACTAATTAGACTATTATGTATTACAGACTATTATTTACCTATAGTAATACTTTAATATTCTATTCTATTCTACTTTATTTTACTTGCATGTAAACAATTACATCAAAACAAATTCGTCCAGCTGTACATGGTGCATAAAGTTGATTCTGATTCTAATGCTCATTCTAAAAACTTTGGCATAATCTCTCAGCAGAGCTGCAGACTGACTGTCAAAGGAAATGCCCTCCTGTATTTGCATAGCAATGCCATAAAGGGGCGTCATGGCCCTAGTCCAATGGCGGCGTCTGCCCCACCCTACCTCCTCCTTGGCCTTCTTCTCCTCCTGCTCCTGCTTCTTCAGCTTCTCCTCCTCTTCCAGCATCTTCTTTCTCTCCTCCCTCTTGCGCCTCAGGTTCTCCAGCTCGGCCTCAGCCTCCTGCTGCCTTTGCCGCATCTTCTCGAACTCGCCACTTTCCACCTCGTCGCGACGCCGCTTCACATCCTCCGCCTTCTGAGACACACTGCCCTTTTCGGCTGGTTCGGCCTCGCGGCTGCAAGTCGCCCGGCATGAGCAGATCTCACCCCGGGCCTCTCTGGTGTCACTGTTCTGTCTACTGTTACACCCCCTTAGACTCCAGATGACTGACCCACTTACACAATGATTTGATAGGGACACCTTAATTTGACAGGGACACCTTAAGCACTAATCAGCACTGAACTAGGAGAGCAGGGGCGATTCTTATATTTGCAGGGGCATAGGTGGAGGCATAAGAGGGGCCAGGGGGCACTATGGGGGCTAATCAGCTTTCAATTATTGCCCCTGTGACCCTGCCCCTGTATGCACCCTTGTCGGAGAACATCACTATCCCAGTGACAAATAAGCTATAACAATAAAATAAGCAATGTTTTATAATGTAAACTAAAATACGGAAAACAACACTGATGTGTTGGGTGTGTGGCGTCACCTCTGGAGCCATTCCGGCTTCTTCAGCTTGCATGCGGCCGGCGCATCCTTCCGAAAGCTGCCATTCTGCTGCTTGGCTTGCGGTGGGAAGTCTTTCTTTCGCTGAAGGAATTCTGGCTCCTTGATTGTCTTCTGTTCTGTCACCTTAATACACAAAGAGCCATTTAGTCTAAGGCCGGAGCTAAATGCTCCAGTCCGACCTGTGCTCAGTGACTTCCCCTTAGGAATGAATTCAACTGCATCATAATCGGTTACCTCCTATTCATCTTTAAATGATTGCTTTTGTTTGTCTTATCACTTCTTACACAGGAAGAGCATTATTTCTCTATAGAGCTGAAATACACTTGAGTAGTAACTTAAGCACTATAAGAATCTATATTAAGGAATAAAAAATATTATCAATAAAACATTGCTCTTACTGGTTCCTTGACAAAAGACCGTTTCAGTTTCTCCCCTGCGACCTAGAGGAGAAGCAGGAAGTTAGTTAGCCATGGATGATGTACTGGTGGCAGGGTATACAGAACTGTGTCCCCATAAGTGCTACTTTGTGCAAGCATGAAACATAACATGTGAAACACAACTCAGATCGAGCACTGTGACCCCACACACCGTGACCCCACAAAACCAAGACCACACTGTGACTGCGCAAAGCAGCAGTGCTTCAGCCTTCACAAAAGAAGCGACACACCTGGAACCACACTGTGACTGCACCCTACAGCCCTGTGTTTAGTGTGACACAGACAGGTACACGTAGGTGACCATACTGTGAGTGAACCACAAACCTAATGAACAAAGATAACTCAAAACGCCATGCTCAGTGTTCTGGATGAAAAGGATCCTCATCTGATACCTCCTCTTTTTTTGGTATAACAGGGCTGTCCTCAACTTTTTTCTTTGGTATTCCCAGTTTTTCCTCAGTTTTTTTCTCAGCATCTTTCTTTAATGTGGCAGGTTTTTCTTCAAACCCTTTCTTTGATATCACAGGTTTCTTTTCTTCTTCTTTCTTTGATATCACAGGTTTCTTTTCTTCTTTCTTTGATATCACTGGTTTCTTTTCTTCTCTCGTTGATGTTACTGGTTTCTTTTCTTCTTCTCTCTTTGATATAACTGGTTTCTTTTCTTCTTCTCTCTTTGATATCACAGGTTTCTTTTCATCTTCTTTCTTTGATATCACCGGCTTCTCTTTCTCTTTTTTTATTGATATCACTGGTTTCTTTTCATCTTCTTTCTTTGATATCACCTGCTTCTCTTCCTCTTTTTTTATTGATATCACTGGCTTCTTTTCCTCTTCTTTCTTTGATAACACTGCTTTCTCTTCTTTCTTTGATATCACTGCTTTCTCTTCCTCTTCTTTCTTTGATATCACTGGCTTCTCCTCCACCTCTTTCTTTGATTGCACAAGCCTTTCCTCTACCTCTTCCTTTAATATTTCCTTTGGTTTTTCTTCTTCTTTCTTTAAGGGTATGTCTTCTTCTTCAGCCTCCATCGGCATTGCTGGTTTTTCATCTTCGGTTACTTCTTTCAGTTCTTTTGTTGATATCACAGGTTCTTCATCAAACTCAGTTTTTGAAGAAACAGTCTCCTCGATAGCTGTCTCTGAACTTATTATTATTTTGTCTTCTTTTTCTGAAGATGGCCTTTCTTCCAGGTCAGCGCTGGGCACCATGGGTATTTCTACAGTTACATTTGAATTGATAAGATGTTCTTCAACCTGCTCCTATAAAATAAAGCGAGGTTACACCTTCTGCTAAATGTAACAGAATACCCCCCATCAGTTTAAAGACTGGGTGCTAAAGATATTTTACTTATCCTTAACATAACACCTTTTAAGTTTTGCTTTGGACTCCCTACAAGAAGTGAAAAACAAGAACCCCAAGAAAACATATTTTACTACTCTGATGGGTAATAAGCCAACCTGTGTCTCCTTCTTAGGTGCCGGTGTTGATTTCTGTGCCTCTGATTTCTCCTCTCCCAGGACAGCCCCTGCAACCTTCTGTGTCACCTCCTCCTTCTCCTCATCCTTCTCTGGCTCTGTATCCTTCCCCTCCAGGACAGCCACTGTCACTTCCAGTTTCTCCTCTTCCTTTTCCTCTTCTTTCGTTTTCACCTCTTTCTCCTTCCAGCTGTCAGGCTCAGGGGGCTTGCTGCTAATGTCAAACACCTGTTCTTCTTCACTGCGTCTGTATGACTTCTCTTCTTGACTGCTCTCTACATTGTTGGTGATGGTGGGGTCAATCTCCTTCTGCCTCTCAAGGGCCTCCTTCATCCTGCGTTGCCTGCGCTCCTCCCGCTTGGCAATCCGCTCCAGGAGGGCCTGGTCATCGTCGGAAGCGGCAGCAATCAATCTCTGTGAGTTGGTCGTCGTTTCTGTCTCATTTGTGCTGCAACAACAAATTGCAAAAAAATTAGCAAACAGACCACCTCAGTCACAATACACTGAACAAAATACCTTCAACAATCACAAGTCTTTTTCAATAATGTCTGATCGGTACATTGAAATGAAGTGTTTTATTGCTCTATTCACTTTCTGTCACCTTTAACATGATACATTCATTCTAAAAGTATCTCCAGTTTTAGGATGCCAAACTCAGGATTCACTCAGGATTAGGATTCACAGAGTTTTCACTCATGGATCTAACCAACAAAGCATTCAGCAGACACAAAGGCCCCAAGTACTCTGTCCAAGGGACACACGGTGCGTCCATCTGCGCTCTTTCATGCTTATGTCGTGCAGCCTCTTCCACCCAATTTGGGGTTTACTGGCCACACGGCTGGAATGCCTCCAAGCCTCAGTTAACATTCGACTTCCATCAAAATACCATGGGAGGTTAATGAAAGCTGACTCAGTAGTGTGGCTAACACGCACGTCTAGTTAGGACAATAAACCGCAGAAACACTTTTTGTCTGTCAGTCAGATAGAGACGCACAATACCCACTTTGTTCCATAGGCCAAAGAGGCACGAATACAACAATGATTCCAACACAAGCAGGTATCGACACAGCCCAGAGCTTCCTGTCTGCTGCTCCAAACATGCCTGCAAGATGAGCTACCTAGACAATTATGCCTTTGAATCATTCCTTCGTTCTATTTGGTGTCTACGTATTTTTTCTTTCCTTAGAAGAATTATTTTTACATTTTCACATAATTTAAATAGTTTTGGGTAGAAACGTTAGCATTTTAGTTACAGGTTCACTAGACTCGTCACCAGTCCTTGAGGACCGGCAGGACCTGATCACACAGAAGCCTTCAGAAATAGCAGCAAAGGAGACAGCTTAGAGTTACAATCTACCTGGATACTGTTCTCGCAGATTTTACACTCAATTTTAGGAAACCGGTCACAGGCATGTATTATGGAGTAACCATGTCATAGCTACTCTGAAATGGAATCCAAAAGCGTGTTGGCATCTACCAAACTAACGCATGTCTTTCATTTTTGTTCAAGCCTTTAATTGAGATCAGGTGTGAGCTGACAGGTTTGGGTGACGAGGTACCTGGTTGTGTCACTGTGCTCCGTGATCTCTGTGAGCTGACAGGTTTGGGTGACGAGGTACCTGGTTGTGTCATTGTGCTCCGTGCTCTCTGTTGCCATGCTGGCCGCCTCCTCATTTTCCTTGTTGCGCAACCGCTCCTGGCGAGCCCTGCGTCTGCGCTCTCGGGCAGCCTCTTCGTCATCGTCATTGTTCATGCTCATCCTAAAATGTGTGTGCGAAAAGGCACGTCAGCTTTTCAGCATTACTGAGCCGTCCGAATCAGACAGGAATGACTTCGACAGATCTCTGTGTCAGGCAGGATCTATAAGGAGGTGAAACAGAAACACCACAAGGAGATGGAGGGAAGATGTGCCTTTGAAGCATTGATGTGTATAAAGAAACATTCCAGAAGGATGATATGTCTACCAGATTATTTGTTTTGCTCTTTAATATGGCCACGCTGACATACTTGTGACCAGAATGAAACAGCTGTATGAAGTCTCTGTTACCCCTTTCAGTGACATGTGGACATAATGAACATTCAGGATATGAATTTAAAAAGAAAAAAGCCTAGTGTAGCAGCGCAAGGGTTTGCACTGTCACCTCACACCTCTGAGACCTGGGTTTGAGTCTCTGCCATGGCTCCGTGTGTGTTTGCATGTTCTCCCCGTGTCATGATAGGGTTTCAACCGGGCACTCTGGTTTCCCCCCAAAGTCCAAAAACATGCTGAAGTTAATTGGAGCTACCAAATTGCCCATAGGTGTGAATGGTGTGTGAGTGTGCCTGGCAATAGGCTAGTGCCCCATCCTGGGTTGTTCCCTGCCTTGTGCCCTGTGATGGGTTGGTGCCCCATCCTGGGTTGTTCCCTGCCTTG
>JAODLD010000001.1:1055034-1066740 GCA_026781065.1 Mormyrops boulengeri | reverse complement strand
AGGGATGGGGAAACCCCACAGCTGAGATATCCCAGAGAGAAGAGCACGGACAAGAGGACATGTGAAGGGGATGGGGAAACCCCACAGCTGAGATATCCCAGAGAGAAGAGCACGGACAAGCGGACACTTGAAGGGGATGGGGATACCCCACAGCTGAGATATCCCAGGTCAAAAAGCATGGACAAGCGGTCATGTGAAGGGATGGGGAAACCCCACAGCTGAGATATCCCAGAGAGAAGAGCACGGACAAGAGGACATGTGAAGGGATGGGGAAACCCCACAGCTGAGATATCCCAGAGAGATGAGCATGAACAAGTGTTCACATGGTAGGCTGTCATAGTATCGTGGTACCTGTGCTAAGAATGGAAGGAAGGAAGGAAGAAAGAAAGAAAGAGAAAAAGATGTCATCAGCATGTGAATCAGCAGCATGGGAGCATTATGACACTGAAACAAAGGAGCTTTTAAATCAAATCACAGACAAACTGGACTAATCTCATCTCATTTACTTAATTTAATAAGCTACCTATTTCATCTTATGTCATTTTATTTGTAAAGGGAACGAAATTAGATTGAAGTAAAATCGGTTATTTTCTTTGAATGAATAAAGATTTTTTTCTTTTTTTGTGGCATTTCATACCCATGTAATAAAGTGAAGATTAGATAATCTCTTAATTAAACAGAGGTTGTATTCCTGTATGGTGTAGAACCGCCATTAAGAACCAGGATTTCATCATATCAGTCGTTCCAATGAGAAGGCCCTCGTTTTGCACCGATTCTTCCAGGATAACGTGCTGCCGTTTCCAGACAGGGCAGCATAATCAGGACATAATGCCCGAGCGGGATGGTGAGGCTCCCGGCTCCCCTGGGAACGTGTCAGCCAGATGCACTGGTTTTGCTGGGAAGGGAGGGTCAGTCTCCAGCCTGTTGAAAGCCGCCCCCTCATAAGGTGTGATTACTGCAGGTGATGACATCATCAGAACAGCAGGTACTCATCTGCGTGCTTAATGGGAGCAGGAAGCGCCAGCATGAAGGCACGTGAAGGTCTGCCTCCGCCGGGTAACAAAGACTTCTCCGTCTCTCCGTAAACACCAGTACAGAGCTCAAATGGGAACATGCAGGCCAGCATGTATCCCATAATGCAGCACAGAGAGAGGGAAGATGGAGGATCATCACACAGCAGAGGCAGAGTGCTTGGGGAGGGCCGGTCTTTCACGCAGCGGACAGCCGCAGCTTCAACATCCTTGAAATGCCAGAGGGTAAAAATGAACGGCCTGGAAACTTATTTTCATTGCTGCAGCCTGAACTGTGTCCAGGCCTTTCAGGGGAGAAGAAGGTGTGTTTGTATGTGTGCCTGAAACATTCAAAATCACAGGACTTGGAAATAAGGGGTGCTATCTGGGCACCGTGAACATTTTTGAGATTCTGGTAACAATTTACAAAAAAAAGATAATTCTGGTCGCTTTCCCAAACAGTGTACAAACAGTGAAACTACGAATGCTCTGGCTAAGAGGGTCTGCCTCTGCTCAGAGGTAAACAGTACCAGCTTCCGTTAGTTAGATTCAGCATAATAACAACTAGCAGCCATCAGACTACTCAGCTGTGGTGATGTACATCTTTCAGTCAAGTCACCTGAATTAAAAGTAATTAAATGCTTATGGTGCATATTTCACTCAAAGCGATGAGTGTTACTGTCACTGCAATTAAGGTCAAAATGAATGCTTGTTATTAGATGCCGTCTAAGGTGATGCCAGATTGATCCACAGAGGGAGAGATGTAGACAGCCACACTGACTGCATGACAGTGATGTACACACACACATACACACACACACACACACACACACAGTTTAAAATCCAGCAAACCTGACACTTCCTTTAGTATCTGACTCACACACACATCTTTCAATCTCTCCGTCTCCCTGGAGAGTCCTGAGACTGTTTGGGATAATGGATGTGTTACAATAATAGACAGTGACCTGGGAGGCTGGCAGGATCACTTTTACGGGGAAGACGTTTGGCTTGGAAGATGTTTGAGAGGAGAGTGTGTTGGAAATCACAGCATGATCCTGCTCTGCCTTGCATGGGTTTCACATCATCCTATGTTCTGCATGTTCACACCCACTTTCACGCCCATGTTCATGCACACTCTTGATCCCATCTGTGTGTGTGTGTGTGTGTGTGTGTGTGTGTTTTTCACATCTTGCTGGCGCGCAGACAAAACGCTCACTTGGGATCACACTGGCTTTTTCGTCTGCCTTCAAGTGCTAGTGAGTTTAAGCCCCCGTCTTCGAAAACAGTCCAGGCTGAAGATTAAGTTCAAATTCTTATATCGGCACAAGAAAAACTCAAATGTAAAATGGACTTCTGCACCAAATCAAGACGGTGAGTCCAGTTTTACCATTAGTCCTGTTCCGGAATTCAGCCCATTTGAGGTGCCCTTATTTGAGGGGCCCTCATGTTACCAGCGGGACCCCTGAGAGGCAGATGGGGCAGCAGAGCCTCACTCATATGAATAATGCATTTAGTGCACTGAGTCTTCGCGAGACCACCCCGGTAACGTCCATGAGACTGCAGTCAGCCGTGAAATCCGGCTAAAAATAAAAATAATAAAAGGTTCTGGGCATGTGATACATATTTATCCATTTTTTATCGGCGGCTCTAGCTGTCCATCTGTATCCCTGCCCCGGCGCCCCCGGTGGCCGGTAGGGAGATGCCGGGAATCATGCACCTGGCTAGCCAAGTCTCTGGAGGAGGAAATAATGCGATGTTTATGCCCGCATTTTCAAAAGGGGAGGGATCATGGGACGACACAGTGAGGCTGCCGTTGTCGTCCTGGTGTTATGACAGCTGTCGGAGTGTTCAGGCCATTATCATCAGCTGTTATGACACATTTATGACGATGAAGGCATAGTGACAAACACAGCCATGATTGTTTGCTCTGTCAGGCTTCTTCCATGACACACACAGACACACACACACGTGTGTGTACTCATATCTTTGTGGCAACTCTCCATTCATTTCTATGGGAATAGCTCTCACCCCAGCAATCTTAACCCAACCCAGCCCTAACCTTAACCATAGGTAACCATATAAAGTACAAGTTAAAAATTCCCTTGTGGAGACTAAAAAAGTGGTCCCCACAACATCAACAGGTTTTACGTGCCCCCCACACACAGACACACACACACACACGTCCCGGTCCTGGCCTATGATTCATCAGGGTTACAGTATTAAATTCCCATACAGCTCTTTAACAATTAGGGTTATCAGTATAATGAAAAATTTACATGTCATGCCTTGTATTTTTTGAAGTACCCCTGGGCAGGGGACACAATCAGATCAGCAGTGTCATCTTGTCACTTATGTCAGCCTCATGTTAATAAACTGCAGATATAAAACTGGCCTTTGCTAATGAGCGAGCCTGAAGTATACATTACCCCGCGAACTAAATGTGCACTCCGGGTATGCCTCCGCCGGGTAAGAAAGACTTCGGGATGCCGGGTCTGCCTCCGTCGGGTAACGAAGACTTCGGGTTGCCGGGTCTGCCTCCGCCGTGTAACGAAGACTTCAGGATGCCGGGTCTGCCTCCACCAGGTAATGAAGACTTCGGGATGCTGGTTCTGCCTCCGCCAGGTAAGAAAGAATTCGGGATGCCGGGTCTGCCTCCGCCGGGTAAGAAAGACTTTGGGATGCCGGGTCTGCCTCCGCCAGGTAAGAAAGACTTTGGGATGCCGGGTCTGCCTCGGCCGGGTAACGAAGACTTTGGGATGCCGGGTCTGCCTCCGCCGGGTAACAAAGACTTCGGGATGCCGGTGTTCTGACGAGTTGAGCTACCTATCGAGATGTGCTATCGAGCCTTTCTGCGCATGTGCAGTTCCACCGTCTTCGGATTAGGGTTGGGTTTTAGGGGGTTGGGGTTATGGTTTTAGGGGTATTTTGGGGGTTAGGATTTTAGGGAGGTTTTGGGGGTTAGGGTTAGGGTAAGGGTTAGGGTTAGGGCTATCGATTAGCACTACCGTAGCCTAACTCGACAAAGTAGCTCAACTCGACAGAACACCGGGTCTGCTTCCACCGGTTAACAAAGACTTCAGGATGCCGGGTCTGCCTCCGCCGGGTAACAAAGACTTTGGATGCCGGGTCTGCCTCGGCCGGGTAACGAAGACTTCAGGATGCCGGGTCTACCTCCACCGGTTAACAAAGACTTCGGGATGCCGGGTCTGCCTCCGCCGGGTAACAAAGACTTCAGGATGCCGGGTCTGCCTCCGCCAGGTTACAAAGACTTCGGGATGCCGGGTCTGCCTCTACCGGTTAACAAAGACTTCGGGATGCTCAGATGTGTGCAGTCCATGATCCGCATCATGAATTATTTACCATCTCTTAATTACTGCCGCTTTGAGCGGCTTTGCTGGAGCACTTCAGTGAAGGAGCCAATTTAAATTGAAAACTGGACCGCGGCGGTACCCCCACCCCAACTCGCCGGTCGGTTTATGCAAATGTTAAACAAAGCGGCCACATGTGTGGCTAAGCGCCTCCCAGAGTCAGCTCCGCGATCTATGTGCCGGCCGAGCAGATTAAAGTCTTTATCCAAGACTGATACGGGTTCAAATGGTGGGTTTGCTGAAGCGTTATAGTCAGTGATGAAGCACAGAGAGGAGGAAATAATTATCCAGGCACTTAGTAACTGGCATTTGGGGGAAAAAACATGTTAAATGTCAAGTACTGGGTTTAAAGATTTTAATATGGAATAGAATTTCCACCCCGTGGTGGATTCCGGAGCCAAATGGCTTCTTCTGTTAGCCAAAAGAATCAAAAATAAAAATTATCTGTGACTAATGAAAGCTCTTCAGGATGCGTCTTGGCTGGATTAAAATCAAGAGAAAAGGCCGCCCTGCTATACGACAAAGTTCCAGTTGCATGGACAAACACTCAGTCGACCGTCAAGATAAAACAAAGGACATAGTATCCATTTCGCGTGCATTCGTTGCCAATTTGCACCTTCTGTAATACAGACCTTTCATGAACAGACACTGTTATGCTTGCGGTGCGACACAGGACAAAAACACAGATGCTAAGATGAGACACAACTTGACCGCATGCTCAGAGGAATGCAGGGACAGGTTCAGCTACACTATCAGTCAAATACCTAAAACGATGTCATGTGGATGTCCACCTTCCCATTGGATTAAGTGCCACATGTGCTGTTAAGTGCCGGCGAATGGCAAAGAGTCTAGCATCTACCTCCGTCTGGAGGGTTGTTTTGGTCTAATGACTGCTTGTCACCACCACCCCCCCCCCCCTCCAAACACCCAGGACACCTGGTACAGGAGTACTGGGAGCTGGGACGGAGAAAACATGTGGACTATTTGGGGAGGGACTGGGATGAGAAGGGCTGGAGCATAATCTCAAACGATTAAGTAATGGAGCTGGGGGTGTCACTTACCGGCCCAAAACTGTTGCTGTCCAGGCTGTGGCCATGGTGGTCGCCCTCTATCCAGAAATGGCCATCTGGCACCTTCACGTACCGGTTTTTATATCCCCGCGTTCTGAGAAAAGCAAGCAAGCAAATGAACAAATAACTTCCCGGCAAAGCCTTAGACTGATCTGAGATCATCCCCCGGTAATCTCAGTAAGTCGAGGCCAGTCCCGACATGACGACCCTACAGCGGGTTAAGGCGGCCCCGAGGTCCATTGCTCGAGCTCTGGCTTCGAGCAGGCGGGGGGCAGTGGGCAGCCGTCAAAAGGATTACAGATGATTGGAGGACTCAGAGGTGAAGCCCCTGGCTGGCAAAAGCAAACAGGCAAACAAACAAACAAACAAATGGCTCGATGTTGCAAGGACTACATCCATGTGACCTGAGAGTTCGCTCATGAAGTGGCAGAAGCTGCAGGATGTGAAGCAGGAGCTGACAGGCAGGCTTGATGCCCCCCCCATGTCCCTGCATCACTCCTGTGAGCCCTGTCATGGGCTACAGATGTTATCGCTGACACATGAGAGAGGGGCTCAGCCCTGGAGATTTAAAAGCAGCTCTGGTCCACAGTACTCGTGGTTTAATAAATGTTGTAATTTTTATGTAGTTCTCTTGCGTAGCAGACAGTCGTCTCCATGGGGATGTGCACAGCTTAGGGTTTGACTCCGTGACTGGTACAGCAGGGTAATTACAGAAATAGCATGCTGGGAGCACTGCCCCCACGCTCCGAATGGCTCTGAACGGCTCTGAATAGCTCCGGCCTCGGGAGCGTTGCCCCCACGCTCCGAATGGCTCTGAATGGCTCCGGCCCCGGGAGCACTGCCCCCACGCTCCGAACGGCTCCGGCCCCGGGAGCACTGCCCCCACGCTCCGAACGGCTCTGAACAGCTACGGCCCCGGGAGCACTGCCCCCACGCTCCGAATGGCTCTGAACGGCTCCGGCCTTGGGAGCACTGCCCCCACGCTCCGAACGGCTCTGAACGGCTCCGGCCCCAGGAGCACTGCCCCCACGCTCTGGCCAGCTCTGGCCCAGATGCCGGTGAACACAGGAAACACCAGACTGGACTTAAAGATGCTTGTTTGCCCCTCAGTCTGTCTGAGAGTATGACAGACACTCTCCCACCTTCCCTTTGACTCACAGCTTACTCACAGTCATCCAGTCTGCAATACTCACTGTCAGCTGCATTGTTACAAGCGTCGCCGCAAGGGTCGGCGTAGCATACATCATATTTTGTGGCGTTTCTCTGCTTTGCAGTGGCGGGGGCTCTCGGAAGTCGGAGAACTTCTGAGCTGGTGGGCCGTTCGACTCAGGGCCATCCGAGACTCTTTGCTGCCCTGTCACTTTCTAATCTCAGCCTAAGGAGGAATAAAAGTGAGCAGGCCGCCCTCAGGGGTGGAGCTGGGAGATTGCTTTAGACAGCTGATGCTCAGCAACTGCCACTGATGGTATAAATAACTATGGGCTTTGGGTACAACCAAGACAGGGGATAACAGATGCTAAAACCAGTAGATGACACTTCTGTGTCTGCCGCCAGAGTGGAGAGGAACCAGGTTCCGACACTATCGCCCTACAAGGCCGTAGAGCATCTGCACCCAGTGGCCTTAGCATGCTCCCCCCTGGACCCATTTCACACCTCGCTTCACAGGAGTAAACTCTTATCAAGAGCCACCTGCCTCAGGCCAATTCCTCCTGGGACCCCAGTGCTTAACCACTACAGATTAGCATCATTTCAGCACCATTGCTACACTAGTGCTACACTACCTAGAACCATGGCAACTACAACATCCATGACAGCCATTTTGCCTGACCTGGTTCTGGCCAATAACATTACAGCGAATGACAGAGATAGAACAGGCAGGGAAATACTTCTGAGTACTCGAAGGAGCACTACACAGGGACAGCATCATCCTTTAGGCGTCCGAGGTCAGGCCTGGGGAGGCGGGGGTACTCATGCTGATATAACCAGGCGGTTAAGTGAAACACCGGGGCCCAGAGCCAAGCCCTCTTAGATGACATGTTGGATCCAGCTAACAAATGACATGCGGCGGAGATCCCTCAACCCATGAGCAGAGACAAACGTTCCTCTGCCAGTGGCACATTTATGCAGTCAGAAAAATAACCGCCCAACCCAACATAACTCTTAATCCAATTCATGTGTCACGCGTTGGAAACTAATAGTTTTATCCACGGCGCAAGACTGTGCCTGTGTGTGCTTCAAGGGAACCCTGAGCGAGGTAGCAAGCCAGAATCTCCAACCTTCTGCGTTTATATTTTACAGAAAGGGATGTGCATAAAATAATAAGAAGGGGAGGAAAAAAACAGTCTGCTTTCATATCCCTCTACTGGGGGAAGTAATTTAGAACAAGGCCAACTTGATGATAAGTCTGTGATGTACAATGAACAAACGCGTGTATTTATCATTCGAAAGGCTGGTTGGTGCCAGGGGTGATTGGACAGCTCCATGATTTTCACGGGCACATTACTGGGATCAGCGAAAAAAAGAGGGAATAACAAACAAGTGCACGAGGACCACAGTACCTCAGAGGATCAACTAATTATGAAAATGAAGAGGACCATCACTGTGGGATTCGCGAGGAATCCAGTGATCCTGATGCCCTGCAAAAAGCTGGGGAAGGTGGAGCTGGCGGCAGCGGCCAGGAGGACGGAGAAAGGCTCGTCACCGCGCACTTTCAGCAGCTTGACATTTGTACGGCGCATTTCATTCATCACAGGGCTCCGTGGGTCGAGCCGCACGCACTCTGCTCTGCCGGTGGGAAGAATATGAATCGTGGCGCCGCAGAGCTGTAAAACTGCTTTTAAATATTCATCCCTCCTTTCCTCCTGTGGGAGCCCGCTTCAGAAACGTGTTGATTTAAAATGTGGCGTCGGTATTTAGGACTGATATAGTGGCACGTGGAGAGTGTGGGGAGAGGAGAGTGGACACGGGCGCCGGGTGCAGATTTGGGGACGGAGTGCTTGGCTCAGCGCCCGACATAATAAATAACTCCTCCGTCAACGTCCCTGTTACCGCGCCCGTGAGGAAACCTTCAGAATAAGGCTTTTATGCAGACAGAGCTCATTCCATGGCCTTTATCAATGGCTTGGTTGACGTCAGACGGAGACCCCCCCCCCCATCTTAAAGGGACCAAGGAGCTCACAAACTACTTCTTAATTACGTCCGTTTTTATCTCTGTCCTCTGCCAGGTTCCAGTCATAACAGGTACTGATCTGAGGACATACAACAATCAACAGGAACTGTAGTTACTTCCAAAAACCAGTTTAGGCATGACGTTTTGGAAGGGTAACTCCACAGCTCAATATCAGATCTAATTAATAATCGCACCATGAAGTGTATTACTCCATGGAGCCCTATAATGTTGTTTATACGAATTAGACTGAACATCTGAAACCTGTTAGATGCTTGCAGCAGATCTATCGTGTCTGACTAAAGGCTGTAGCTGACCGATGCTGTAGCGCAATTAACATTAAGTCAAAAAAATTGCGGTGGCTCCCATTTTTTCCTGCTTTTAGGAAAAACGTCTCCGTGTTGAGTCTTTTGTAAGGGGTACACTACAGAGTATTAAAAGGAAGTAGTGTTGTCATGATACCAAACTTTCAAACTTAAATATGATACCAAAATAAAGCATTGAAATTTGATACCATACTCAACACATTATATAATGCAACTCAAAAAAGTATTCCAATTGCAATAAAAAAAACTTTACAAACTTTTGTAAACTCATGTCACTCTATTTAAAAAAAAAATATATATATAAAAAAATTATAATATTAAATGCTATTAAAAATTGGGTGTTACTTTATATTATTATACATTGCACAAGAACAGATATATATATTACTTTTACATGAATTCCTTATCTTGAATCTCAAAGCACAAAAAATTGCATTATTCTCAAACTTTGTATCCGAATGATAAACACTAATCAGCACAACCTCACGAGATCGTATGTAGCCAAACACAACCCACAGGTAAAAATAACTGCAGACCGTTGTCTTAATGTGGAAATGTTTAACCGACTACAAACAATGTTTTAACACCTAGAAAAAATGCACGCCACCTCTCCGCCTGAACCGCGTTTGCCCCCTTTGTCAGTGTTGTGCGGTGGCATACAGGCCTGCTGTGGTTCACTGTCTTCATCTGGCACAAAGCGGCAGCGTTTCCACACGCCACTCCGGTTGTTCTCTTTATCGATTAAGCGCAGTGGCGAAAGCTCTGATGCCTCTGCACCAGCCGTCTCAGTAACACCCGTTGTGTGAGACCACACTCAGGTCTAGGCATGCACACCGGTACCCTGCGAGAGTGAACCCGAAGCAAAGGTTGTCGAATCAGCACCATGAAAACTAAGTAGAGAAAATATTTTATACGATACAATTGACACTTTAGATACTTTTGAGAACAATAAATGGAATCGCTGTTCCCATGTGCCTTATGTTTACTTTGAGGTAGCAGCCGTTACAGTTTCAGACATCATAGTTAAGGGAACAAGGTGACCGGGACTGGACCGATCACTTGGTTTCGGTTTAAAATGGATCAGGGGGAGAGTTTTGACTTTATAACTGCATATTGCACATCTGTAAATCTGTTTCAAATCTGTATCATATTTAAATTTATATTGTTTAATTTTTTTTTCCATATTCCTTGTAACTGTATACTTGCTTATTCCTTCTTAAATTATTCTAATATTGCACAGTCAAAAGAGCGGTTCAGGATACATTTCACTGCATGTTGTACCTGTATAAATACTGTATGCATGTGACAAGTAAAGAATCTTGAATCTTGAGTTATGGAGGATCAAGGAGTCTGCGGCCGACTGATTCAGAAAAATATAGATAGGAGCAGTCTGCCCAATCATTCTCTCCTTTAGTGGGGATAAGATTATTGCCATTGTTTTGGGCCTGTGATTAAAGAGCCTTGTTCCCATTTCATGTGCTGGGTTTTGGTAATAAAGTCCTGCCACAGCATTAGAAGCCTGACCCAGAAGTGGCTTTGGATGCGGGTGTCTGGATGACATGCATTACTACCATTGCATTATTTTTTAATCTGTCAAAAGCCCTAAATCTTCTGGGCAAATTTGTGCTTTAGGCTTGCAGGTATTCACCCACAGCCATGAGGTCATTCAGAGGCACAGATGCTGAGATCAGCCTTCCGAACATGAATGGGGACACCTCATGTTCTCAGGGTCCGCATGTATAATTACTCCATCCTAATTCATTCTTAATGACGCGCTCGTTGTGTTTCGAATTAACGACCGTGAAGCGATCATTAAACATTGACACCACATCCTTTTCACTCATATCAGATCTGGGATTCAGAGAACGTTAGAAAAAATCTTCCAGTAAAAAGACAACTAAGTAACTGAAGTAAAGCAGCAACAAGTGTTGCCATCCCCCCGTGTTTGAACATACATGGCCTACAACATCAGAAGCAACTGAATCTCGGCAGTGGTGAAAACAGAGCTTACTTAACAAGGTCTCCCTCCAGGCCAATCACCCTCTTGATGATCTTCTGTCGGGGATTCTTTGGAGACCTGGAAAGAGAACAGCATATTGAAACAAATATGCTCTGATGTTGTAAGTAAGGCATGTCCATCCTGTCCAGGGTGTCCCCGGCCCTGTGTCCGGTGCTTCTTGGAACAGACCCCAAACTGACTAAAACCCTGTATTTGACAAACAGTTAGGGGAAGATGGATCAATGCAAGGGGGTTTTTTGCCTCCGAGCTTCAAGATGATGTACTGCATGCAATACAGTTATGCAAGAAGGTCCACAGAGTGATGTCAATAATGGGTCCTTGAGCAAAAGCCTTAACCTCGAACTGCTCCAGAGAGTAGCTTAACCTGCTTCCTGGAAAAGGTTATGGGTCGGAGCCTGTGTCCAGAAGGTTGTGGATTCAAATCCCACAGCCAGCAGAGTAATCATGTCACCATTAGGCGCTTGAGCAAGACCCTTAACGCCATGTGCTCCAAGGACATTTGATGCTTTTTGATCCCAAACTTTGAACAAAGCATGTAAATATACATACAGCACCAGCAAGGATCGTTGAGGAGCAGTAGAAGATAAACACAGCGGCTGAAAGGCACCAAGTGCCTTTGGGTCATGGATGGCCTCTAAATGTGATCTGGTAAGTTTGTGTGGTGCAAAGGGGACAGAGCCCACCATGTGCCGTCTGACTGTGACTGTGTCTGCCCACCGGAGAGAGACTGAACCCACCATGTGCCG
>JAODLD010000001.1:1028572-1044059 GCA_026781065.1 Mormyrops boulengeri | reverse complement strand
ACTGCAGCGCTTCAACAGGGTGGCTATCAAGCGAGTTAACAGAGCCTGTAATCTGCATGTGGATGAGGAGAAGCTGAGAGCGGAGAGAGAGAGAGCTGGGAGACAGGCGGGAGAGTCCAAGAGTGGAGAGAGAACGCAGAGAGAGACAGGCGGGAGAGTCCAAGAGTGGAGAGAGAGCGCGGAGAGAGACAGCCAGGGGAGCTGAGCAGGAGAGCTGAGAGGGACAGGCAGCAGAATCCGAGAGCAGAGAGAGAGAGAGAGAGAGAGAGAGAGAACGGAGAGAGACAGCCGGAGGAGCCTAGTGGGAGAACCGAGAGAGACAGGCAGGAGAACTGAGTGGGAGAGCTGAGAGAGACAGGAGGTAGAGCTAAGAGGGAGAGCCAGGAGAGATGTGCTGGAGAGCTGAGAGAAACAGGCAGGAGAGCAGAGAGACAGGAGGGAGAGCTGAAGGAGACAGGCGGGAGTGCAAAGGGAGACAGGAGGGAAAACAGAGAGATACAGGTGGGATATCCAAGGAAGACAGGTGGGAGAGCAGAGAGAGACAGGAGGGACAGGTAAAACAGATAGGTAGGAGGGAAGAGGGAGGACCGAGTGAGACAGGCAGAAGAGCCAAAGCAGATCGGAGCGAGAACCAGAGACAGACAGGTGGGAGAGCAGAGAGAGAACAGTGGGAGAGCCAGGGAAGACAGGCGGGAGAGCAGAAACAGACAGGAGGGAAAGTAGAGGGATACAGGTGGGATTGTAGTGAAAGATGGGTATGAGTGCTGAGGGGGACAGGAGGCAGAGAGCAGAGACAGACAGAAGGGAAACCCTAGTCAGACAGGCAGGAGTGCAAAGGGAGACAGGTGGAAAAGATAAGTGAAAGAGCAGAGACAGACCGGAGGGAAAGCAGAGACAGACAGCAGGGAGAGAGGAGAGACAGCTTCTTGCATTTTCCATGTGATACCATTCAGCTGCCCCCTCTGCATCCTGAGTTCACCTGAGCTCACTGCTGCAGCAAACGCTGGTGCAACAGAAAAGTACAGTGATACTTAATTAAGTGGAGGTGAGTTGGGGGTGGGGGCGCATTGACGGGATGTGAAGCACTGAAGTAAATGATGGTCTTGAGAAACCTGATTCAGGAGCCGAGGCGGCTATGGGTGGGTGGATGTGTATCTGCACAGAGGGGTGACTGAAACACAGGCGGCCTGTAAATGGCAAAGACAGCAAAACATGCAGGGACAGTTGTGTGAAGGGACTCTGTGTTCAGTGCTGGGGCTCAAAGATGTGTAGAGGGACACTGTGTTCAGGGCTGGGACACTGTTGTTTGAAGGGACACCATGTTCAGGGCTGGGACACTGTGTTGTGTGAAGGGACACTGCGTTCAGGGCTGGGACACTGTGTTGTGTGAAGGGACACTGTGTTGTAAGAAGGGACACTGTGTTCAGGACTGCGACACTGTGTTGTGCGGAGGGACTCTGTGCTCTTGTTTTGTTTTGCTTGTATCTCGTCGTGCGTCCCCTCCAAGGCAGAGGACACGAGTCCTCTGTCAGCCTTCCTTGCTGGGGCACGAATGTGTCGCCTCCCAGTGGCATCCTGTGATCTGAGCACCGCCGCGGTATCAGTACACTTCTACAGGTGAACTGCTACTGAACCTGGGCAAAGCGTAAGGTGAACTCTGTCAGAGAGGGATAGTGTGGTGCTCTGGCTGCTTCTGGGAAAGAAAGGGCTCTGAGCATAGAAACACCTCAAATTCCCACCCCAATCCAGGCAGAAAGGGTTCTGAGGAGGTCTCGGTATCCACATGCAGGTCACCCAAGCACACACATCCTTTGCATGTTTATAATATTGACTCACTTTCCTTTGACGTGTAGGTCTGGTGTAATCTTGAAGTTTCTGGTAGCGATATACCTCATTAAACACCTGATGTTCCCAGGCGCTTCACGTCGTCAGTCAGAGCGATGGCGATCCAGCAGCCTTCTGGCTCTTACGGAGCACCGCCCACGCAGGGTTTACACGATACGGGACGGCCTTCACCTACACAGTGCGGCTCCCGGAGGAAGGTGGCGTTTGGAAGGCCGAGCCCCCAGCATGGCTGTCACAAACCAAGGGGGCCCCAAAGGCTCGGAACGCATAGTTCCTTCCACAAATTAACAGTCAATATGGACAGTTTTCTTTCTTTAAACAAGAAAAACACATTTTAAAGGCTCACAAAACCCAGAACCAAATAAGGAAATCAAGTCACTCCCGTTAATTACTTACATAAGAGAGAAGGAAGGGCTGAAGCACAGGAGGCATAGACCACAGCTTAAACACCCTTAAGAGGCCCCCCATGTGGCGACCAAAGGCACCCAAATTTTACTGTCTGTCATTTCTGTGCCTTCTGGGGGAGGTGGGGTCATGGAAATCAAAAGGAGGAAAGAGCGCTGCACTTATCCCGTAAGCCGTAATAAGGATGAGCTGCCAGGCATTAAGCTAATTTCCATCATTCAGAGGGAACGTTGGCCTGGGGCTGCGCGGCCGTCAGTCACGCTGGGAGGGAGCGCGGATTCCGGCACGTCCACACCCCACACTCACGCCTGCAGATCAACCCCAGTGCCCCCCCAAGTCAATAGCAGCATCACCTGCTGTAAAAATGAGGCATTTATGTAACTATTTATTAAAGTGCTGGTATGACGGTGGGGGGGCTGAACGCTCCATGCACTGCCGCATCACTGCACGAGGGGGGGCATCAGGGGCTCAGAGACTTTTCCCATTTATTGGCCGTACATTGTGACCCCATTCATTCGCACAAGATGCATGGGATGGGGGGGCTTTCAGTGGGGACTGGTTTGGGAAGCATTCAACATAGATGTTTCTCACCCCCCCCCCTTAACCAGCTGCTTAATGAACTCTCCATAACCCCAATGGGGGGGGGGGGGGGGCATTTAAAAGGGGAATCACTCCTATTAGGCAGAGCCAGGTGGGAGGCCCCCCTCTCCGTCAGAGAGTCTGCTGCCACATTGTGTTTGGGGAGAGGGAGGGCTGTTTGTGGCAAACGCCTCCTGGCAGTGCCCCCCCTGGTCACAGCTAGTGATGGTGTGAAAGTCTGGGGGGACTTTTAATTTGCTAATTTAAACGGAACGTGCTGCATAGTGGCATCCATCCCCGGCTTCCGACTGCCACCCCCTCGCTGGCGACTTATTAACGAGGTAATGTGCTGCTTACCGTCCCCTGATAATCCTCCATGCCTGTAAATCACCCCCTAACTGGGGCCACTAGCTGGTGTCACAGCAGAGGTCTACAGCAGAGGTGCACCGGTCATCAGCATACTTTTGCATTTTTTGAATAAATGCGATCATTGTGACTCTCTCTCACTCTCTCTCTCCCTCCCACCACTAACACACAGAGCCCCGACCCTCATGGCCAGTCACTTCCAATGTTAATTTAAACCAATGCTGCAAAAGAGTCCCAGAGGAGAAGGTGTTATGGGCTACAGATAAAAATTAGACAAGCTCATCTAGAATCTCATCCTCCTGTCCCATAAACCCCTGCGCCAAGCCTGGAAGATCCCCAGAGAGGATCTGGGGCAAGACAGGGCATCATTGGAAAGATGGGAAGTCTTTGTAGCATCCAGACTGCAAACCGTAACCCCGTTCAAGGTTAAAGGTTATTTTGGGTGCGTGACAGGGCGTGGCCTTGTTCTTTCAGCAAATGGCAGCCTTGCTCTTTGCTCTTGTCAGAGATCTCTCCTCTCCTCGTTGAGTGACATCACCCTGCTGAAACCATCCAGAGAATGACATACAGGTCCTTCCTTTCAATCCCCCCTTTAGCTCTGATACTGACACACTGAGCACACATATGCACGGCATTCAGCTTGAAGCTTCCAGAGGGGCTCGTGTTGTCATTTTCTCTCCTGGTTAATACCTGTTTTTCTTTGCTCAGGTTGGTCCGTTATTCTGATGAAGTGGGCTGTAAAGTCACAGAAAGGGGAACTGGTCTCAGCGAGGACTGAGTACGTCCTTAGTAATGCAAGCAGGATTCTTTGGTCTTGTATACCAGGAAAAACGGCACTACATGCTTAAACCCGACAGACTTGACATCCTTTGTGTGCATTTTTTGTTAAAAAGAAGTGATTCACTCTCTGGCAGTAGTAAGTTATGCACTGATGCTTAAGGTCGCTAATCATTAGTGGCTCAGTATCAATAGGGTTACTGTGAGACGGTCGCGTCAAGGGCCCCTCCGTGATGTGTGCATTCCAGTTGCAGTTAAGCGCGAGCGCGGTGCCGGCACCTTAAATAATGCGTTAGCTGAACCTTCAGCCTGTACATCGTCACATACGCTTCGAGGGGAAATCGGTTTTCAGGTCAGCTACTGGCTCCCGTCGCCGTGTTTAAATCGTCAGTCTCACTGCTGCAGCCCGGAGTCAAACGTAGTGCTGTTGTTTGCTGAAACCGGGGGAAGAAAAAGCGGAGACGCTAATTTGTAACCCGGGACCGCCTACGAGGGGCTCGGCGACACACCGCCAAGCCTTGCTTACGCTCCTCCAGCATGATTGGCCTTTTTAGGCAGGAAAGGCAAGGTGCTGCGCTTATCTCTGTCGCGGTGCCTGAACTAGAGATCAAACACATCGGGACCTGATCCACGTGCAGGAAATTAAAACATCATGAATCGACAAATGAAATTTCTCCTCTGAACAGAATTATAATGGGATGCATGAATGGCATGCGGGCATTCGCCAGCTGCCCGCGCCACACGACACAGCACATAGCATGTGGTATGTTTTCATCTGGGCCCTTTAATTCTCAATATATGATCTTATTGATAAACTCTGATCATTCTACCCATATAAGTCCTTGTTTTATATACGCAGGTGCAGGGCCAGATCTAGGATCAGGCGAACTAGGCAACTGCCTAAGGCCTGATTTTATATATATATATATACATACATAGACACACACACACATACATATATATATATATATATATATATATATATATGTGTGTGTGTGTGTGTGTGTGTGTGTGTGTGTGTGTGTACACACAGAGACACAGACACGCGCGAGCATCACACACAATATATATAATACATAAAATATAGTATCCGTATACAAGTAAAATTTAGAAATAAGAATAATTTAAAATTATATATATATTTATGTGCAGGCAGAAACATGGCCGGCTCTGGCTATAGGAGGGGCAGGCAGTCGCCTTGGGCCCCAGAATGACATGAAATACTCATCAGTTTGCTTGGCAGGGGGGCCTCCCACGTCAAGCTTTGCCTGGGGCCCCCGGAAACGTAGATCCAGCCCTGCACAGCCTTACAGGATTCACAGCACAGAGTGCGACGGCAAAAAGCTTTAACTTCATGTTTATCTCCCAAAATGTGTTAAAGCTTTTTAAAATGTAAGTCTGCTGTTTTATTTGTGTATATAATGGACCTGTTTAATGCCTCGTTGCATAAGACATTTTTGTTTTACTGTTAATTGTTAATTTATCATTAATTCCACTCTGCATTTAAGAGCTACTCATAGCAGAGAGCTTGGGGCAACAATGTAAATCTGTTCATTAACCTCTGATTTCCTCTTAATGCCCCAGCACATATCTGGCATAGGGCCTATGCAGTATACAGTTTGGAGAAAGAAAGTGCTGTTTTTCCCACCCAGTGCCCCGTTTTGTATGAAGAATGGCCTACAGTTAATTAACGTCTATCATGCATACTTAACGTGTAAACTGCCCTGAAACAGAACTCGGAAACGTGGACTCCCAGTCATACAACTCGTTACTGTACCGTTGCTCATTACTGCTCTTTCATACGTTTTTATGTGAAAAACTGATTAGGACCATTTCTCAAAAGCTTATTACACAAAGCAGCAGAATTTCCAAATCCACTGATATATTGAAAAGGAACATCGCAGCTGGATTCGATCATATGCTTCCCAACCCTCTTTATTGTGCTTCCTATTGTCCCCCAAAATTAAATGCACTGAAAGTTGTCAGAGACTAAGAAACAGAAAAATCATTTCACGCTTCAAACACAAAACTAGAAACCTAAACAGCCAGAGTTGTGCATTAACAGGACGGAGTCTTCGTTAGCATAAAGCACAGTGACATCATCAGACAGGGACACATTATGACTTAACACCAGCAGAGAATGCAGCCTAATGTATAATTAGTGTAATGATGTAAAACCTAGAAGGTGAAATAGCATAGCAACATAACAAGTTATGCATGCAGTGCGTGTTTGGCGTGGCAAGCATTAGGAAAATTTAATTAAGGACACTGAGCCTTTAATTGAAAATAGCAAATAAAAGGCTAAATAAAACAGGATAAAAATTCAGATACCGTGGCACTTAAATGTCTCAACATGAATTAAAAAGAGCATAAACGAAAAGACAGAAATTCAATTAGCATTTTTCAAAGCTGCTTCTCCAAAGCCAACAGGAGAAACTGCACGACTCACAGTGCCAAAAGAGACAGAGGGACCATGTTTATTAGGACGCGTAACACTCCCTGACTCAGGTACAGTCGGCAAGCAGGGCATTGTGGGACGTACATGCCACTGCCCCTTTAATGCCAGGAGGCTGGAAGCTACCCTGGGAGTTTTTAATCATGGACTCTATAGGCATCAGGATATGCGGGATATCGAGATAGGGGACACACAGATTGGGCCTACTTTGGTTCTCATGAGTCTTCTGATCCAGCAGTGAGTAAACATCGTAAAATGGATCCAACCTCTTCAGCATGAAGCAAGCTGGTATGGTCAGAAGCAGTCATCTTAAAGGGCCAGGCCTCTGATTCTTACTCTGATGGATCTCCCTGCAGACCATCAAGATTATCTGAGGCTCCACGATGATGATGCGATGCACTCATCTTGTTTCTTAATCTGTGAAAACCACACCAATTAAACAGCAGGAATTCTAAGGTTTATTTGTGTTTCTGCATTCCACGACATTGATTTTGCATGGCGCGTTTCTGACAATCACATGAGCTCGAATGAAGATCTATCGCCGCATGTCGACGTGTCCTGGCGTATGCCAAGCGCTCGTTACCCTGACCCTTACCGCATTTAAGCTCACAACAGATGGTCGCACAGCTTATGAAACCAAACAAGGCCGCCACGTTCCAGCGCTTTGCGGCCATTACAGCCGGAGGATGCCCGGCCGGGAACGTGCCGCTCCATGCCTTTTCAAGGTGTCTTTCCCAACGGGTCCGTTTTCATCGTGGTGGAGGTGCTTTCATTTTGCGGTGACTCAGAGTGCTGGGGCGTCTTCAAGGTCAGAATTCTATCACAACATCAGAGCATCAATACAAGCAGTGAACAGGCAGGAAGCCACTGTTGGCTCTGTTACTGACAAGAATGTTACTGATTATATATTACGTGTAGTCTGCAGTGGTCTTATGGGTCCTCAAGAGTGTGTGTGTGTGTGTGTGTGTGTGTGTGTGTGTGTGTGGGGGAGGGGGGGGGGGTGAGCAGAGTATGTCTCAACTGACTGGTGTCAGCACTCTAGGCAAAAAAGCACCCCCGAGCTAGGCTTTTACCTCCGAAGCTGTCCCGGTAACTGCCTGTGCAAAAACGTTACCATGTCGCCACTGCATATGCGCAGGCAGCGCACACATATCATCCCAACAGCATGAGTGTTTACTCGTCCCCCCGTGTGCCAAGCCGGCTGAATTTCCTCAAGTGCCAGCCGTACAGCTGCATAATAAAGCACCATTATGGACCCGCAGAGTAATGTATACTCTCACCACCATGAAAGAAACAACCAATCGCATCTTGGGGAAATTTAAACAGACTTTTTCCTTTAGAAACCAAATACTAATCTACAGTCATTTCATCGCCTTTATTCTGCTGATTTAGAATAATGGTTTTAGCGCAATTTTAATCAATGAAGTCATAAGAAAGGAGCACAAGACAAAGCGTTGTTGCATAATTTCCAAAATGGCCTCCCTCCCTTTTTATATTAAAAAATATAAAAAATATCTTTGACCCTTAAGAGCAGATGGTTTCATAGCTAATGAAGGCTGACAAAACAAACAAACTCATATATTTAACTATTTCCCTGGAGCTGACCAGCCTGAATTACTCATTAACAGAAGGTAACTGTAGGAAGACGAAACAGGCATTCTGGGAAAGCCTGGGTTGGAGACTAAGAACAGAAAACACACCAGAATGAAATTTGCTGGTTACAGAAAAACAGTGTACTGTGTATAAAGTAAACACACTAATATGGCTTTTACTCATTCCCTCATTCATGTCATATTGATTAAATATCCATTTTACTATGTTAACCTAAAAAAATACATAAAAACAAAATGATGTTAATTGGAATTGGAAGTAGGAGAGACCGGAAATCAGAAAGCACATGCTAACCCAACCAACGGAGGATGGCAAGGTTGGTGATGTTCCATTGTAGCCTGTGCTGAGAGCACAAGGAAATTCTGCCCAAGTAAAAGGAGCACGAGCCACATCAAATGTGCAAAGGTTAAGTCCTTTCATTTGTGACTCATGCTGCGGTGGGCTGCCACTGTGCTGAAGCCGGGCAGAGCCATGCTATCTCAGAGCAAGTATAGACATAAATGCTGAAATACTCCTTTAGGGTTTTGTCAAACCGTTCCAGGCACAGGACGTGACTGCTGTACCGGTAGGATTTACAGCATTCAAGCAACATGGCGACATGGCTGCTTCACAGACCTAAACTATACTGTACCCACTTCATATCACTCCTTAAATAACAGGTTTTAAACTCAAGGTACTTGCTTTCAGTGGTTCAGATGTATCAAATTTAAAGCCTTGGACTGAAAGTCAATCAATCAAAGCCATATTTACTGAAGCGTCCAGTAGGTAGAATAGATGCTGTGGTCATACAGCTGGTTAGAATCAGGGTAGAAGCTCAGCCGACGGCTCCATAGTTACACACTTAACAATATCAAACAGCCATAATCATTAGACTAGTATCTAGTGGATGAAAGCATCAACTAGGTATGAAGCTGAATGTTGGGTAAATTCACATTTCAATTCATATGTAGTTTCTATGTGGTTGTATTTACATAGTTTTCCCATCTCTTTTCTCTAGATGGAAATGAACACAAATGACAGTGATGGAGGATAGCGACGACACCAGATAAAGTACCGACGCAGAAACCTCCATGTAACCCCTAGCCACCCGCGGCATTGACTGGATTGACTCATCTTTGGGCACACTTCAGGGGTCTGATACCGCCATTCCAGGCACTGGGTCGGTGGCCCTTCCCATTCAGGGACAGCACAACACGACGACAGAAGGGAGGAAGCTTCCAGGAAGGCCCATCAAGGGACCACTGTGTCAGCACAACACGCAGCCTGACAGGCAGATTTCCCGAAGGAACAATTAATTACCAAGGGAACAGCGCCAAGATGAGGGATATGCTGCTAGGGATCTATGTTTTTGTGGCGTTGGCAAACGCTGCTTCTGGTGCGGAGAAGGTCGACTGCCCTCGACCATGTGTCTGCGAGATCAGGCCCTGGTTCTCTCCAAGCTCAACATACATGGAAACTCCCACTGTGGACTGTAATGACTTGAGACTTATTTCTATGCCCGAGAGGCTGCCCATGGACACGCAGGTCTTGTTGTTGCAGACAAACAACATTGCCAGGATTGAAAGGCCCTTGGATTATCTGACCAACATCACAGAGATAGATGTATCTCAGAACAATTTGTCTGCGATGGGCGACATTAACCTCGGAAGCCTGCCCCAGCTATTGTCCCTGCACATGGAGGAAAACTCTATCCGCGCGCTCCCTGACAGCTGCCTAGCTGGGCTCCACAATCTCCAGGAGCTGTACATCAATCACAACCTGATCTCTTTCATTGCGCCCAGGGCCTTCCTGGGGCTGGGCAATCTGCTGCGGCTTCATCTCAACTCCAACTGGCTGACGGCCATTAGCAGCCAGTGGTTTGAGGCTATGCTGGGACTGGAAATTTTGATGATCGGAGAAAACCCAATCATGCGGATTCAAGATATGAACTTTAAGCCACTTATCAACCTCCGCAGCCTGGTCCTGGCCCGAATGAATCTGTCGGATATACCCGATGACGCCCTGGTCGGCCTTGACTGTTTGGAGAGCATCTCGTTTTATGACAACTTGTTTGCTAAGGTGCCCCGCAGTGCCCTCAAGAAGGTCCCAAGTCTGAAGTTTCTGGATCTAAACAAGAATCCCATTCAGAGGATACAGAGAGGGGACTTTATGGATATGCTGCACCTGAATGAGCTGGGTATTAACAGCATGCCTGAGCTGGTGTCTATTGACAGTTTTGCCCTCAGCAACCTGCCGGAGCTAACAAAGATAGAGGCGACCAACAACCCCAAACTGTCCTACATCCACCCCAATGCATTCTACAGGCTGCCTCGATTGGAGACACTCATGGTTAACAGCAACGCCTTGAGTGCCCTGCATCGTGTCACTGTGGAGTCCCTGCCCAATCTTCGGGAGGTGAGCCTACACAGCAACCCCATCCGCTGTGACTGTGTGGTCCGCTGGATGGGCACGGACCGAACCGGCGTGCGCTTCATGGAGCCGGAATCCTTGTTCTGCATGGAGCCACCTGAGCTGGAGGGTCAGCACGTTCGGCAGGTGCACCTCCGAGAGATGACCGAGACCTGTCTACCACTCATCTCCCCTGGGAGCCTCCCAGCGCTGGTCCGTGCACGCCATGGGGAATCGCTCTCACTACACTGTCGGGCATTCGGGGAGCCGGAGCCTGATATCTACTGGATCACACCCTCAGGTGACCGGATCTTGCCAGATACTGGTACCATCAAGTATTACATGCACCCAGAGGGCACGTTTGATATCTATGACATCACAGAGCGAGAGGCTGGACTATACACCTGTGTTGCTCACAATCTTGTTGGCGCAGACCTTAAAGCGGTCTCAGTGCAGGTCAATGGATACTTCCCACAGCCTGCCAACGAGTCTCTGAAGATCAGCATCAAATCCGTGCAGCCAAACTCCATCCTGGTGTCTTGGAAAGCCTCCCACGGCAGCCTGCCACCCAACATTAAGTGGTCAATGACATCAGAGGGCAATCATCCCGCTCTGGCATTCAAAGCAAGGGTTCCATCTGACATTAACACCTACAACTTAACACGCCTAAATCCTTCCACACAGTACAAGGTATGTGTGGACATTCCCAGCATCCATCACAAAACAAGCAGGAAGTGCATCAACGTCACCACTGAAAGTATGGAGCTAGAGGTCAAGAGCTACGAAAACCGGGACACATCAGTGGCTACCATGTATGGCTTGCTGTTGGTTGCAGCCTCGGTGATCTGCACACTCATTTATGCATCCTTGAGGAAGCACCACTTTTGTAAGGGTATAAGGAGACCCCCATCAAACACCCCTCTGACGCCTGTCCTTGGGCTCTACTCTCCCCTCACAAGACTGTGGGTTTCTGCTAAAGGAATGCCTTCTGCAGTCGAGGTGAGGGCCACTGTAATAGATGTAACAAACAATGCCATATAAGAAATCTTTCATCACATCGGCAGGCTCTAAAACACCAGGTAATGGACAGGGTGCTAGAAGGGTCTCAATGGACTACATTGCATTGGCGCACTCTTTGCCTCGGTGCGGACATTCTATGAAACCGGGGGTTCAGTTCAAGGATTGAGGGCCATGCAGACACACATAGACACTGGATACCTTGCCACCCTTCTACCAAGAGTGAGGAGAGTAGCTTTGCTACAAAACCGTCAGGGTTTGTTAACCCTCGGTTACTGGACATTTACACTTTACAAAGTGAATAAAGGGCAGGATGGCAGGCTGATGTCTATCAGTGACTGTTATTATGTAAAGAGTAGTGTGTAAAGAGCTATCTCTGCGGTCCGGCCGTTCCCTCTGTGCTGTACAACATACAAAGCAAGCTAGAGGTTCAAAGTGTGGTATTCGCAGTGGGGGGGAGGGGGGGACTTGTACTAGAATAGACTCAAATTGATGATGTAAAACACTTTTGTTCAAATATACATTTAAAAGGAAATGGTATTTTGTCTTTTTATTAAAATGTTTTATATCCGTTATATAAGAATGTATCAGAGCTCACTGGCAACTCTGTTGATGCGAAACTGTAACAGACTTGTGAGTGCTGTACTAAATGAAAGAGCTTACAGGTGATCTAAGGCACAGATCGTCACAGAAGCATCTCTGATGGACGTCCGGCAGGAAGATCGGGGCTCGACAGCCGGGCATCAGTAACTAATGGATGGATTTCTTAAGCCACATCAGATAGTTTTCATTCACAAAAGTTGTATTTAAACACCAGCAACTTCTGCCGGGTGTAATTCTTTTAAATAATGAAGCAGACGGACTCGCGGGTCGACCCAAACACAGGGGGCGTCTGCCTTGGCCCGTGACAGAACTGGGAGCCGAAAAGGGACGTGTCCTTTAACGGACTAGGACGCTTCCTAATACAACGAGTATGATGACAAGGCTAGGTAAGGCACTTAGAACAAAACATTAGCAGAGGATGGTCTTTTGGGGGTGTCCCTCAGACAAGACTCAAAATGCCAGAAGGCAGCGGGAGGGCAAGCGACCTGGAATCACAGCCCATTGACTTGGAATAGCATTATATTTGTTTCATTATGAATCCAATATCTCTTCCCCCGCTGACGAATGGCGGTCACACCTGGAGTGACATGAGCATTTATCAGATGACGCTGGCCATACAGCGCATTTCAGCACCGCGGATGTGACGTTTAGAGAGACAACATTTGTCTGAGGTGGGGGTCCCACAATGTTGATCCGTAGCACCACCAATGTCGCCAGGGGTCACAGCCATTCTTCCAGATCCCCTCGCTCTGTGACAGATTCGCTACCCCCCCCATAGTAATACAGACTGCAACAGGCTGAGCTGAACAGCGGGCCACACATAGAGGACAAAACCGGCATGTTACATAACCCTTCTGATGACAGTGGTGCCGGACTGAAATCCACCCCGCATCATTCCAAAAACCTGACCTAAAATCTTTTTTAAAAAAACATTTACACACGTCACACACAGAATGAAGCTGTTTGTTTTTTTTTAATTAACTACCATGGAAGGCAGTGTCTGTACAGCAAGAAATGGCACATGAAAAGAATGGAATGTAAGGCTGCACATTTTATTTCTTAGTAGCCTTCATCGCCGTCATTATCATCATCATGTTTAACTCGGTTATTTTGCCTGCTTTCGTAGTGCCTGTGAATCCATGCAGCCATGATGAATTCACCAAACACATGGACAGACTTGCGTAAACAGTGTCTGAAACAAGTCACGGTTCATGTCGAAGAAGTGTGTCTCCTCAGCTGTTCTCCAGCAGCGTCACAGGTCATGGTGCAACATCATTTAACTGTACGTAATCCAGCTTAAATATCAAAAACCTCTGAAATTAAATAAAATCCCTCTGATAAGAAACACTAATGCCTCACCTTTTTATTCAAGCAGAACGAATGAGAGAGAGAGAGAGAGAGAGAGAGAGAATTTTAAGCACCTAATCTGGTAAATATATGTATTCCTGGTCAAAATCCCTCTCCGAATTCCCGGCAAACACAGCACACCTGAGAGTTACAGGCACAGAATTTACATAAATTTCTTAATCTTTCTCAACATATTGTATTTTGAAGTGGAATTAATCCTGTCGTAATAATGGGTGGAGACCTTTGACAGTAAGACGCGTCACTCTGCCTCAGATGTTAATAGAGAAGACTGAATTCATTATATAGTTCAGTGTGCTTTTCTTGGATGGAGTAGCTCACACTTGACTTCACTCACTCATTTTATTTGACATTTTTATCCAAAGTGACTTACAGTAGTGAGTTTAATGTATGTGTGACCCTTGGGATTTGAACCCATGACTTTTAGTGTGACGCTCTACTTGCTGCGCTACCTACGGAAACAGCTTGTCCGCTTAACACAGCAGAAAGCTGACCAGGTCCTGGGCTGCGTTCATCGCGAGGCAGGGATCCTCGCTAATTAGCGCAAACACACAGGCAGCATAAACTGAAAATGAAAATATTACTGTAAAATATAACTGTGGGCACCTGGAGATCAGATGAGAAAGAGCAGCAACGACACAGCAGGCTGGCTCATGCTCCGACTTCATGCTTGCCTAAATTATTTTTAAAAAATACACATGCAGTCATGCAAAGCGCTACCACCAGATCAAAGACGGTGGCAACCAAAAAGGTGCGATTAAAGTGAAATAGGGCGTAAAGTTAAGGGACCAGCCACACTGTGGGAACCACACCTGATCACAGTTAGAGACGACGGCGTGAGGACGCTGTATCTAACGCTCATATCTGGTATTTTAGGATCGTCCATACACTCAAACCCCAGATACACAGAATTCATTATCAACGTTTAGTGGATGTTTTTGTTGACATGCGAGTAAGAAAAGGCTGACAGAGAAGGGTTAAGCACTGTCGCTGGAGTGGAGGTTAAGCGTCTTACTCAAGGTGACACAATGACTCTACTGGACACAGAAGACAACCTTCCAAGTACAGGCACAGATCTTCAACCTTCTGAGCAACACCCCCCATTACATACACAGATATTAAACACCCTCTGCTAGGACCAAAATCACATTGAACATTCTTTACTCACACACGCATCACTTATTCAGAAAGAAGTGTTAACATTCAGCCAACCTTCAAGCACAGATGGTAAACGTTCTATTTTAAATCTTCCCATGTGATAAATGCACCTGTCCTGGCCGCCATGTTGTTCCATCAAATACGGTTGAAAAATCAATGGCTCCCCCCCATGCCTCACATATGCTGTGTTTGAATTATTGCCCCATTAAAGCACCAAACATTTGTATTTAGGTCAGTCTGTAGCGTTTAGCTCTCCAGAGCCTGAGGGGAAGGGAAACGCTCGGTCCTCTGTCAGACCCCTCTGGCTTTGTGCAATTATTTTCCCACTAATTTAAGCAAAAGGCTGCATCGCCACAGATTGCGGATCTTCGTGCGTCCGGAGCGCGAGCCTGACTGGACATCGGCGGCTGCACATCAGCGGCCACACGCCGGCGGCCGGACACCGTCCGTTGCACATCGGTGGGCGCACATCAGGGGCCGCACATCAGCGGCTGGCCATCAGAGACCGCACATCAGCGACCGCACATCAGCGGCCGCACATCAGCTGCACACCGGCGGCCGCACACCAGCGGCCGCACGTCAGTGGCTGGCCATCAGAGGCCGCACACCAGCCAAGCCACAGCTGAACGGTTTTATCGACGGAAAGTTTCCTCCAGCTCTACCTTGTACATCGTTAGTCAGGTGAGGAGCCGCTTCCTCGAATTTCCTCTCGGCCCGGAGGACTCACCGGCACAGAAGCAGGGGGGAAAGTCGCCAGCACTGTTTATACACGCAGACAGGAGTGAAGTCAGTGACCTGTGAGTGTGCGGTGAAATCCCTCACGTGCTGGAGGATCTAACCATTGAGCTAAATTTCAATATTAGTTTAAATACTAGAACTCGTGGCCATAAGTGGAAATTAGTGGGAGAACATTTTAAA
>JAODLD010000001.1:959644-972642 GCA_026781065.1 Mormyrops boulengeri | reverse complement strand
CCCCCCCCCCCCCCCCCCCCCCCCCCCCCCCCCCCCCCCCCCCCCCCCCCCCCCCCCCCCCCGTTGCCAATAGAGAGGTTGAGAATAAAGTGAACAGTTGGCAGGTTGACAGTCTATCGGTGGTAGGGGAGTATTCACACAACGTTTAATACCAGCGCACTATTCAAATAGCCAAGATGTTTCTCCCTTACTTCTGTCCTCCATCTGTGCCAAATGAAAATTAGCTGTGCTCTCCAGACCTATTAGAAGCCCAGGGTGCTAAACCAGCATCGAGGGGGCCTGTGAAGATCCAGATTTGCCGCGACTGCCGAAGGGACATTTCCTTATGGCTCTAAAACTTCTGCAGATCTAACACTGGTTTTTGTCAACAGCTTATCTCCTAGTAAGCCAGTAAACTCGACGCAGTACAACACAAACAGGACACTGGGAAGACTAAACATGCACCTGGCAAAACAGTGGGCAGCCCAGCGAGGGACAAAACCATGACTTCAACTCTTCTGTGGCCGTCTGCAAACGTGAATGATGTCATACAGGATTTCAGGGCACTGATTATCCAAAATCACATTGTACACTCAGTACAAGAAAACACAGCATCTTTTTAAAGCACCGATTTTTTAAAAGGATCATAACGTGAAACACCCCAGGCCAATACACAACACATTTAGGTCCAAACGCAAAATTACCGGGAGAGAAAATTTTATTCCATTATAGCCACAATTACCCAACATGCCTTTAATGAACATTTTCAATTAGTGGAATGCAAATTAAAAAGCACCGTTTATTATGCAATAGGTGTGATAATGTTGATGTAGATTCCAGGTGAACATACAGACGGCTGGAGAAGACCCTGTCTTTTGTTTTCAGTAAAGTTAGCATAGCTTTGCTATATTTAAGTTCCAAGAAACAGCAGTGACATGTGACCTCCACAAGACGTATGATTGGTCGGTGCATTTTGTGCGATCCAGCCAGGAGGAGGCCAGCATACCTGCTTCAGTACAGAAACAGCCGCAGCAGCAGCTCCACCGGGAAGGACAGCCCTGACACATTATTCACGTTATTCATTTGCTTAGCAAACACTTGCTTCCCTAGTGACCCACACTGTAAACCATTTTACAGTTGGGTGTTTACTGAAGCAATCCAGGTCACGGAGCATCCTGGGGTGACAAACACGAGACTGTGAAAATGCACACATGCTCACAGGGTCCTCTCTGAACCACCGGATGGCGTGGCCTTCAAATGTGGTTGACAGCCTGAGGCCCAGTTTCACCTCCCTGCCTTACAGAAAGGGGCACTGAGAGGGGACACTGGAAATTGCACTGGGGGGATGGATGTCTGTATATTTCCCATGACAGCTTCCAGGTCTCCATGAGGTTGGGCACACCAGTCATGGGGCCATCCGCAGGTTTGCTGGCCAATATATACACACTAGTTGGTGTCGTCGTCGCGCTATGTTTGCCCACCGTGAGCTCGACTCTGCACAGGGACTCAGACAAAGAGCAGGGACAGGCAAGATCACACATTTTCCTCATACCATTTGTGACTAAAATGACTTTAATGTTTTTTAATGGAGGTCCTGCAGAAGAATCTGCAGCAATGAAGAAGAGCTATAAGATGTCTCTTGGGCTGCTAGCCGGCTCGGAAAATTATCGTTTCATCATCATTTTATCAACATATAATCATCCCCATAGAACAGAATGACTGCCTCCCATCAGGGAGCCATATTCACGCCAGTTCCAGACAGCGAAAGGCAAAAGGAAATCTCAGGACATGACGGATGTTCAAATGTGACATGTCTGTAAGGAGGGGGTGCCAGGCTCGCCCATCGCAGTCCTCCTTCCAGAGCAGATCTCCGTGGACACCTTTTGCATCATCAAATGGCCTGTCCCGGTTAATTAGAAGACGGGTACCTCGACTGGCACAGCATTCATCAACGGCGAATGTCCAGACGCAACGAAGAGACAAGGAATAAATTCAAAGGCCTTAAAACACTGCCCAGAAAGGCATGAGGTTCATGGAGAGTAACCTCCTTTCAAAGAACAGATTCTCCAAGGTTTACATCTTGTACCAGCTCAGATAGTTTCACTGCCTTCAAAAAGGACGGTTCACGTGCGCTTGTTTCAATTCAACTTATTTCACGGTGGCCGCCTTTCCGACATGAACAATATATCCCAGCATTAAGAACCATCGAGCATTGAGATGAAAAGAAATGGGTGATTTCTGACTTTCCCGCCAAACGATCACGGCAGGATGGAGTGCGGAGCGGTTTGTGGCTGACGGTTGCCGAAGATTAATGGAGCTGTGAAGCAGACGTTGCAGTCAGAGAAGAGCAACACGGAGGCATTCTGCTCATTCGGATGCGTCTACCGGGCGTCCCAGGCCGTCGCACAGAAATCAACAACCCTATACCAGCCTACCGGAGACCGGAGAACATGACAGGTTTTACAAGTAAATAATCAGCTGAGATTCAATTCCGTATGCGGCAGCTCGTGTTAGAATCAACACCAAATAGCACCACAGCAGATAGCTTTGACTAATTCCCATCTCAGAGAGAATCCAGTGATGACTGAAAAGCAGGAATGAGCGAGGGGGACTCCTTTTCCATGGAGATAGCAGCCCAGGAGAATGCCGTCTTTGAACATGCTTTAAACATTCCTGAAGAACTCTCTTCAACACGAGCAGCATGTTAGATTAAACAGAACAAAGAACACAAAGGGGAAAAAAAATAATTACACATCACAACGCGACATGATATGGACTGGAACAGAAATATCTCCTGCAAGATCAATATCAGTGAGATTTTCCAGAAGAAAGAAAAGGTTCCCTCTTCATAGTACGCTGCGGGTTCCTGCATATAGGGACGGCGTAGGACCTCAGGATCAATACAGCCCCAATTCATTCAGGGAGAGAGAATGGAAAAGTGGGAAAAGTTGTTCGGCAGACCTTCAGTATAGAAGCGTTAAAGCTGGCAGTTTCGAATGAGCTCTGACGAGGTATTGGAGTGCTGTGTGTACACTAGCAGTGTGTTCTGCTAAGCTGTGCACCATAAACGAGTACATTACGTTAAAGCCAGCAGCCCCATACCTTCGTGGGGGAATGTAACCACCACAGAAAGAGGCAGGGAGAACAGCGCGACCAGGCCAGGCACTGTGACACAGGGCTATTCTCATGGGGTTCTCTTATTGCTCAGGCACATTCCAGCCCGAATCTACATCTCTGCCATCAGCCGTGATCCGACGAGAGCGGAGATCTGCGGTGATAGCGCACAGATGTGTAGAAAGATCAGCCCCCGATCACTCTCTATTACATCGTAACACATGACACTCTGTACTCAGCTCAAAATGAATACAGGCTGTATAATGTGACAGCTGAGGATGGGACAAAAGGCAGCTGGCTCTCGTGACGGCGACACGGGGAAGAGGTTTGTGCTTCAGGATGTTACCTGTCAGCCTGGCAGAGTTGGTCCAGGACCCTGGCCAGAATTTAATTACCTTGACACGACACAAAGGAGAGTGACTGCAGCTGACTGAAGGCGGATTTAAAAAAGGAAAAGAAATAGCCAACTACTGCAATCCTCTTTGCAGCTTTTCTATATTGTGCTTAGAGGGAAGACACTCCCCTGGGTGAGATTTGTGTGTGCAGCATTTATGACGTGAGTTTATAGCCGTTTCTGCACACGACTTTCGCATGCGTCTCAGGTCACTCACTGGAGGTTCAGCCCAGCAGCACCCGACAGCTTAATACTCATAATGTACTCCCTGCTTCACTTCGGACAAAAGCGTCAGCTAAACAAACATAAATGTGAGAACCTGCACTTGATGTATCCCTCTGTAAGAAGATAGTTGACCGCACGCTAGCCTAGTCCTCCCCACACTGGCTGTTCCTCGGTTAACTCTTTACTGGTAAAGGAAACTTTCCCAATGTCTTCAGGTTCAAAGTTCAACACATAGGTTAATGCAGGTCACAATAAATGATAAAAATTCCAACCTATAATGGACATAATTTCAATTACAGGAAGGCAAATTTCTGGTGAAGGACAACTTTTCCACAACAGGGTTATTTGAGAAACAGGGGAAGCTAACACTGCAGTCCGCATGCCAGTTCCATTTGGATCCGCCTCGGATCATTTCGCTGCCATATCTGCAGTGTGCGTGGTTAGGCACATCGCCGCTGGTGAGAAATCGCGCTGCCATTCCAGGCCCACGTCTGTGGGGTTCCGTTAAGCCCTCCCGTCAAATGCTTCTAGATATTCCTCCCATAGCACTCAGCATAATGAAGTGATCGTTTGGGCCCAGATCCAATCAGTTGAAGTGTGTCTCGCCTCTCCCGAAATTATGACAGAACGGCACAACAACTGGGCAAAGGCAAAAACATACACTGCACAATCTCTCAATTCGGGTCCACTTTTCAGTCAACTTCAAACCATTTAGTCCGTTCAGCCAACATGGATTTTGTAAAACCAACGAGCGCAAGGTATTTTGTGAACGAGGCCCCGAAGGACGGCCTAATCAGTACGCTCCCACAGCAGGCATCATCGTGAACTGCTGTGTATCTCCGTAAGTCTTTGAAGACCAGCTTATACTTTCTGACCACAATAGATTTAATTGTTTCTATCAGTTGTGCTATGTTCACAATTACATTTCGGATAACTGCTTTAGGGTAGACTTGTTTATGCATAGCACACGTGCACACACACACGCACACACATATTTACGCATACACACACACACACACACACACATACGCACATGTCGCACACACACGTGCATACACACACATGCACGCACACACACACATGCACATACCTGAAAATGTTCCACTGGCAACACTTTCTCCATCAGAGCAAAGGCCCCACAACCCGGGAGGTTATTAGCCACTAGGGGAAGGAGCCCAGTCTGGCAGGTGCAAATTAAAGCTGCAGGTGGGAGCTGCACCAGCACCTGGCCTGAGGCAGAGAGCAGGCCGACCGGCAGCGAAGCGCAGGTCCATTAGCAAGCTGAGCGGCGCCCCCAAGTCAGCGGCAGAGGACGGACAGGCATGGATTCATGCCCACCATGGACCACACACACATTAGAAACGTTTCTCCAACTGTTGGCGAACATATACTTTACAACTTTACAACACATTCAGCCACACAGAGGTTTACAAATTGTATAAAAAACAGAATAAACACACAGAACAGGAAAAGTCTGTTTGAAAGAAATTGATTTAAATGTCAAGATTTAATAAGTGACAGTGGTTTTCAGCGGGCCATTCAGCAAAATAAATAAATGAAGAGAAAACGCGGCTTCCTGGCTGCCATCGGGCGCATTAGACATATTGTTTCCAGCCAGTGAAAGTGCAGAATAAATCTCTGGGCTAGTCTGGCGGTGTCAGAGTGGGGAGGTCATGCCATGTAGGACTGGCGCGGCCGAACATGCGCGGCCGAACATGCGCGCCGAGTGCGGCTCCATATCCGCATAATGCCCCGGACCGAAAGCCATGCACAAAAACAGTCATGTGATTCCTGGAGAGCTTGACGTAGCTGCTCTGCGCACACACTCCGAAATCGGCTGGCCCACTTTCACCGAGTATTCGCTGTGGTCTCACTGAATATCTCACAATATTGTGCGATCAGTTAAAATCTGTTACTCAGTCTTTTCCATTTCCTAGAAAACATTTTCAAGAGAGAAACAGCTAAAAGAGACTAACACATCTATTGCCAGCGGCCTGTATCACCAAGCCGCATTCCCTGCTTATCCCGATACCTTGTCAGATTTAAGGTAGTCTGAGCTGAATGTAAGTGAATGAAGATAAAGTCCTTTTAAAATAGGGTACCTTAAATCCAACAAGTTACCATCTAAGCCAGAAATCCTGCTTGGTGGTGCAGGTCCCTGGTCTCAGCACACAAGGGGACGCAGGTACAGATACCCAAATAAGTCCGAAAGCCAATCCAGGAAAAGCTATTCATTCTCCAGTGGGCGAGGTAATGGTGGCCTTCAGGGAAATACTTCGATGGGGAACAGAAGTAGGGGCGCAATGATTCTCCAAATCTAAGTTTAATTCCTAAGCCATGGGTCAGTTCACACCTCGGTTTTACTTGGGGAGGGATACAAAAAAAAAAAACAAGAACAAAAAAGAGCATTATTATTATGCATGGTGAGCTAATGAAAGTAGCCTAAGTTTTAGCGCAGGCGTGATCACTCCATTGTGATCGGACCAAAGTCACATGACATGCTGTTGGAAGGCAATACAATAAGTGTCACGTAATATTTACAAAATATCCAGCTTGCATAAATTTACATAGAATAATAATTACATGATTTACATGTCGTAGAGTTAATTATGAAATGAAAAATTAGTTTCTAACATTAGTAATATAATGTCAGCTTAACAGGCTACAGCTATGGCAGTGGGACGGGGTTTGGTTGGGGGGGGTGGGCGGGGGCGGTATTGTGGTTCCGAGATCTCATTTCTTTTGGCTACCTGTGAAATACAGAGTACTTTTAAAAGTTGCTCTTTGTTCTTAATGCCCTCCCTGGATTAGCCCCACAATGCATTTCAGACCTATTAGTTCCGCATTCAGCCCCCCGGTCACTTAGGTCCTGCTCTTCTCGGTTCCTCACTCACAGCTCAAAACCAAAGGTGAGCGGGCTTTCACTGTAGCTGCCCCCAGACTTTGGAATAGTCTCCCATCCTACATAAGGTCCTGCCCTTCCATTGATGAGTTTAAATCTAAAGACCCACCTATTTTTCCTTGCTAGAGTTTGAGGTTTCCCAGTGTTTTGTCAAGTCCACTATTAAGTTACTTTTAATTACATTTTAATAACTCTTAATTTTTTCAAATTACCCTCTTACTTCTTTTTTTCTGTTGCTTATTTGTTTTACATTTCCTTCATTTTAATTTTCTTATTTCTTGAATGCACATTTTCATTTTATTTTATTTTTATATTTTATATTTTACAATTACTCATTTAATTTCTATATTTTACCATGTATGCCAAAATTGTTAATTAATTCTCTCTAAACTGGAAAGCACTCTGGGTCAACTCATGTTGTTTTAAATGTACTATACAAATAACTAACATGACTTGAACATTTGTATTGTGGTTTCGGTCTTGGTTTCGGAACCGTCACCCCCGTAAACATTCACAAACTGACCTGCTAACCCTTACGGCTTTCACCGCCCTGCCAGGTGAGCATGCAGCTCAGAAGGCATCTGGAGGTCAGACAGACACCCAAGGACGGCGGCAGGGGTCCTCTGGGCAGACAGGCGCTGCCCTCATGGGCACTGTGACAGGAAAACCTCTGAAATCCAGGGCACAGCTATTGGTCGGCTACCTGTTTAGGGACCTGAAGGCTTTTCTTCCCAGGGTTTCAAATTACTCTGCACCCAGCCAGATCTGGGCCAGAAAACAGTGTTACCCTTTTAACTTTTTTTAAAGGCACTGATACAGTTAAATGTGTCTCTGTGCTCTTGACGAAAGGGCTATTTCAAATTACGCAAATGATTCGCTGACACTGATTGGCCTGCGTTCTTCTTCCACCTTGCTGCTAAAGAACATCAAGCCATCAAAATGAGAGAGGGAAGGATTTCCAAGGGCAGCAACACCTTCCAGTGCAATATGTCACGCTTGGTGACTACTGCCGAAGAATATTGCAAATCACTCCTTCCATAAATCACTCATTTTGCAAATCACCCATTTCATAAATCACTCTTTTTCTTATTTATCTGACAAAAAAAATCTTACACACTGAGAAGATCCAGCAGGTTCCTTCTGGATAACATTCAACGATCAGATGTCCCATTTTACTCTTTCACATCTTAGCATCTATTCCAGCATCTTCTCTCATACTGACATGCAGTTAAATGTCCGCCAAACTAAAGGCGTTGTGCTACCAAGAACAACAGAGCAGAATATTGCAGAGAGCAGAGCTCCTGAAAAGAAGGAGAGAAAAACCAAGGCTTTAGAAGAAGCTTAAGAGCCTACAGCTAATCACAGTAAGAAAGGCAAAACAGCACACTGCACACTGCACAAGGATACATATCAGGGTTCATATACAAGCATGATGGACAGCCAGTGTTCAGAAGCAAAGGGCTGTCGCTGGAAAAGCCATTTGCTATATCTGTACGAACGCAGTGAAGCGTTTCCCAGCAAAGTTCTGCACTGCCTGACATAAATGCACTGGCATTTTTTGGCCGTCCCCGTGCCGCACCCCGGAGTGCATGGGCTGCGGCGGCATTTCAGCATTCCCATGGAGTGGAGTAGAAGACGTGTGCGGTTTACGCTGAGCCTGCAGGTTTTTAAATGTAACACCTTGACATGCTGGCGCCACCCCCAAAGACTGGGCTCGCCGCCATCGGAATCCCGCGTGACCTCGCCTTCACGAGCGGAAGGAAGCCACCTGAGCCGCCAGACAGTCGCTACACAACACAGACACTAGCCAATGGGAACCAGGGAACATAAAAAAGAAAATGACTGATCCTTAATTAACGTCACTAAAGCCGAACATGCGCATGGTTAATCACTGTACAGGACACCTGAGCAAATATGAGCAAATATGACCAAGTCAATAAAAGGAGACACTGTGGATAAATGATGTAAAAACGTCTTGATGGTATGGCGATACTTCTTGCAGACATGGTCCAACACATTTAATTTAATTTATATAGAATTTTGGGCATCAGAATACGCCTCTCATTCATATTTCAGGCATATCACTAATTTGCTTATCAAACTGTGGGTGAAAGTGAATGTCTGAACAGTACCAAAAAGCCAGAGCCTAAACCCCACCCCTACCCAGCCCTAATTTAGATTTTTGATTGCAGTCACAGATTTTTGTAAAATTGAGGTTTATATTGTGGGGACCTGAAAAATGTCTCCACAAGCTAAAAGGTAACAGGTTTTTCCACAATCTGGGTACATCTGATCCCCACAAGGTGATAAATACAAACCCACACACACAGACACACACACACACACACACACACACACACACACACACACACAGACACCTCCACACACACACACACACACACACACACACACCTCCACACACACACACACACACACACACACACACACAGACACATCCACACACACACACACACACACACACACACCTCCACACACACACACCTCCACACACACACACACACACACACACACACACACACACTCCTCCACACACAAAAACAAACCCAATAGCAGAATAAATCCTGCATTTTTACAATAGAATTACAGAGCATGTCTGCCTTTTGAAAGATAACGCAGAATTTAGCCCATAACAGCTACACAGCAAGCACAAAGTATCAGTCAGTAATGATAACATTCCCACAGTGAGCCAGTTGCCAATAGCAACATTAAGAGCCTGGTTTGTATCAGAAATGTGTCATCAATTCATGAATATTCCACGCAAGCCATGCGTGTGAAAAATCAATAAGTATGGGCATTCCCGTGGACATAAATTCAATGGGAGAACGCTCCGATTTCCAGGACCCCAGAAATCACGTTGCTGGAGAGGAGGATAAGAGATGCAGGCGCAGTATTCAACCGATTCAACTCGTTACCTTGGCAACCGAATGAAAAATAACCACGCATGTTCTACTGTCACCGTGGCAGCAAGAGGCTGGCGGGTTACAGCGGGCCTGTGAAGGGTCACCAGCTGACCATCAGAGACCCCTCCCCTCCCGCGGCACTACATAACATATCAGTCAGGCTCCCGCATAATTGCATTTGCCTATTATGGGCACAAATGTTTAGCTACGCTCTGTGCTCCGTACCTCATGAATGTGAGAGCAAACGCACCCGTGACAGGAATTCATTAGGAGAAATACTGTGATGGCCTCCCCAACAGCGGCATTTCAGGCCACACAGCGTCCTTGGAAAGCCCTCAACTGGCAATAACATCTAAAATAAAGCACAGACATATGTTCAATTTAAAGACCTCATTTTTCCGCAGAGATGTCATGGTCTGTGGGACTGTGTATTCGAAAGTGCTGATGGGATACGCGGAATATTCAGGAAGGGGTCAAGCTTACCGTTAAACACAAGCAGCAGCTAATGTGTAGGCTGCTACTAGACCGCCCAAGGGGGGGCAGACAGGGAACAGGGCCACTGGGGAGGGAATGCAAACACAAGGCCTGCCTGACAAGAATGGGAGAGGCTGGTCTTCATCAGCCTGATGGTGTGGGGGGAATACAGGTGCCCAGAGCAAAGCCAGCTACAAACTGACTTATAGAGAATGTGGGTCATTGGTGGGGAGGGCCTGGTTATCAGCTGCCAGAAACACAGGCTTGACCATTCACCTTTTTGTATACGGGTGGGTCTAGCGACCAGCAGCCAATAAGACGATGAAGCCGACAGGCTTGACCATTCATTTTTTCATATGTGGGTGGGCCTGGCTACCAGCGGCCAATAAGACGATGAAGGCGACAGGCTTGACCATTCATCTTTTCGTATGTGGGTGGGCCTGGCTACCAGCAGCCAATAAGACGATGAAGCAGACAGGCTTGACCATTCACCTTTTCGTATGTGGGTGGGCCTGGCTACCAGCAGCCAATAAGACGATGAAGCAGACAGGCTTAACCATTCACCTTTTCCTATATGGGTGGGCCTGGCTACCAGCAGTCAACATGACAATAAAGCAGAAACTGCATTCCCGGCATTGTACAAGAAATATTTTGGGAATGGGGGAACCACACAACTCTCAAGGGTCATTCGAGCAATCAGCTTTCTCTTGAGGGAAAGCAATAATATTAAACCCAAGATATGAATGATGAGTTCCCCACACAGCTAGATACTGATCAAATACAGTATACTAGTGAACAAGAATTTGGTTTTGGAGGCGAGCCTCTCTGGGACCATGAGGCACTTTCACACTGAAGTTCCGCAACCAGGTGCCAGGGCCGTCTTGACCTTGAACTTTTGTAGCTCCTGGCCACTTTTGTGTGTCGCTTTCATATCACACAACAGGAACTGGGACCTTTATGCTAAATAAGCCTGGGAGATGCAGAACGTTTGTAGGTTAAACTTCACATATAATTTCATATGAAACCACAATAGCGGATAAAAGACTTATGTTATGTTAATTATTGGCGGGACTGATCATGATCAAAATGGGACACAGTCTTTTATTTATATTTCACTTATTTGACCCTCAACATGTTCATGATTCTTATTAAAAAACAAGAAAAAACAATCTTTCATTTCCCACAGAATAAAGAACGATATAACGTTATCTCGCTAATAAGCACTGGTGATATTAGACAAAATTATATTGGTTAGCGATTAAAATTTTCCGATGCAGAAATATGGAGACGCAATCTGAAACTGTATTAATTGATGCATTAAATGTAAATGGGTTCCAAAAATAATTCCATCTGCTCAATTTTTGCTCTGCTGATTAAATCTCTTTTCTCTGCACTTCCATGTATCTTCCATGTTAGCGTTGGTGCTTGTGGTCAACCAATAAGCAAGCTATCGCTGTAAGCTCCAACCAATCAGCACGCAATCGCTGTAAGTATCTCCCCATTAGTTCATGTTCAAATGAACCATACCTAGTTCAGATTAGGTACTGAAAAAAGGTTCTGGAATTGCTTCTGAAGAACTACAATCAGGCCAAGTCCCTGCACTGTGAACACAAGAAAAGTCCCTGGTTCCAGAAAAAGGTTCTAGTTCCAGAAAAAAGTTCTGGTGCTATGGTAAGCGCCTGTGGTGACCACACCACCACGTCTGCAGACAGAAGCTCTTCCTGCCGCCCATTACCATCCAAAAGGCTGTCAGTACCGATCAGCGGCACGACTTGGAGAGGCTGGCCGGCTGGCAGGAGAGCAGCTCTGGGAGCCTCACGGCTTATCATCAAGGAGTGCCAGAGAGGAATGGAGACTTCCTCTGGATGTACCATCACCTTGACGTGAAACGGGCTTTGGGGCAGAGGCATGGGGGGCCATGGGGCACTTCATATTCAAGGCTGCCCATATTTCATTTTCAGGTAAATCCGTCGGTCATATCTACGCCATGCAAATAAAATAATAATAATGAATTTAAAAAATTTGCAAAACCCCGGCACTCTCAACCGATTAATCTTTCAACAATACACAAAGTAGATGAAGACCAAGAATCACAAGTTGGAATCACAGGAAAAAAAGAAACTATCAAAAGACTCGATTGCTGTAAATAAGCAATTTAATTATGTAATACCTAATAAAATTCTACAGTACTGAAAGCTGAAGACATTCCGTGGAATAACTTTCAAATCCTCCAAACCATCAGGGGGGCTTGCAGTCTGTAAAACACACTTTAATTTGGGGGTAGGGGTAGGGTTCAATAATTTATCACATGTCTGAAGACCTCATTAGACCAGTGCAATATTTTTCCATATATTTTATTTTTTTGATATAAAAACCAAACATTACTTTGAAATAAAAAAACATGCCAAAGAGATACTATAAAAAACCTGCAATAGCGGCGAAAAAACATCAGTGAAGCCTCTTTAAGCAAAACCGCAAACACAGAAGGGGCATCCTCATCCAAGGCGCGTCTTACCACCCTGGGATGTGGAGATTTATAGACACACCAGGGGTCTGGAAAATGAAGACATTTCCTTTCACCCTTTGCAGTTCCAACAAGGAATATTTTAGAGGAGCAAACTTAAGTGTGGTAGGCAGTATGTTCCTTGTTAATTTGCCCATTGTCATGTGGTCCTAGATGTCAACATGTGCTATGTGCTGATGGATATCACAGCCAGATACCCAGAAGTGTCTTTTTCTGTGAGAAAAACAGTAATCCCGCAGGCTCACAGTCCACATAATACGACCTGTGATGAACAAAGACAGGAGCTGAAGGTGATTCATTCATTTCAAGGTCCTCCTCACCGCTCAGATGCAGCTCCAGGGAGTTAAGTTTTGGTTCCTTGCCTCAGTATTCTTCTTCTTGCCGTCCCTGGGGGGGGGGGGGCGGGGGGGGGGGGGGGGGGGGGGGGGGGGGGGGGGGGGGGGGGGGGGGGGGGGGGGGGGGGGG
>JAODLD010000001.1:947748-958019 GCA_026781065.1 Mormyrops boulengeri | reverse complement strand
CACCCACACACACACACACACACACACACACACACACACACACACACACACCTCGCCCTCACATGCTTTCAGCGTTAGAGAGACCGGTATGAACCTCAAAGACACATTCATTAGAGCCCAGGATGAAATAGAGAGGGCGCCCCTGGATTTATCAGCCTTAATCTCAGCCCCTGGGCAGTAAGGACCAGAAAGGCAGGTGAAGGTTACAGACAATGAAAAGCTCCTATCTGCAGTTTGACTGTAGTGAGGCATGAAAAACACAATAATAATAGTGGCCAGAAAGTGAGCAGAGAGCACCGTGCAGAGAGTAGCGAGCCGCCAGCAGAGAGTAGCGAGCAGCAAGCAGAGAGCAGCGAGTAGTGAGCCGCCAGCCGAGAGTAGCGAGCAGCAAGCAGAGAGCAGCGAGTAGTGAGCCGCCAGCCGAGAGTAGCGAGCAGCAAGCAGAGAGCAGTGAGCAGCGAGCCGAGAGCAGTGAGCCGAGAGCAGCGAGCCGAGAGTAGCGAGCAGCGAGTAGCGAGCCGCCAGCCGAGAGCAGCAAGCCGAGAGCAGCGAGCAGCAAGTAGTGGGCCGCCAGCCGAGAGCAGCAAGCAGCAAGTAGCGAGCCGCCAGCCGAGAGCACCAAGTAGCGAGCTGCCAGCCGAGAGCAGTGAGCCGAGAGCAGCGAGCCGCCAGCCGAGAGAAGCGAGCAGCAAGCAGAGGCACCCAGCACATGGTGCCATCCAGCCAACTTCTGAGAGACGCGGCTCACAGCAACCTGCTGCACAGAATGACTTTATTTTAGGAATTGAATGTCGCATAAAGCCTCGCTGCCATTTGGGAAACGGGTGGGTGTTTCTGATTAATGTAGTTAATATACAATTCCTAAAGTTTTTATATAGCTATAATTTATATGGTGATAGTGAAAGAGGTGAAACAAGTTTTATTACAAATACCCAAAATGCTTTGCATGTGCCACACTTCATCACATCATTACATGTCTGATGTGTGTGAATGTTTGATATATCTGCTGACGGCAAACATTTTCAGGACATCGCCGTCATGGTGCCTCGCAATTTACTTTTTACTACATCTTTGACACAAGGGTTTCCTGGCTCATTACACAATAAAACAAAACAACAAAGCGTTACCTGTCCTGTAATTATCAAGGTACATCCTCATTTTCTCTCCTGTCTTTGAAATGAACACTGTGGCATTTCAATTAAAACAATGTAAAGTGTTCATCTAAGGAACAAACAAGGAAAAAATATGCTCTAAAGCACAGATTTTCCTTTATGCTGGTTTGATTCACACCTTCATCTTGTCCTCAATGTGTCAAGAGAATCTCACGGCTGCTAAAATCGGTATTAAATTCTACGTTAAGGTAATTCACATTTCAAAGCGTGCTCTCACAATGTCTGTGCTGCCAAAAAATCATTCTCGCTGCTGTCAAACACACTACCCGACCGCTTCAAAGCAAGGCTTGTACCAACATAAGCAACCCACCTTCTGCGTTTCAGGAAGATGCCTAAAATGACAATTTTCAGTCCATAAAAAAAGAAAATTTAGTGCAGAATTAGTGTCAGCAAATCTATATGCAGTCAGAACCTGACTACTGATATTAGAAGCTCTAGCAGAAAGATTAAAAATTATATCCAATCCACCGAAAACACTGCAACCTATTTAGCATGAGTGTTCGCAATACGTTTCATCTCAGTCTACCATGGTAAAAGCAAAAAATTCACTCAAGCTTACGCTGCTATAATGTTTTACATTTGTATGGTGGTTCTTAGTAGTGCAGTGACTTCAAGGACTGAAGTACCTGTGTGTGGAAACAGGGTCTGATCCAATCAAATCCAAAAGCTGAATTTTTAGTTCCTGAAATTGCTCACTAGCTATCTGGCCCCAGGTGACACCTACAGCCAGAACTGAGGTATACTGTGTAGGGCAGCCTTTTTGTTAGATGATGCCCCCTTACAGTACAACAATCGGATTCACACTTCATTGAACTTTCCGGAACATGCCAACTTCATGAAAAAGCACGTGAAGTGAGGATTGTCTAGGCCTCCTGGGGTAGGCATTCATCACATCAGCTAAGGAAACTGGACTCGGGCCAAATCTAAAAGCATGCTGGAGAAAATGCCCTGCAGCCAAAACTGGGAGGAAAAAATAAATCTTTCCATTCAGCCAGATATGGTTCCTCTCCAGAAGGTATAGCTTTGTGCAGGGTGCAGAAGGGGCAGATTCTCCACCTGCCCACGTCAGGCTCCCGTGCTCCTGCTAAGACCACAGACTCGCTCGCTGAATGTCAAGTACAGGGAGAATTTTAATAAAAAAGAAAGGTTCCCTTCCCATAGGGTGATTTAATTAGCATGGCCACAAGACAGAGATTCACTGAAAATGAGTTTCGCGGCTCCGCTGGTGTGGGAGCAGTGTGCCATATCTGAAGGATCCACTTCTACAAATAATTCCTCAAATAACACTAATCTGTGCCCTGGGCAGGAGGAGGGCGGTGGGCGCTGAAGGGGGCATCTTTGTTTGGAGGACCAGGCTGAACATCAGCAGCGGCCAACAAGCTTTCGCCATTTTAAAGTCAGGAAGCACACTGGGCTTTTCAATAAAACATACGGCAACAACAGTAATAAAAGCAGCCCTGACAACATATTAATAGCACATTAACACTCAAGCGTGACTCTGCCTCCATTCTGCTCATACTCCAATTAATGCTTAAATGAATTCTTTTGAGGAATAAGTCCCGTTCACTTAAAAGGCTCTGCGATAAACCGTCAGAGGTAGCCGTCTAGTAACACTGTGATTAGTATTTGCGCCCGTCCATCGGACAGAGGGCACCAAACCCAACAGATTATATACTTAATCAGCAGAGCAGTTAGCGCCAAAGAACAGATCACAAAATCCTGCTCACCCCTCTCCCCTGCCCACCCCTCTCCCCCGCCCTGGGAGTTTTTCAGCTTAAGGTCATGCTTACACCTGTCACAATCTGATAGTATACAGGATGCGTCTCTTCACCAAACGTCCGATTCAAAGCTGTTCAAACCTCCAGTGACATGAACCCTTTCCCGCTGCCCAGGGAGATCTTATTTTAAATGATTTACTTGGTGCAAAATGGTTTTAAATGCATCCCTTTGACCTGAGCCTGTCACACCAATTAACATGCAAGAGCTCATTATTAGGTCATCAAACACAGATACAGCAGCTCACTGGCCTCAAATGAGACAGAATACAGCCCTGACCTTGTATCGAAAAGCAGTTAAGGAAGATGGATGGATGGTCGGGTGGATAAAACAAAAACAATAAATGATGGGATCGTTTGTTGCAAATCCACACACTGCTTTCATAAAATGATGAGGATTCCTTAATCTTGTTATCAGCTTGTGTTACCGACACTCGTTAAAACCTCTTTCCAGCAAATCTGGAATTTTCATTAATTAGCTGTTTGAATGAATATACTATACGGATGCTAAATTACTTAATCATCCCTTAAATCACTTATCAGTCTCTTAAAAATGCAAATTAATAATAAATAATTCAGCCAGCATAGCACAATAAGGACACAGAATGGGACCAGCAGGAACCCTGGTGGACCAGAGGTCACCCAGCACACCATGACAGGAGCGAATGGCAAATGGAAGAGCGGCGTTTAGGACTCGAGCCTCGGCAGAGTCTGCCGTCCCAAGATCTCACCCAACGTGTCCCACTGTATTTCCGGGCCCTTCCAAAGAACCAAGAGGCAGCCCATTTTCATAGGCAGCTCCTAACAGCACCTGGTCCAACATTCCACCAAGGACAGCAGGAAAAAAACAGGATTCAGGGAAATTTAACAGGAGACCAACTATTCGCGAACACATTTTGTTAAATTGTTTGCTGTTGAAGAGGCACTCTTAAATTTAAAACATCTCTCGAATGTGACCAGCCGAGTGCAGATGTATTTTTACTTAACACGTTAAAAATGCAAGAGCAGCCATAAATATTAATTGCAGTCCATTACTAGTTCAGCTGGCAGGGGAAGGTCTTAAGGCAGCATACATACTGTCCAGGAAAGATCTCTGTGAGGGCAGGCAAATTAGGCCATATTTCCCAAGCTGGACTCAAAATTTTGAAGCAAATGTTGCATGCGTTTGATTAATCATACATAAAATAGAAAATGAGACCAGATTTAGGTGATGAGGGGTAGCTGCACCGACAGAGACATCTAAAACAGAAAGCAGCCCCTTCATTTTTATCGCCCTTGAGAAAGACGATGACACGGGACGTGGCGTCTTCGCATGGGTACCGTGCACTGAGGCCACTTTGCTTCCAGGGGAGGGTAGGGGCCTGAACTGGTCCAGAAGCCTCACAGCTTAGCGGGGCCATCAGCAGGAATGCACAGGATGCACTGCGAACAGGGCAATGCAGGTGCAATCAGCTGCAGGATGCACTGCGAACAGGGCAAAGCAGGTGCAATCAGCTGCAGGATGCACAATGAACAGGGCAATGCAGGTGCAATCAGCTGCAGGATGCACTGCGAACAGGGCAAAGCAGGTGCAATCAGCTGCAGGATGCACTGCGAACAGGGCAAAGCAGGTGCAATCAGCTGCAGGATGCACAACGAACAGGGCAATGCAGGTGTAATCAGCTGCAGGATGCACTGCGAACAGGGCAAAGCAGGTGCAATCAGCTGCAGGATGCACTGCAAACAGGGGAATGCAGGTGCAATCAGCTGCAGGATGCACTGCGAACATGGCAAAGCAGGTGCAATCAGCTGCATCTGAGCACCTATTTTAGAGGTCCAGGGTGATTTTGTAGTATTTTCCATGACAGACAAACAAGCAAGGGCATTAGTGCAAAATCTATACTTGAAAAGTCCTACAGATCAGAAAAAAATTAAGCAGAACAAATATGATCCATGTCTTTTTATTTAAAATTAACCCTAAACATGACAAACTTATATTGTGAAAATGTTAATCACTTTCAGGCACTACAGTGGAACACTAACGTATTTCTCTTTGACACAAATGTACTTTTAAAATATGACAATTATAAACTGTGTCAAAAACACTTATGGTTCATAATTTATTCACAAGTAGAAACCATTGGCCTACAGAAACAAATTAGTTTTAACCCGAGTTATGCTGTTAATCTCGAAGATGAGAACCGTAAACCACATTTATTCTGTTGTTTCAAGCTTTAACAAGCAGAATATTTATGTAACTATTTTATTGGAGAAATAAAAGTGCTGTTTTTTCGATAATGTTTTATAATACACCGTAAATCTCTCATCGTGATTAGATGCTGTTTATTCAGTCGCATTTTCAAGCCACTTTTAAGATGAACCAAATAAAACCCTTTTCCCAACATCATCACTTCGCAACAGACTAAGTGATGTTTATTTCACATCCAGCTTGAGTACAGCTTGCACTTTTGCAACAGATTTTTGCCTATATGCTGTGCCTCAGTCCACGTAAAGTAAACAGCTTTGCGGAACCTGCTGCCACGACAGCTGTCTGTAGGACCTACTGCTTGAATTTCTCCACATTGTTCTTGAGCTGTCTGTAGGACCTACTGCTTGAATTTCTCCACATTGTTCTTGAGCTGTTGCGCCTCTTCTCAAAAGTACATTTCTAACTATGGCTGGCCGATTAAGAGTTATAATGCACTATTGTTACACAAATACCATCGAGGTATGAGTCTGTTGTTAGCATAATTTATCATTATACCTGTCATAATCAGAAAAACTCAGAACCCCCTTTCATATTTTGCTGTTTTCTACATATGAATTTTGGAATATTGCGATAAACTGTGAAAATCTCAGAAAATATTGTGATATCATTTTTCGGGATTATTGCCCAGCCATAGTCAAGCCCATTCTCTGGAACAAACAGTGAGACAGCAAGAGAAAAAAACCTAACAAGAAAACGTACCTTTGGCATTCTCTGGCATTACGCCCTACGACAAAAGTGTATTTTCATATGATTTACATATTAAAATTACCATTTTGAGGTCCATTCAGTTTGTCGCTCGTTTTCAAGTTCTTAATCTGTTTAAGGGCAATTCTAATTGAATTTTAAGGAAAAAGGGAACATTGAAGTAAAGAAATAATGAATTGTGTTATGATAATTATTGTTATTGTTTGATATGAAACAGTAATGATAAAATGAGATAGGATCCCACTTTCTTTCTCCCCGTTTTTTGCACAGGTCTTGCCCTCAGCCTGCAAACTGCTTGGAGTGTAAGAATGTTTGAGTGTGTGTCATGCCGCGGGACGACGTCTCCAGCACAGGCTTGGGACAGGACCCACCTCTCCACGATCCTGACCAGGACAAGCGCTTAAGAAGATGGATGGAGCACAGATTAGAAAGCACAGCGTCACCAGCTCAGAACGATACCCCTCAAAGAAGATGGAAACGGCCTTAGAAATGATTTCACACATCTTTGGAAGCATTTATTAAAATGCGAAACTTCATACCACTTAGCACTTCAGGGTCACCTTAGAAGAGAAATGTTGTTACTCATATGAGAAATTAAATATCCCATTTTAACACACCCTTTCAAAATATATTATACTTGGGACCCTGAGAGAAAGAATCAAAATCACATACAGAAGAGTTAGAGGAATAATAAAAATCTGAAAACTAGCTTTCCCCTCGATAAAAACATCCATCGTGGGCCATCAGTCAACAGGGACACATTCCGCAACATTTTCACACTTGCAAAAATTGCTTGAGTCTCCTCAATAATTTTCTCCTCAATCGGCGAAGGATGTCAGTATTTAGGCCTAATTCTCTGAGAATGGGCTTCTGATAATGGCTGCAAATCCTGACACCTGACATGGGATGAAGCTGCTAGATACAGGCTTCAGAAAGGAGTCAACAAACCAGACGCTGATGGTTTGAGGACAATGTCTCTTTGAAGGCCACAGACCTAACAACATGACAGGTACTAACTCAAGACTCTGACTGCAATCAAAACCTAAAAATGCTGAAGTCTTGTATTTTGTTTGGTCACTTATGGTTAAGGTTCGGGCTGGGTAGGAGTTAAGGTTGTCATTGTTGGGATTAGGGTTGTTTTACATAGAAATGGATGGACGGTCCCCACAAAGATATGAGTACAAACGTGTGTGTGTGTGTGTGTGGGTTTTGTATATATTACATTGTGGAAACAGACGGTCCCTACAAAGATACAAATACAAAGATAGACCGTAACATACATCGTCTGTGACAGTGTCTTTCAATGGGTGGATCATGGCACCATTTCCTCCACTTTTTACCATCAATGATTTGGGTCCTAAGGCCAACTGAGAACCAGTGATCTGTGATATATAACATGAGAAATACACGATATATGGCAAACGTGCTAAAAACGTACGTAACTGTAAATGAACATTATATGTCACATATATGCACTTCTACTCCTCAGAAAAACGATTAAAACTCCATGTGGCATTATTAGCTGCACCCAGATCATCGTAAGCGCATTTTATAATGAGTAACGCTATGAAACACTAAGTAAACTCAGTATATTCATGCTTATTTCCATGTTTAAGCAGAAATAAAAGGGAGGTCATCAAAATGAAGTGTCGACACGCAGAAGGGCAGGGTGATCATAGCAGAAAGGCACGCATTAACCCACCCATGAAGAGTCCGCCCTGAAATTACGCCGGGGCCAGTCAGTGACTCTCGAGCCGTCTGGGCTGACCCCCCCTTTGTGGACGCTAAAATGCTATACGTTTCCCCAAACGCGCTTGATGGGCCGAATGGCCTCCTCTCGTTTGTAAATTTCTTATGTTCTTATGAAAAAAACAACAACAAAAGATAGACAATAAAATGGGGAAGGAGGTGACGAGCTGAGACGGCGCTCTCGTAGGTCATGCTATGCTTCCTGAACAAAGAGCATAACTGAACATGTGACCCCGAACATCGTTAGCGGCAAGCTAATCGATCCCGTGTCTCCAATAAAAGGCAGCATCTCCAGTCCTTCACTCGGTGAGGAAGTGGTAACTCCTCAGCATGGGGGCGCGCACACAAGTGGGAGAGACGGAATGTAGAGGCGATTCTAGGATTAATAGGCACGGGCCATATTTCACACAGAAAGGCCAGCCCTATCATTAACCAATAATGTAGTTTGAATCGGTGAGTGACAGGAATCAAGGCACTCCAGGGGCCAATCACCTTTCAGCAGGGCCAGGGTTCCTGTGGCCCCACCCCCTTCATGCCCCTAGCTAGATTTTATATCTATGAAGGTACAACGAACGGTGCTACTAGTAAGACGATCTATAAAAGAAAGTGGGGAACAAGCTGCAAGCCTGAGGGGTCCCTCGGTGTCAATACTATGCACTAAAGAAGACCCAAGCTCATTTTGGCCAGGCTATTATGTGAATGTAATGAAAGCACCAGTCAGAGGCAGACATAAGCATCCGACTGGGAACATCAACAAGGATGATGTCACTGCCTGCTTACTGGATGACATCCACGCTCCACAGTACTCACTCAGCCCAGAACCAGAACCAAACAAGCGCTGCGAAAGAAAGGCGCAGGCGGCTTACAGGAGTGACACGATGTCCCCACGCTGAACCTGGTAGTCACGAACGCTCCAGCGGCTCAGCAACACCACATCAGACGTCGTCTGTCCTTCGGGGTTCAGGGACGGCTGGAAGAATAAAATAAATAAAATTACACACCGGCGACACACTCTCTCCCATAAGAGGCCGTACGGTTCGCATTCACTTGTTTGAAATAACAGTTTGAACACCCTCGGCAGGCTGAGATTGTATCGGCTATCCACGTCTCCGGAGGATTTTGACACAAGATGGAGAGAGATTCAGATCAAAAGTGTAATTATGATTCACACACTTCAGCCGGCCACGAGCACTTCACTCCCATTCAGCTTCACCCTCCGGAGACACGAAAAAAATGAGCATGTAAGCAACAACCATTCATTAAAAACACAGAAGGGTCTCAAAAACAGATTTATCACCCTTCTAAAGCAGAGATACCTTTGGAAGCCAAAGACAGGCCAATAATCCCTAGACTTTGCGGCTGGATTAAACAACTGATGGTTATCCTGCAGAAATGAGGCGTGAGTTCTGGTTGGTTTTGTTGTTTCGGTCAAAGGAGGGCGATGACTGATATGATTAAGGCCCACACATCTTAGAGTGCGAGACGGGGCGGAATTGGAAATGGGATAGCAGGATCAGCGCTGCAACGGCCCACGTAGCAGGTTAGATTCAGGAGTCAGTTTGGGGAAACTAGTTATGATACTTTAGGTGTAGTTTGAGCAGAGAGTCAGGTTTCAGCTCCTGTCTGCACTTCTCGGCAGAATTTGACAGCACAGGGAATGACTTGTTACTGCTGCTTTCTGCTTCTGATTTTTGCGGTGGCTAAACAGAGATGGCTAGCACCTTTCCTGGCGGTTCTTTACTACTGTTATTGGCCACCCTCTCGTGTTCAGCCACCCCTTCACACGGCCCCCTCCCCTGTCGAGTTTGGCCACCCCGTCACACGGCCCCCTCCCCTGTCGAGTTTGGCCACCCCCTCACACGGCCCCCTCCCCTGTCGAGTTTGACCACCCCCTCACACGGCCCACTCACTTGCACATTGCTTTGGACCAAAATATCTGGTAAATAAAAGTAGCCATAATGTAAAATGGGTCTTTTGAAAAGAAATAACTTGACAGATAGATTTTTCTTTTGTTTTACCTGATCTTTTTTACTATTTTTAGAGCAACATTTTTACTTGAGTACACATCTACCCATGGTCACATCTCTGTTTGACCCTTGAGCAAGAGCCTTAACCCCAAAAATATCTGCAGGGGTGCCGGATGGACCCCAAGCCTCACTCTCACCTGTGTGTGTGTCTGTCTCTAAGGAGAGTAAAGAAGACCAGCCTGCCTGCACTTGTTCAAATAGCTAATGAAATATCATTTCATTTTTTTTTTTCATATCGATATGATCCCAGCTACACACACACTATGAATTTCCCATTACAAGGAATTTTGAATTTAATTTCAACCTTATCATAATAATGACAATAATAGTAATATTTCAAAGCTGGATGGCAGTCTAGGACAGGGTGGAGACACAGACAGATACAGAGACACAGACAGAGACAGACACACACAGACAGAGAAAGAGACACACAGACAGAGAAAGAGACACATAAGAATCGTAGCATCACCTCCCTTGACTTAAACTCCACACACCTAGAGATGTAACCTAACATCCTATTCGCCTTATAAGAACATAAGAAATTTACAAACGAGAGGAGGCCATTCGGCCCATCAAGCTCGTTTGGGGAGAACCT
>JAODLD010000001.1:919971-937865 GCA_026781065.1 Mormyrops boulengeri | reverse complement strand
ATGGGATACAGGAGCAGCAGATATCAGGCTGTTCTCTTTCTTATAGGTTCTAAATCCCCTAAAGAAGGATATCACGCTGCATGGGTTACAGGAGCAGTGGATATCACGTCGCATGGGATACAGGAGCAGCGGATATCACGCCTCATGGGCTACAGGAGCAGTAGATATCAGGCTGTTCTCTTTCTTATTCGAAAATAAGGCAAGCTGGAAATGCAGCCATACATTTGCTTTTACGATGCTTTATTGGAAAACAGGGTCTGCCTGGTCCTAAACTCTCTTTCATCCAACTGAGGCACTTTTCAATCTTGCCCGGTAAGCCAGGGCCAGAGTGGAGAATTCTCCCAACGCACCGTGCAGTGGTGGAATACCACTGCTGAACATCACCGGCTTAGGGTGAGGGGGGCGGCTTAATGGCCCAACATTTCTCATGCTGTTTCCTGTTCATTCACTTCATTATACATCTTAGCGTCACCTACTGGGCCCTGAGCGTACGAAGGACAGACACTCCTCCTGCATCAGAAACAGGCTATCTGGAGGCAGGCAAATTGGAGGCTGTGATCCAGCCCGCTGCATCATGGGAAGGTAGCCCATGGGAACCAGCCGCAGCCATGTGAGTGACACAGTCCAACCCGCCTCCCTCCTCCCTGCTATAGCCACTGTTCCTGGGCAGTGTCACTCCTGCCATTCCTGTTTAATCAGTACAAACTGAGCAGAAGACGGCAATGAAAACGGCAATCACCAGCCCCCAGCCAAAAGCTAGCGATGGATAATCTGTCACTTTGGACTGCTGAAATAATGCATTAACTCTAGAGATGCTCCAGTCTATCGACAGCTGATTTAAATCACCTGACAGTCTTAATTACTCGATTGGAAGACTTTAATCTGTCCGATCTCAAATACTGATTTTGCGGATGACATACAATATGTGCACCGATGACTGAAGTATGTGCATGAACTTTCAAATGCAGCAGCAGCACTATGTCGTCTCCAGTCTGGCAGTTTAACCAGATATCTACTAAAAATGACGGATCTGCAGTCTGCAGCATATGTGCAAAAGAAGTTGCTCATAGAGGTTCATCTGCTAAAGCATTCACCACGAACCTCATTAGACATCTGCGTCTTCACCGAGAGCAGCATGAGAAATACGAGCATCCAAGATTATCTTTGAACTCCGTGTAAGATAGTGGAGAGTGAGCGGTTGTTCAGTACAGCTGCGTAAATTTGGGATGTGAAGAGGAACAGACTCTCTCCAAAAATGGAAAGATGCTTATTTTTCTTGAAAAAAAAAAAGCCATCAATGTCTTGGAAAAGCATAACCCTGTCACCATGAGTTAAGTTCTGACTCTTTTTTTATGGTATAAGTGGTTACTGTCTTTTTGTTAAATATTGAAAACATTTATTTTAACCGATTTGAGATTCATTCTTAAAGCAAGCCTCTTCATTTTATCATTTTATTTCTTCACCGATCGCTGTTCGGTATCAGCCAGTTCGATTCCAGTGATCTGTGATTAGTGGTGGGAGCCAAAAGTCCCTATCAGAGCATTCCTAATTAACCCTCATCTCCACTTCCTGTCACTCAGACGGTCCAACACTTTTCCTGAACATAGCATCGGATCCGGTCTAACCCAAATTCATGCCATGTCCATCCATCTGTAACAAATACGACCTAATATAATACCAAGGCTTGTCACTTTGTCACAGAACCCATCTGACTATTGACCAAATCACAGTGTTCGATTCCCTGACCATATATTACACGATGAATACAAGTCAATTCAGCCTCAAACAAATATCTAATCAAGGTCAACACAAACGCTTTTGGGATTCCACTAGATTAACGAATCAAACTGGAAACGCCGGGTGCACGACCCCAACTCCTCGCTGTCCACTCGCTCAAAATGACAGAAGATCGGGACCGTATGAAAAAATGGAATTCAGGACAAGCAGGGGGCTATGGCCGAAAGGACCGGAGAAAGATGGGGGTGTGATGTCACGGTGAAGTCTGGTGCCTGTGTGTTCAGCCATCCGGCGAAGGGAACTCTCAGGGTCCATTAGTCATTGTGACACAACGGAAGGCCCCGTTCCTGGATTCACTGTTCTGGAATGTTCCAACATGGCTGCTTTTTCACTTTTTCAAACAATGGCTATACTTGCGCTATTCTTTTTAGGAGGTCTGGGTGGGAGGTCAGTCGGTTCTCTGCCTAAGGAGATGTATGTTCATAAACACCTTCAGAACCGACACAAGTGCCCTCAAACATTTTTATAAGCTAGAGTCCAATATGTTACATCATGAGAATTTGAAAATTTTTCTTAACTTGACCAAGGAGATCGAGCATGAAAGCAAGTGGAACATCTGAAGGCTGAAGGTATGAAAACCTCGCAAAAATAAGCAGAAACATCCAAGTGACAGTGTGCTGAGAAAGACTGTCCCCTCACACCTCCCAGACTGGGGGCTCCATTCTCACCTCCACTCTGTGTGTGTGTGTGTGTGTGTGTGTGTGTGTGTGTGTGTGTGTGTGTGTGTGTGTGTGTGTGTGTGTGTGTGTGAGTAGAGACGCACTGATCGACCGACCAGGGACCGGAATCAGCCAATTATCAGCATGCTTGGCCCAGACCGGAGACCGGCTGGACCACCTCATGTATTTCTGATACTTGACCGGTCCGTTTTACCCAGGTGCCACACATCACACACACAGCGGCCCAGGCAATAGCCTCACAGCCACCTGCAGATTACAGACACATGCTAACATGTCATTATCGTAGAAGTTCTTCACGGTGAGGGAAGACGACACAAAGACTGCATTTTGTAATACATGTAAAGCAAAACCGTGGGGGAACCACCAAGAAAACATGGTAAAGCATCGGAGGTAAATTTTGAACTGAATAATGAAAAGGAATAATCAATAAAATTGCAAAGCTAGCTAAGGTTTTTTTCCTATGAAAGAGTAAAAATGTTTTAGCAAAACATTAAACCCCTGTGATATATTGTCCATACAGTATGAATGTATGAAAAAGCCTGATCTAAATCTAGCTTACTAACGATGTAAGAATTGTATCTGCATATCATGCGAAGTTACAATTAATAATATATAATATTTAACAGTATTTATTTAATAATAATATTTGGAGGTTTGTAACCTATGGACTTGATGAATAAATAAGATGAATAAAAAAAGAGAAAAGGGTCAATGTGGTGTTATCTGGTGAATTTAAAAAATGACACAAGTAACTAGTGATGTGGTTATCCGTTACTTTTGAGTAATCATTACTACCGAGTACTTGGCAGTCCAGTATTCGTTACTTAATAATTGATACCCAATACTCGTTACTAATTGGGTTGGCTATGCATACAATAATGAATGCTGCTACCTATACTGTACCATAGTCCGTAAGCCTACAGCGCTTAGCAGCGTCGCGTTAGTGTGGGTCATTTGATGCATGATGCTATTGCTGGTTGTAAGAACTGCAATCACGATTGCTTTCTGCCGCAAACAACAGTCCGCATGGCGAGTGCTGATTGGGCGGTTTGATCAGTCATTTCGTTACTGTCAGCAACGAATCCTTGAACGGCTGAATACCTGTAACGATTCGTTACAGCCTGGTATTCGTTACACCACTATAAGTAACTGACATTTGCTGTTTAAATCTTTGCATGTGCTCTTGTCTGGTAAAGTAAAATATGTCAGATAACGTTTGGTGTACAGCAACTCATTTGCAGTTAATTGCTATTTGTACATTTTTCCAGTCACAGAGCAAGTAACTTAATGCAGTTTGGGGGAAACTGTAAAGTTTAACAATTTCTTTTGTTATGAAAATAAAATATCGCATTGAAGAAAAGATGATTTTTGTTTGAACAGCGCCCTCCACAATTATTGGCACCCCTTGTAAAGATTTGTAAAAAGGGTTAGAAAACATCCACCTTGTGGTGAAGCAGCTTCATGTCACACTGAAAAATTGAGAAAAATCTAACCTTTCATTAACATAAATTTATTCCAAGAAAAAAAAATCCTTCATCAAGAAATAATTATCTTTAACAAAAACACATGTGCCACAATTATTGGCACCCCTGCTTTTAATACTTTGTACAACCCCAGTATAACAGCACTGAGTCTTCTCCTATAACATTTTTTAAGGTTGGAGAATACAGAGCAGGGCATCTGAGTCCATTCCTCTCTACAAAATCTCTCCAGATCATCCAGGGCCCAAGCCATCTCTTGTGCACTCTGCCATTCAGCTCAGCCCACAGGTTTTCAGTGGGGTTCAGGTCAGCAGACTGAGATGACCATGGCAGAAGCTTGATTCTGCGGTCAGCTAATCATTTCTGTGTTGATTTGGACATGTGCTTAGGATCACTGTCCGGCTGGAAGATCCAGTGACGGCCCAGTTTTAGTTCCCTGGCATTAAACTGTCCTGGCATTTCATGGAGTCCATAACGCCATGAACCCTAACGAGGTTTCCGGGGCCTTTGGAGGAAAAACAGCCCCACAACATCACAGGACCTCCATTATATTTTGCATTTGTGATAAGGTTCATTTCATTATAGTCATCCTTCTTTTTACGCCAAACCCACCTTATGTTTATGGCCAAAAAGCTCCATTTTTGTTTCATCATACCGTTGAATTTGGTTCCAGTTCTAATAGAGTTTTGCAAACTAGTGTTTGCGGTTAACTGACAAACAAAGCTTTTTCTGGCATACCTTCCAAATAATCTGTTAGCATGAAGGGGACATCTGATTTTTTCAGAGACGTGGTAACCCCAAGATTTTACTTGGTCCTGTAATTCACCAAAAGTCATCCTTGGGGATTTTGTTGTCTCTCTTATGATCCTCCTCACTGTAAGTGGGGGAAAATAAACTCGGGTCCTCAATCAGGCAGGTTTGTAACAGTTCCAGTTGTTGTCCATGTTTTTATTATTGCCCTAACAGTAGAAATGGGCTTTTTCAGGCGAGTAGCTATTTTTTAATACCCATTCCCTGACTTATGAAGGTCAACACACGTCTCCGTCATTTGGTTTGTATGTTGTCTTATCTTTCCCATGTTGATGGATGATAAGGGAATTTGGGCTCTGTGTCACCTCATGTTCGTATCCCTGATAACCAGAAAGTCATGGATTACAGCTTGAAGGTTCCTATTCACTAAAGATGTACAATTTACAGGGGAAACATGCTTCAGTTACACTGTGTTCAGTATAATTTCCAGGGGTGCCAATAATCGTGGCACGTGTGTTTTTGTTAAAGATAATTATTTCTTGATGAATTTGAAAAAATTATGTTAATGAAAGGTTGGATTTTTTCTCAATTTTTCATTGTGACATGACGCTGCTTCACCAAAAGGTGGATTTTTTCTACCCCTTTTTTACAATTCTTTAAAAGGGGTGCCAATAATTGTGGAGGGCACTGTATATGCTGTCAATTATAGTTCTTAGAAAGAAAATTGGAATCGGCAATAATAACACAACAAAAAAAAAACAAACACAAAAAAATTGGAAATTGCAATTAACCAAGAAAACTGCAATCAGTGCATCTCTAGTGTGGACTTTACATGCTGTCTTCGGCATGAGTGGGTTTCATCTGGGTACTCCAGTTTCCTCCTGCAGTCCATTAGTTAGGCTAATTTGTGTCTTTAAATCAACCAGAGATTAGGACTGGGACTGTGTGTGTGTCCTACGACGTACTCGCACCCTGCTCGAGCTGCATCCCAGGGTTCTGCTGCCTGGGATAGAGTCCAGGTCACCCTAGGACCCTGACCAGGGTTAGCAGTTGGAAGATTGATGGACATTCTGTTCTGGACAGCTGTTTGACAGGAAGGGTGTTGGCATCAAAGATGGAAAGGTAATGAAAAATGTAGCGTGGGGTACAACCACAGAAAGAGAAAGGAGAAGGTGGGGGGTGAAAAAGGCAGATGAGTCACATGACAGCCTCCACTGCGCGCGGTTGGTGGAGATTAGTGGGAAAGGAAGAGAGCAGCTGCCGCTTGGTGGGTTTCCATTAGCGTTGGTTTCATGGGGTGCAGCTTGCAGATGAAGACAGATGGGAAGGACCGCAGACCTGGCTGAAGCGTACGCGAGAGGCCCGCGGTCTACAGTGCGCCCCCTGCTGGCAGAATCAGCATGGGGGCGCTAACCAGCCGGCCCTCTGTGAGCACCAAACCAGACTGTGGTGATACAGCCAATCAGAATACAGGCTAAGCCATCTCAGCCTTTAGCATGAGGAGACGGAGGGCAGCGAGGACAGCGTCCCAGCCAGGGGCCACCTAGCACCCTCGTCCATCTGGGACTGAGGAACAGCTTCCTTCCCTGCCAAGGCGCTCTGTGATGTCTGTTGGAAGAAAAACCTGGAATCTCTGGAGTCAGTCCCTGAAATTCTGGGCACTTCCTTAATGTGGAACCAATATCAGCACTTCTATGCATTTTAATTAAAATCCATTGTAATTACACTAAATAAAATAAATAAATAAACAAACAATCAAACACATGCCTTTGCTTTCAGTGAAAGTGCCCTGAGCATCACTCGCTCCACTGGGGAACGAAAGGAAAAAGCTTCTTTTAAAAATAATCACAGTGGACATGTGGGCAAGAAATAGCAAAACAAAGAGCTTAGAATAGCCTCTGCCGATCGCTTCTGATTAAGGCTTCATTAAATATATAGTAATAGGCAATGGAAATAAAACCTCTCCATCGGATCCCAGGTAATGTGCCAGAACAATTGGGCAGGTCCTAAACCTATAAAGTCGCAATCCGAGAATTTGCACTTCAAAGCACATAAAGGGCCTCAACCCTTTAAAATTAAATATTTGTGCAGCATTGGCTTACCCTCCCCCCACCCCCCAGCTCTGCAGCGGTTTCTACCCAAAGCATATAGCCTTTCAAGTCAAGAGGACACTCTGAACCTTACTGTCCACCCTCAAGCCATGGCCCCTCCTACCCCACCCGAGAGACCCCAGCAGGCTGTGCATCACACCCCTCAGGACGTGAGAGACCCAGTTCTGCGAGAACCCAGACAGCTGGAGTGAGGCTCTGCCCCACCTCAGATAAAAAGCAGCTCTCTCCGGCACAAAGAAGCCAACCTCACCATCAAGTAAAGGCCCCATCGAGGCCAGCACACAGCACTGCAGCTGAGTAAAGGCTGAGGCCCTGAATCTACCACTAACAGGTTAGGGAGTAAGCTACGCCCACATTAAGCCACACCCAAGTTAAGCCACACCCACGTTGTCTCACCAAATATACTGGGAAGCAACATGGAGAGTTAGGCTGCGTCCACACTGCCAGTAGCAAACTTGCCTGGCGCTTGCAAAAGGCGCTGGATGGGTGAATATTATGTCATGAAAGAGTGCTTGCCATAAAGTGCTACTGTAATGTTTTTCAGTTCGAAACAAAATGAGTTATTGTTGGTTTACACAACAAAAGCTCTTGCTGTTGGATCGAAAAGTGCGTTTTCTTTAGTTTCATGAGCTAAATATGCTTACTAAAACCATCTTGATATCCCTGTCTCTGCGCTTATGCACTTCCAAGCGGAATTTTTCTGAGTTAAGTCTCAATATGATTTTAAGGTGACGTAAAATAATTCAGGGTACTGGAACACTGCAATTATTAGTTTTGTCTCCATGTTGTTAAGCAGTTTGGTTTCCAAGTCGCCAAACCTTCCCATCCCAAATTGAAGATTGTATCTGATTGAATGCTTTGCTAGAGGCCAGTGAACTGCGTGAAGACTGGCATATAAACTTCTGACAACAGAAATGAAACACTTAACTGGCCATTGAATTATTGCAACCAAAACATCCATACCAAAAGTGCCAGTGTGGTACTTTTTTAGTACTTTGGTACTTTGGTGTGTGACTTGAAACACTTTCTTTGTTAACTGGCAATGCAGAAAGCCTGCCTCTGAAACGCAATACATCCGCCATCTTGAAAACACTTGCAAACTAGGTATTCATAAAACAAAACAGTTAAGGGGTTAAGGACAATAAATTTCTCACAAACCCGTCTGGGAGTGATTTAAACAGCAAGGATGAAAATGAGTATGACTGTCTTGAACACATGCAGCGCTGGTGCAAAAAGAAGTGGAGGTAAAAACTTTAAACTGATTCTTAAACACATTCTAGATAATACTGAAAAGGAATAATTAAAATTGCAAAACTTGATATTACTATGACAGAATAAAAATGTTCTAGCCAAACAAACTCCCTCCGCTATAATTGTTGTGCGCGAGAGCAGGCGAACAGGCAAGCAGGCGATTGGAGCCATGAATGCGGGCAAAACGGGGTTTAATCAGGGCAGACAGGGGATCACAGCGAACAAACGTCAATGACAGACCTGGGGAAACAGACGTGAACGCGGACTAAATACACAGGACTGACTAGATCAAACAAGAAACAGCGGATAACAAGCGGGATTCACACGAGGGTAACAAGGTGGCACACACGAGGGCTGGACGATCAGTCATGACAATAATGTCCATACAGAACTGAAAGTAAGAAAAAGCCTTAATCTAGCTGACTAACGCTGTAAGAATTGCACGTGCACAACATGGGGTGCTGGTATTATCGCACACCGTCTAGCCCTTTAATATACTACAGCCATTTTTCAAATTCAGTACAAAATACCCTGCCTCACGTTGTGATGTCATTCAGTGCTAGTACCGGTTTTCACCCAGTGGAAAACCAACACCTTAGAGTGCCGTATTTTTGGTACTTTCTTGAAGTACCAAAAGTTAGGTACCTCACGCAGTAGGAAAGCGCCCTTTAAAGAGAATGCAGAATTATGGGACGCTTGAGCCTCTCTACAGAAAAGTAGGACCACTCGTTTTTATCCAGCTGATGTAATACAATGCAGAAGAACCGTTGTCCTTTTGAAATAAGATTGCATAGAGGTGTGAATCGAGATTGTGCTTTTTTCACAATTAATTGTGCAGCTCTAAGGTTTTGTGAGTTTGCTAAAAATTAATTTAACAGTGTACAAAATATTTAAAATCTCAAATTCAGTCTGGTTCAGAAACAGCAACTTTTTTCTAACCACTACATCACCTGCTTGCCTATGCCAATTAGCAAACAGGAAGACAAGAGTACACCTTACGCATCAGAGAACAGAGCACATTGCCCTCCCAGCCCTAAGAAGGCTGAGTGAAGGCCAACAAGGCGACAGTTTGAAGCAGAGGAGTCTTCAGTAACAACAGACCTCAGACTGACTGTGTACACCCTAGGAACTGCTGAGTGTGTAACCAGCTGACATATTCCCCTCACGTGTCAGCTTGAAGTCACGGCACCTTTTAATCATAAACTACAAACAGTTCCATAACTAAATACAAGAGAGAGGTCATTTTTCCATGAAGAAGAGATACAGAGAGAGACAGAAAGACCTGAAATCATTTGTGACACAAATTGACAATATTGGGTTTATAGTGAACAAAGACTTCAGCCGCCAGTATAAAATAGAAATGATCAAACGAGTCAAACTTTGTTTCAATCTGGTTTAAACTATTGCACTGGCTAAAAAGAAAAATAAAGGGACTGGAGAGAGTAAAGCCAATGAATCTGCCTCTCGTTTGATTTAAATTAATAATAATGTTTTGCCCTTCGATGTTCTAATTCAATGCAATATTCAGCGTTAATCTGTTAGACCTCCCTAGAGATGAGCTTTCATCTAAAAGACACGACACCGATTCTTTTCTTTATCATGGCAATATAGTTCAACCGGATTCAGTTGCAGGGCTAATTCACTCAGCTGCCACAATGGTCACACGCATACTCGTCTTCACAGGAAGCTCTGCATTCTTGGGCTAAGCAAGGTCAGACAGGCCGTGCCCACACTGCACCTTGACGCAAAGCAGTAAATGTAGGCTAGCAAATTCCTCGTTTAGTTTGTTAAAGGAAGCTCTAAGCGTCGTCTCGGTGTCAACATGGGTCACGGTCTTATTGATTGAGCCCAGATTTTAATGAACTTGGGTATTCAGAGAAAAGGCTGGTGTCAAAATAATATCAGGTTAGAACAGCTCAGAGAAAATCCTTTTGAGATTGCAGGGTTGACTCGATGATTAGCCGACTGCTAACACAAATGACTATGTTATTTAAATCCCATTGATGTCCAACACAACAGTCCTCATCTGCATTTCATTCATATCCCTGATTTCCATACCTTGAGTGGAAATATGAGACACCCTTCTGGGTATAACACCAATTTCAGAGTACGAGACATTGGAAAAAGGTGAGCAGCCAATTAACCTATGCTTGACCTCAGCGGTGCCCTCTGCTGGATGCCACACAGAAGTGGCAGGACAGGGGAAAGGAATTGAGCAGGGTTCTAATCTCAGACATTTAGCAACTGCAGTATACCTTACAGAGCAGATTTTTACAAGCCTGGCCAGTAATGGCAAATGCATAGCTTTTGCATCGCTCTGACTACCTCCTACTTCCTCTTTTTTTTAAGAAAAGTTTACAGATTCATAACAACTACCCAGATGCGGCTAAGATACATGTTCCGAGAATCTCCATAAGCTGAGGAAGTCAACCAAATGAATAAACTAAAACCAGAGGACACACATTTTTCTTTTCTTAATTATTAAAAAGGCCTCTTCCGCTGTTCCCTATTGAAATGAGCAGGTATAGCAGAAGGATGAGAAGATGAGAGCTCCATGTGGAGAGATGCAGAGCTTTCATGTTTACAACAGTGAAAACTACTGCAGACTTCTGTCAGGTCAGAGATCTCAAAAAATACACCCAAGGTGAGAGAGAATTCGGCCATTTGGATTCTGTTACTCTGCACAGTACTGGCATTGTGACAAAACTACTAACGTGCAGAACTACCCGCATTTTAACCAGTTTGCATATCACTGATAACTAGTTTCAACTTCCAAGTACTCATACATTAACTCACTTAACACTTTTGAATTTTTTTTCATACCAAATGTACTGATAATTATCACAATATAATTGAATTGATTGTTTCTTTACTTCAGTGCTCCATTCTTGCTTAAAATTCCCTTAAAATTGCCCTTATTCAGAACATTCAGAACAAACGGAATGAACTGCGAACTAAAATCTAAATTACGGAGTTTATCACACTTGATGACCAGACCCCCTGTCATAGATATATAGAATGCGTACAGCTATAAAAAGGGAGGCATATAATTGGTACGCAAGTACGCATTCACCTTACTCGCCATACTTATTTTATGTGCATTTGCGCTGATATGACAAGAAATTACTGTGCATTTTAACGTTTATATGCATATTCGTACTTCATTTGCGGTATAGAAGTTAATATGCATGGTGATTTCTAGTCATAACAGCGCAAATCCACATAAAATACGTACTTATTTGCGCCATTATAACAATCGATTGCGGCACGTATCGTTTTTAGGTTAATGTATAGTTATGTACAAGTTACACTACCAGTTTTTGCACACCACAGGTTTTCACCACTTTTCAGTTTATTTCATAAACTGCAGTTTTTTTTTGTTCCTTTTAGCACTGGAAAGTTGAGTGAACAACTATAAATGAAAATTAAGCCAAATAAAACAAGTTTCCTTCAGAACGCGGAAAGTAACAATGCATGTTTGACATGCTATTAACTGTGGCAGTGGCACAGTTAAATTATAGGTTGTCATTTAACTTTAAATGCTCGTTAGGCGTTTCATCCCATGAATCCGAGCAGTATTTAATGTCCCTTGTAGAATGAATGCCTCGAATTTTCTCTGCTGTTATAACTGCTCTGTGTGCAAAAACTTTTGACTGGTATGATACGTGCACCCCTGGTTATAAAATATAGTGCTCTGGGACTGTTGTATGCCAGAATTGGTGTTTTCTTATAAAAAAAATACTTCTTCATATTTTTTGGAATGTTTAAATAACTTATTTAAGTAGAACCACCAAAAGAATCGGTATCAGTGTCAAATTTTGAAATTTCCTTATCGGTGCATCACTAATGAAAACACAAAAAGGTATGAGGATCTGATTCAGAAACAGCATTTAATAGCCACATTTCAGTGTGATTCATTCCGGAAGAACTACGGAGGCTGCAGCATCCAATACAGACAGATGCATGTGTCTAAGTGACGTGCGTATAGCCCCATTCACCCACGCATACAGCCATCATGTTTTCTCCAGTGCAGGATTATGGTGAGTCTGTCCAGCACAAGGCATGAGGCAGTAAACACCCTGGATGAGAAAGCACTTCATTGTAAGGGGCAAATTCACACACCTCAGCGATTTAGAGACACCAGCTCACTTAGCTTCATTTTAGGTTAATTTTGATATGACAGAGATGACACTGTACTTTATTCATCCCCACAAAGAAATTATACATTTTATTATTTTAAAAGCTAACTATTAAACATTCCCACAAATAACAGATTTAAAACAACACTGAAATTGTTCTGAAGGCTACAAATGCATTAATATTCCATTCGTTAAAGAAGCCTTAAGTGCTTGACTGCTGAATAATTTTGAGTTATAATTTTGAAAGCTTTTGAATTCTGAGGGTATTATCCATAAAACTGGATATCTGAGACAAGTGCCAGCAACTAAATTCTATTTATTCTGAGACCGAAAATTCAAATAAAAAATAATATTAACGGATCAATATTTTGTGAAGAAGTCATGAATATGCAAAACTATGACAGCCAAGCAGGTGTTTATGAGAAAGGAAAGATTGGACCCTTCATTTACTGCAGGCTACTTCGCATGGCTAACATTTTTAATTCAATCTAAATCTGGGTAATGGTGCTATAGCATTAGTCGAAACGCAGGCAGGGCACGAAAAGGACATTAATAAATTCGCACCGCTTGCCTCCGGCTGCGTTTAACACGGAAGCTTGAACTGCGGACATGAGAACACGTGGCAGCAATACAGCCAATCAGAAAACAGGGCAACCCAAAAGGCACGTGACCGTCTCAGGGCGGGGTTTTCACTGAAGCCGAATTTAAACGGGTGAAAAGCACTTTAAATAGTTCTCTTTAAAATAAGGCTGTTAAAAATCACACGTTATGAAACTATAACACGCCTGTCATACATCAAACTGAAGTTAAAATAAAAGCTATGGCAGTAAACAAACTGTTTGAGAGATCAGTTCATTATTTATTGGCGTCCTATGTAAAGTTCAAACTGTAATTGTGCCGATAAAATCGCCTTGGATAAATAAATGACTCACACCATTATACTTGTTAAAGCACTTAAATTACCACATTGTTATAGCTGCGAAACCTGACTAACCAGTGTAGGTGCTGGCCGCTTTGAATGTGTCGGCCTACACATCAGGGACACAACTCATCGAAACACACAAATAAACGCGGTTTCGAAACCGAAACCAATACAACTGAAAACAATATATAGCTAAACTATAACAGACTAGCTACGGCGCAGCGGCTCTCCGGACTTTCCGCTCAGCGTCCATACGTACAGACCGCAGCTAAGTGGACCGGACACATGGACATTACTACGTCTGCCCGGTAAAAGGGGCCGCCATGGCGTTGCCCGGTCGTTACAGACCGCCGGCGCTCCATCGCGGCCGGTCCTTACTTGGGAGGTCGTTTCACTCACCAGCAGTGCCGCACGCGCTCCCACGCTCCTCGAGGTGAGCTTCACGCTGGATGTCCGCTGGGTCCTAAAGCGCCCCGGATGATCACTGGCGTGTCCGATCTGTGGGCCGCTTCGCTCTCGCCAGCCGATCTTAAACTGTCTTTAATTTTGGTGTCTTCTAGCTTTAGTGATATTAACCTAAAATTAACTATTACACGTAGTACAATAAACCATTCGGCGTTTCTTTTCCCGCTGTAGCTCCTTAAACCTATATATATATATATATATATATATCAAAGAGGGGTTAAACGGTGCTAAAAACATTTAAACGAGTACGCCGCAAATTAAATTGTAAGTTCATCCGCAAAGCAGGAAAAATACCCCTTTTGATTAAGAACACCAACTATTTACATCTAGGTTAAGACTAATAAGGAAGGTGGAGGATATTTAGTGGGCTGAGTGATTGTGGGATGCACTCCCCGAGAGTTAATCGTAGACGAAATCATCCCACTGCAAGCAAACGGCGGCCATGCGCGTAAAAGCCCCGCAGCACATGGCAGAAATCATTATAAACGCTTTGCTCATGCGTCGCCGTTACACAGACAAAGCATCGCATCGGGGAGCTGGCAGTAAATGTACAGACAAAGCGAAATATATGCTGAGTAAAAACGGCTGCTCCGGTGACCAGGTAGCCTGCCGGTTAAGGACACCGGTATCAGTTGCTCGTTAAAGCTTTACAAAAAGTATATATCGACCAAAACAGTCGTGGATTTAGACGTATAGAAGATGTACCTATGCTGAGGCATGCCCTGGAGAAGACAGGGGCAAGGTGTCAGCAGTCAGGACAATGCAGTACTTAACATTTTTATGTTAAGCCTTTATATCAAGGTTACGTCACCTTTAAAGCCGCAAATTTGTCATCTTTTATTATTGAGACATGAGGTAAATTAGGATGACTAGTGTTCAGATGGTGGCAGACTGAATGTGGATGTTTGAACATGGCACAAAACCACTCCTATTAATATGTAGCTTTGCAAATGGAAAAATATAAATCCAAGCTCTATGGGCTAGATGTCGGTGAGGCAGGGTTTGTAAGTAACACTACATGCACCTACTGTTCTTCTACATCCAGTTTGATGTCAAATGCAGTGACGTAGAATTGCATTGAATTCAAGGATTTTATTTTTGTGCTGATAATGTATGCCGGATTTATTTGTTTAAAGGCATGTTGCATCAAGAACATGAACAGGAAACACACAAATATTGTACTTTATTTGTCTGTCACTAACTAAACATGTCATATTAGGGTCAAACGGAATATCTTTTGAGATCAGTCCAAATGCTGAACAAAGAAAACTAGCACATTCTCCACAATATGAATAAAGTGCAGTTAAATCATAGAGTGAACAATAAAATGTCATATCTTCGGAAAGGGACTGACAACGGTTTCTTACATAAAATATACCACTATGTCAGTCTTATGCAAAACTGTCTTCAAAGTGTTTTATTGAACAGGTTATTTGATTGAGTTATGAATCAATGTACTCTCTCCACAATCACTAAACATAGATATTAAACATTTATAATTATAATTCTTGGAACATTCAAAGCTGTAAATTCATATAGCTACATCTTGTTAAAAACACATATGTACAATAGTTGTATTCAACAAGCTATTTGGCATACTTACAACAGTCTCATGAATGTAATTTACATTTTCAGAAGTAGCGATTCATGTAAATATATTTAATTCCAAATTCACAAAAAAAAAATACAAAAATGTTAAAGTTACAATGAATACTGTGGTCGAATAGTCAAAAACCACTTAAAGAGACAATCGATATTTCCCACAAACGTTTTACAAAACAATGTTTTCCTAAAACACTTCCCAGCCATCTGTGTTTTGCCTGTGAGCCTCTGAATACTATAAAACGGACAACTTACTGCACACCCTGTCAGTGGCACCGCCTCGGTGCCAAACAATTTAGAGAAACTGCCCAAAAGATATTCAGCTATACAAACACGTAGCTTGACATCTCTCTGCGGACAAGGTTGACGAACCCTTTGGCAGTGGAATATATTAATTTTGTGGCTGTTGGAATAGGGCCCCTCGTGCAAGTGCTTAGCCAGTCTAGAACCTTAGCACAAAAAAGGAACAATTCCAATTTCATCAATACCTTCTCACACCCCACATTTGCTAATGCCCCCACTGGCCATAAGATGATTACTCTGCTATAGGCAGAGTAGTAAAAAGCTGGCAAGGCCTTCTGAGTCTTGTGCTTTCTACCTCAGTACATATAGAAGGAATCCTACTACTGGACAATACTGTTTCACACAGGCCTCATGCAACCAGAAAATTAGCCTTGATTTTGCAAAATCAAAGTTCACTTGCAGAAGTTCACTGCTACCTCAAGCAGTGTCAGTTTCCTAGTTTCTAATCTTCCAGTTATATAAAAGAGTTTCTATATTCCTTTGGTACATTACTCAGAAAATCCCATCGGTCTTGCATATGGCACATATAATCTTCCGGCAAAGGGACGGGCAGATATTCAGCTATTCTGAAAAAAACAAACTAGAGCCATCCAGCACTTCTTTGTGAATCATACCAGTAAAGACTTAAGGAATTTTCTGCAGGCCTTCAACAACAGCAAGATGAGAGATTTTACATTTAAGGCAAAACAAAGTCATCTTTTAATCAATATATACAAGTATTTTATCTATACATCTATCAAAAATATTTATTAATTTAATGTATGCAATTTCAACAATTTTTTCCCTAAGTTTCATATTTGGGTTTGAGTCCTAAAGGTACTTAATGTTGAATTGGATGGAATATCACCAAAGAAATAATAAAAAAAAAAATAATCACAACTATTTAAAAATCTGTTTTCATATTTCGTTTGTAGTCTTGGGATTACCAAAAAAAACACAACCGAAGTGCAAAATAAGCTGGTGGCACCAGCAGATGGCGCTATAACTGCGACACCTTCCTGGGCAGCGGTCTGGGCCGAGGCACCTGCTCAGCCCTTCGGGGATCCAAGTCCAGCTTGGTGCCCCGGATCTGGCTGGGCTTGGGCGGAAGGGCAGGAGGATCCACACCGGGCAAGACAGACAGGCCGTGGGGGAGAGGCACCAGGCGCCGAGGGTTGGTGCGCTCATAAACACTGTATGGTGGTGGTGTCTTGCTGTCACGCCGCAGGAGCTCGTCGGAGCCTCCCGACGCAGAGGCAGTGAGCATGCTGGGCGGAGCTATCTCCCCGGGGGGCGGGGCCTCCAGGCACGAAGCGTCCGACATACTGCAGCGGCTCAGCGAAGAGATGCCGCTGCTGTAGCTGCCTGACAGCGCTGGTGAATTGGACACCAGCCCCCCTGACTGGCACTCAGTCGGTGATGGCGTGAAGGGGGGCACGGAGCTCTGTAGATGGAGTCAGTGGAGGGACTGGAATTAGACACTTAGAAGCCCAGAAGGGGGCAAGAGAGAGCAAAGTAAATGAGGCCAGGCCTCACTTAGGTTTTATTACCCAATATTTCATCCTGGAGCCTAAAAATACAACATGACACTCAAATTAGATGGTATAAATCAAGGGTGAGGAATTAACAGTGCACAGTCAATATTTACATTGTGATAATATTTGTGTTGTGCTAAATTTGATCATGTTGACTAGCCAGTTAGAGGTGCCCGTTGGTGGACGAGGTCACATTTAATTGTTGCCATATTTATGTAAATGAGAAGCTCATTATTCAATACATCCGTTACCACTTAATCGTAAATTAGTAAGAGTTATCTTAAAATACCATTTTTATCTGTGGTCCCCATGTAGGTTAAAAATGATATAAAGACTATACACCTTTTGGTCCATATTAGACGCTCAACACCAACCCAGAGTGTAATCTAGCTGTTCCCAACCTTTCCATATGTCCCCATGTGTTACATTCAGGCTTAATGCTTTTTTCCATTTTCAACAAGCATTTTTAATGGCTCTATCACTGGCTCTCTCTATCATTTTTCCCCAACGTCCAAATCAGCAACACACAGCCAAAAAAATTCTCGTTGGGGGGGAGGGTGTATATGGTATTTTTGGCTAGCAACCAGAAAAAAATTTGTGTGTGTATGACTGGGCCACCTAGTGCCGATCAGGCGCCTTTTGCCAATGCTTAGATCCAGCCCCCCCCCCCCCCCCCCCCGGGGGGTGTGGGGCCAACCCGAACCGAATAACCAACAAGAAAAAACCCCACACACCACCACCCAACCCCCCACCCCCCCCCCCCCCCCCGGCCCGGGTGGGGGGGGGGGGGGGGCGGGGGAGTGGGGGAGGAGAGAGGACCCAAGAAAAATATTTTATTTATTGAGTGGTGTTAGGCGGCCGAGACCAGCCCCCGGAAGA
>JAODLD010000001.1:810514-821468 GCA_026781065.1 Mormyrops boulengeri | reverse complement strand
CCAGGGCAGTGTGCTGAGCCCGGCCACGGAGCAGGGCAGTGTGCTGAGCCCGGCCACGGAGCAGGGCAGTGTGCTGACCCCCTGCCCCCCCCCCCAGCTGTCCGCTTGGCTCCGCTTCTTGCTTTATCCTTCCTTCCCTTTGCTGACCTCCCTCAAATCTTCCATCACCCCCTTTTCTCCCCCCTTTATTCTTCTCCGAGATCTTAAACCGACAGCGGCATGCTAAATTCGACAGCAAATGTATCTGTTTTCATGGCCTTGAGAGACTTGAGTGTTTAGTATTGCGATACCTACAGCCATGGGAATAAAGCAGAATAAAAACAGAGGATATATTAACACAGATTACAGTTATAGAGATATTATCGATGAACTGCAGCTTATTTAATTGGAAAACCCATGCCCATGATTATGCAAGGCTGATGTCACCCTCTGGGCCAGGTGAGAGAGAAGGGCAGTGTTTGCAGTGAGGCAGAGTGTAGCCTGTCAAGCAGCTAGTTAAACCAGTGATTATGCTGACCGCAAGTCAGCCTCGAAACAACCGTGAAGTGCCGTTTGAAAAATGAGAAATTTTAAAGGCCACCTCACTGCCAAAGAAATGAGTTTAACTTTCATTAACACTGCACAGTGTGATGACCTTTCTGTGTGTGATACCTCCATGCTTCCACTGGATCAGCTGGCTCTGTCTGCCAGGGCTGTTTGTGCCATCACCTTCTCCCTCTTCAGCCCCTTTGGCCAACCAGTCTGCAGTGCACTGCCATAAGCCAACGGACCTGAGTGACGCACGTCATGCCCACACACCCCCGCTGGCACATATCGGGCTCTTGGTGTCAGTCACTGGGCTCTCCATCCCTCATACATCTGCAGTCTGCAAAGCCAGCAGTCACTAGGAGCCAGACGACATCCCAACATATACGCTGTTTATTTTACAGCTATACTATATGGACAAAAGTACTGGGACACCTGGCCATTACACCTACAGTATAGGAACTTTTATGACGTCCCATTTTAAATCCACAGGCGTCAATATGGAGTTGGTCCCCCCTTTGCAGCTATAACAGCTGCCACTCTTCTGGGAAGGTTTTCTACAAGATTTTGGGGTGTGTCTGAGGGAATTTTTGCCCATTCATATTAGAGGTCAGGTATTGATGTTAGACGTGAAGGCCTGGCTTGCAATCTCCATTCTAGTTCATCCCAAAGGTATTCAATGGGGTTGAGGTCAGTGCTCTGTGCGGGCCGGTCAAGTTCTTCGACACCAAATTCACCAAACCATGTCTTTATGGACCTTGCTTTGAGCACTGGGGCACAGTCATGCCGGAACAGAAAAGGTTCTTCCCCAAACTGTTCCCACAGAGTTGGAGGCATAGAATTGTCCAAAATGTCTTGGTATGCCGAAGCATTAAGAGCCTAGCCCAACTCCTGAAAAACAACCCCATACCATTATCCCTCCTCCACCAAACTTTACAGTTGGCACAGTGCAATCAGGCAGGTAACGTTGTCCTGGCATCCGCCAAACCAAGGCTCATCCATCAGACTGCCAGACAGAGAAGCATGATTTGTCTCTCCACAGAACACATTTCCACCGCTCCAGAGTCCAGTGGCGGCATGCTTTACACCACTCCATCCGACGCTTGGCATTGTGCTTGGTGATGTGAGGCTTGCATGCAGTAGCTTGGCCATGGAAGCCCATTCCATGCAGCTCCTGGTGCATGCATTTTGTCCTGGGGTTAATGCCAGATGAAGTTTGGAACTCTGCAGTTACTGTGTCAACAGAGTACTGGCAACCTTTACTCATTATGCGCCTCAGCACTCAACAACCCCACTGTTACTTTGTGTGACCTTCCACTTTGTGGCTGAGTTTCTGTTGTTCCTTAACACTTCCACTTTGCAGTAATAGCACTTACACTTGACTGTGAAATATCGAGCAGGGAAGAAATTTCACAAACTGGCAGTTCAACACTTGGATTCACTGAGCTGTCCAGAATGACCCATTCTTTGACAAATGTTTGTAAACCTGACGGCATGGTTAGGTGCTTGATTTTGTACAGCTGTGGCAATGGGTCTGAATGAAAGACCTGAATTCAATGATTAAGAAAATGTTGAATAAATAAGAGATAATGATATAATTTTCTTATTATGAGTATTTGATCGGTAATCATAGCCTGGTGTGCAATGTGATATGTTTAAAATGCTTATAAAGTCTTACTCCAAAAATCAAAGGTAAATAATATGGATTTCTTTTTATCCTTTATATTAGCTACTTTATAACACTGTTAAAACAACACTGTTAAAAACAGGTGCTGTAATAATGTGTCAAACCTGAGCAGATCACTGCAGTATCCAGTGTGTGTGGTAAGTCATGGTCTCTGTCATCCAGTGTGTGTGGAAAGTCATGGTCTCTGCCATCCAGTGTGTGTGGAAAGTCATGGTCTCTGCCATCCAGTGTGTGTGGAAAGTCATGGTCTCTGCCATCCAGTATGTGCAGTAAATCATGCTTTCTCCCATCAAGTGTGTGCGGTAATTCTTGCTCTCTCCCATCTAGTTTGTGTAGTAAGGCAAGCGCTCTACCATCCAGTGTGTGTAGTAAGGCATGTTCTCTACCATCCAGTGTGTGCAGTAAATCACGCTCTCCACCATCCAGTGATCCACACTCCCTCGGTGCAGACTCTGACCCATGGCAGGAAACATCACCTAGAATCATCCGTCCAGAACTTTCTCCAAAGTGAGCTGCCCCTACAGATACAGCAGAACCACAACCAGCTGTCTATGCACCCATTTACCAGCCTCACATCAGCAGGCTCTGTGAAGACAGAGGAGATAGATATGCCCTATATTACAGGCTAATAACATTTAATTCCATAACCAGAGAAAAGAACCATGACAATATATTACAGGTATTTATAGCCCTGTAGATATATATGAGAATGTATATTGCCAGAACATTTCAGTGTTACAGTATGATTAGTACAGTTCTGTTCTAGTCTAGTAGCAGTTACACATTAATGTAAGAAGGAATTCTGTCCTTCACAATGGAAGCCTTTAGACCAAATGGGACCTTCTCCTTCACCAAAATGGGCCCCCTTGTGTAGAGCTGAAGGAGCCCCACAGTCCAGCTCCCTACAGACCTCAGGTCTCTGCCAGTCAAAGTTATCATGACACACAGTAGTCCAGGTATCTCCACTTTCCCAGAGCACATGTGAGCCCCTCCACAAGCTGGACCAAGAGCAACCCACCAAGAAAGAAACAATTAATTACTTCATCCAATCAAATCAAAGATTGAATAGACATTTGCACTCATTTCCTATAGGATTAAGAGGTGTGTCCCAATACTTTTATCCATATAGTGTACGTAAGTTTTCAGATACATCCTGCTGCTTCACAGTGTGTCACAGTGTTGCTAACACCACAGGCTATGCAGGAGATATGAACTATATAATTCACAGTGTTTTTGCAGTTTCACAGTGTAGGTCTCACTATACCTTTCACAGTGTTTTTGCAGTTTAGGTCTCACTATAGATTTCAGTGTCTTTTTGCAGTGTTTCACAGTGCAGGTCTCACTATACATTTCACAGGTTTTTGCTGTAAGTCTCACTATACATTTCAGTGTTTTTTCATTGTAGGTCTCACAATACATTTCATAATGTTTTGCAGTATTCCTGCAGTGTTTCGCGGCATTGGTCTCATTACACATTTCACAGTGTTTTGCAGTGTTTCACAGTGTAGGTCTCACTATACATTTCACAGTGTTTTTTGCAGAGTTTCACAGGGTATACAGCATTTTGCGTCACTTGCCCTCACGGTGTGTTTGTGGTTTCCCCTCTTCAAACTATAGCCAGAAATCCTGTAGAGGATGGGAGGAGCGGCTTATGGGCAGCAGCCATTTACCTGCTACTGAATGTGCTCCCCGCATTAATGCTCCCTTGTGCTTTAATGCCTGCTGTGCTCACCCCCATTTCAGCCTTCAGAGCAGAGCTATCCCATGGTGGCCCAGTTCAAATGCTGCCTCTGGACCAGCACATGCAGCCCTTACCAGTGTAGTTTTGTGTGTCCTCTTTCTACAGTCGCCCCAGATTTGAACGCCAATAGTCTGTCAGGCACAATTACCGCATGCTGAAAAAGTTCATAATACACCACTCTTTAAACACCTAGAAAGACTTAAAGATGATAAAGATCAGATTACCAATAAACCACGTACTAAAAACTCAAATCCATGAAATTTTAACCACTTCTAGTTTCAATGTATTTAGAATATCAATTTCAATTCTTGCAAACAGAGTACTGTAAAAAGAAGAGTCTTCTTCCATAAAATGGTCTTACACATTTTGTGACATAGATTTGCAGACAGAATATCTTATAGGCAAACGAGAAACACCCTCACAGCACGTCCTTCTCTGCCAAACAAAAAGTCTTATGGAAAAAATGCGAGACTGTGTGGGTTGTTGTACAGCCCCACACCCCCACTGATGTGGCACGGGGCTCAATGCAGAGGTCAGGAATGGCAGACCAGCATCCCGCTTCCACATCACAGAAAACAAATATAAATGCTTTTTTAAATGCAAATTCACAGACTGCCACTGCACATCATATAACATCATCAGGACATATCGCCTTTTCCTTCCTGAAAATAGCCTGCGTCATTTTTGCACATAATAACGTTAGGAAAGGGAAGGCTACCATTGGAAATTACATTCTCTGAACGACAGACTGACCATGAACCTTCTTCCAATGAAACTTTACAGTGGACAGGCTGTTTTTGAAAAGGGATGGACACACAGTGTACCTAACACATAAGTATGCGGTATGTATCTTAGTGCCATATGCATAATGAGAACACTGTATACTGAATAGATTAGTGCTATATTCCTACGTCATGGTCAGGGTGATGGGGGGGGACATGAGTAGGCTGAATACATAAGCAGAACATCAGCATAGGGACCTTGGGGTCTTTCATTGCTCACCGGAATGCTACAGTGGCGTTATTGCCTCATGTCTCACTACTGGCTGAAAAAGGCCTCTCACAGCTTGGCACGAAATCGAGCGCTGATAGCTCAGTGGGGATCTGCTAAACACGGGGAAAAGGAGGTAAGAAAGAGGAGTGGGAGCGGGAGGGAGCCAGCGGCCATTGTCTGCTCCCCCTGACCTGCGCATAAAAATGCAGCCCTGCGGAGCTCAGTGGTGGGCAGTAAAAAGGCTCCACGCAGAGGTCGGCAATGGTGGACCGGGCTCCTCTTTCCAAAGCTTTTAAAATGCAAATTTACAGACTACCATTGCATATATCATAAAACATTAGCGAGACACATCCTCTTCTCCTGAAAATAGCCTGCGTCATTTTTACATAATGTACATAATAATGTTTGGAAAGGAATCGCTACCATTTGAAACGAAACTCCCTGAACGACAGACTGACCATGAACTGAGACGTGAAAGTGGGAGATGGATGGAGGTACGCCACCTTTGTTAGCAACCTACTTTCGCTCTGTTAAAGGAGCCTCCGTCATTTTAGTGCTACACTGTATTCGGTAGCCTTTCATTCCCCGACAGCTGCCGCATAATCTGGACTGATCGCTGCCTCACCATCATCGCAATCTATTATACATACATGACATTTGTGAAGCGTTTTTGGGACATATATAGTTAATAGCATCGCGAAGTTTCTGAAGTCCCGCAGGGCATCCCGGGGAGCCCGCTCCCCTCGCCGCACGACTAGGATCCTTAACAGCCCCGCCAGCGTCACGCACGAACCGCCATGCGGTTCAGTACCGGCAGTTTTAGAAATAACTTGCTTGGAGCTATCATCGCTGCGTTACCCAACAGCCGGTCGCATTGTGCCGGTGCCTTTTCCTCATCAACCCAACAGGACTTTCCGCGACTAACATTTCAGGTTTTTGCAGACGAATAAAAGCGTGCCGATCGAGATCCCGCTGCGCGCTCCCGCGGCTGGTTAGAAGGTACAGCGAGTTATGATAAACCCCTTTGAAGAAAATACCTCATTTCATCTCTTATTAAACAGTATTTCTTTTTATCAGTATTTCTTCCCAAAATCTGTTTATTTCATGTTACTCATTATTTATTACATATTGCATAGTAATATTTGCGAATGTAGCATTAACTGGGGTTGCATGGTTGCGTTGTGCCTCACACCCCCAGCACTCCCAGCCTTGTATATGTGTAGCGCACATGTGCTCCCGATGGTTTGATGGGTTCCTTACTGCTACACCAGTTTCCTCTCGCAGCACCAAAATAGGCGATGATTTGGTGACCCCTGCGATGGACTGGCACCCCGTCCAGGCTGCCCCCTGCCCCCTGCCCTGCACGTCCGGGGATAGGCTCCAGGCTTTCCGCGACCTTGTACTAGATGCACGGCTACGGAAGATGGATGGGTGGGTTACAAACTGTACAATCAGCGATTTTTACAGACTGATGATTCAGACTCAGTTTTCGTATAGCCTTGCAATTCTCCCAATTTTTGCGCATTGAACACATGATATAAAATTAGCGTTTGCCGGCTTCCAGCGGGCGCGCACTGCGAACAGATCCGCTGCGGTTTCTTGTTTACCGATAAGCAGAGAAATGCCACCCAGTCCAGCGTCGCGTTGGATGGCGAACAGAAATCGGCACTGAGATTTATTTTCCCGAATTCAATATGCGCGACTGCCACCGGCCTTTGCAGTTTGCTTTCTGGCTGCCATTTAATTGAACTTGAAATTAATGACTACGGCAACTTCGCCCCCCGCCGCGCGAAAAACGTAAGGAAATTTTAAGGATGGAAGAGTCGGAGGAAATGGAAGTCGTCCTGCCGCTGTTACTTCAGAGAAGACGCCGACTAAAAGCTTGGGAAGAGCAATCGATGGAAATTTGGCAGGTGCGCGAGTAAATGCAGCCAAACAGCGCTCCTTGCCAGATAGTAATGCTGTGTTGTTTTCCTTCAATGGCAGATACCGTTAGTTTCCTGAAGGTGTTATTAGGCACGAGAATTCTTTGCCACTTTTCTTGGGAAACGGGATTGAATTACTCAATGCTTCCTGCTCCTGAGAAGCTGATATGTAAAATGTATCATCAAACGTCCCCCCCCCACCCCGCCCATAGGCGATGAGACCATCACCTCAGTGGCCGCTAACCCTCGGGCAGCAAATGTGCTTTTAATATGTGGAATCCAGTGACCTGGTTAGGATAAAATAGTGCTGTCAGCAGGAATTAGCATGTTGAACCAGAGGGATTTTCACAGCTTCCTCATCCTGGGCCTGAAGTCTGATGTTGATAATCCATCCTGGTGCTTGGGGCGCTCATGTCTACACATGGAATAGCTATAATTTTTAAAAAGCAATATACAGCGCATAAATGATTTTTGACACGAGATAATATCTAGAAAGCATCTGACACTGCAAAAACTGACTACCCTGGCCCGGGAAAAGCAATATGGCTCTAGTCTGACCCGAAGTGACGCTGTTTATCCATAATGCGACACTGGTCCTGCCCTGTGCACAGGCTGAATTTCCCCGCCTTCCTTCTGGAATTCCGGCACCTTGCTCTCTCTCGCTAATTCCTCCGCCTCACCCCAGCACTGTCTCCACGCACGCACACGCCTCCATGGCATTCAGTGGGGCTCCCTGGTTTTCAGGCAGGTGCTGAGATGGAGGATGTTGGGGGGTGGGGGGGCAGCCAGTGGGAGGGAAGCGTGACGAGACACCTGTCAGGGTGGTGTCTGCTGAGCCCTTTCTGCCGCTAATCATGCCTGTACTCAGCTCGCATTTCCCCCCAGGGTCTTGGCAAAATTTGGAAGTCTGGAGCACCATAGCCAGAACAAGAGATGCTGAAATGAGCATCAGAACTGAGATTATTTACTGGGAAAGAAATGTTACAGAACACAGCATTATAAAGCATAGTATTTAATGTCAGTCCAAACTGGAAAGAGCCTCACGATGGAAAGAGAATGAATGAAACATGCCCCAGTTCCAGCTCCAGGTCTTACCTCAAACTCAGAGACCCTGGAGCCGTAAATCCTTGGTGATGATGCAACCTGTTACAAAGAGCCTGCATTTGGGCAGCATGGCTTCCCCACTGGATGGGAAAACTGCAAGTGTCCCCCTAATAAGGCTGTATCCCATTGTTAGCCCTTGATTTTGCTGTTATTTTATTGCTGTGGATTTCGTCTTGCATAGTCTACCCATCGTCATGGATCCTGATTTCTGGCTTCCCAAAACAAAGAGCCAGGGGCCCTAAATAAATTATGGCACAGAATGTAACATATTGGCTCAATAATTAATGTCTTTCCACCAGTAGCTGAATTTCAATTGTTCCTAGGCACATCGTCATTAGTGCATTCATTATTATATTAAATAAGGGCTCCCCCTAGTGTCACATCACCACGTTTGGTTAAAAACATAAATAAATATGACACCACCCTGAGTGGGAGCTACAGGCTCCGGCTTATACGTACGGTCCTTCTGTGTTTTCTTCAAGCCGTATGATTTTGTCATTGGTCAGCGCTCACAGCTGTCAGGCTGACTGATTGCAGGAGTCAAACTCACCCATTTCTGTCCCCTGTAACACGACGTAAACTGTTTCAATTTGCCACTAAGAGTTTGTGTGGTTCTGGTCCAAAGCCCAGAATGACAACCCAAGTTCTTCCAGAACCTGCTCTATGCGATTTCTCTATAATCAGGGCATTAATGTCACATAATTAAATGTTTCATCAAGTCATAGTGAAAATCTTTTATATAGTTCATAATCATAATGCACATTGCAGTTCAGTCTTTAGTTAAGCCGGCAAACTGGTGTAGTGTCCAGCTTATAAATACAAATCAAGCTGAACTGAAAACCTAAAGTGTAACTATGGTCCATTAAGGAATGATTCTTAACAGATCTCACTGGCAGTACTTTTTTACTGTATTTCATTGAAATGAACATAAAGGTTGTTTCAATATAAATATAAACTAATATCAAAAGTGAAACTCACCAAGAACACTATGGACACAATCTATTAACATTACATTTTAGTAGCCTTTTTGTCTTCATTTTAATGTTTAATCTCAATTGAAAATTTAAATTTAATTTTATTTTTAAATTTCAATTTCCCCTCCATATTCTAGCCTACAAAGAAGAACAAAAATGATATTTCATCAGCTGGCAGAAGCTCATGGCTGCAGGTACTTGTGGGGTTAATAGGCAATCAGGTGATGCATTTTAATGCTGCGCTATGCAACAGCTGACCGCTGCGACGCCTAGGACATGTAATTCACTGCGAAGCCGAGGACATGTCATTCACTGCGAAGCCGAGGACATGTCATTCACTGCGAAGCCGAGGACATGTCATTCACTGCGAAGCCCAGGACAGGTCATTCACTGCGAAGCCGAGGACATGTCATTCACTGCGAAGCCGAGGACATGTCATTCAGTGCGAAGCCGAGGACATGTCATTCACTGGGATGCCGAGGACATAGCATTCACTGTGAAGCCGAGGACATGTCATTCACTGTGAAGCCGAGGACATGTCATTCACTGCGAAGCCGAGGATGTGGCATTCACTGTGAAGCCAAGGATGTGTCATTCAGGTCTCACTTACAGTTGTGCAGCCTGTGAGCAGGATTTGTGTGAAGGTCAGGTTGCATGATGCAAGTCATGACAGCTGCCTTCAGCCTGTGGAAGCAGGTACCAGTATGGAAAAATCAGGGATAAAGAAACCTTTGTGGTGGCCACGCTGAGCTCGTCAGCAGGCGCAGCTTTGGTGTACACCTGATATCATCGTGTTCTCCTGAAAGTCCACGGGAAGAGAGGCTTAGCCCCCTAATCTGTGCGCGGTGCTGCTGAGGGCCTGACTGAGATTCTACAGGGTCCAGGCCAGCTCTAGGATGACCTTTGACTGTGCGCACATTTACTCCTGACTCATTCACATGCCATGAATGGAAATGAGATGTCCCTCCTGCATGAGTTGTGAAAGGCGGATGGTGCTGAACAATGCTGCACACTCTGAACACTGCTACACACGCTGAAGACCGCTGCACACGCTGAACACCGCTGCACACAAACGGTTGAGCCCTGCCCATCGCTGCCAGCTAGTCACAGGTCGCTTGTCACTCCACGCCCTCATGCAGGAGGATAGAGGAAGGTGAAATGTTATATAAACAAGGGATCTTTTACCCTAAGGTAACTCAAGGTGATAACATACACACGGCAGTGCCATGACCCAGAGGATTGTAGGAGATGACTATATAAACCACTGACCTCAACCTTTTTCCCCCCAAAAAAACCCAACAATCAGTGGATAACAGTAATGGATCACATAACCAGAACCCCATACTCCAGCTTTACATCCTCACTTTTGTCACTAAGAGTAAAAAGCACCTGGTTTGGTAGAAATTACATGCAAAATCCTCTAAACTAAACTGGCATCAAGCACAAATAGAAGTTGTAGCCGCTTGCATTAATGAAATTCATAATTCAGCCTAATCAATCGTCACAGTAATTACACAGCTATTTTAACACCATCAATTAAGGGTTACACTTCCTCCTGGGAGGGTGGGCCATCTTTTTCTTAGTAGCGAAGACCTGCCAATCATATTGTGTAGCCTAAGTGAGCAAATCAGTGAGGCTTTTTAAGGAAGCCTTTCAGCTCTGACATGAGCGTCCCCCCAGAGCCCATCTGCCAGAAACAGCTCCATTCTCCTCTTTCAGGCATTCGTTTTACTCAGTTATTAAAAACGTAACTGATGGGAGCGACTGCTGCATTGAAAACACAAGGAACACCTAATATGGTCGCCATTACTTGTAAATGTTTTTAAACATATATATTCCGATATGCATGATGCATATTCAGCCGTGGAAAAAATTAAGAAAAAAAATTATGTTTCTCATTAATGGGAATCTCTTTATGGGACCTCAGTCCTGTTTCTAGGAGCCTGATACAAACTGTCCTAGCAGTGCACCTCACACCTGCACTTAATGTTTCCCATCCCTTTGG
>JAODLD010000001.1:713575-726617 GCA_026781065.1 Mormyrops boulengeri | reverse complement strand
TGGGGATGCAGTAAGTCCTGGAGGGGGCAGCGAGGCAGGGGGCTATCACTTACTAATGAAGTTAATAAGGTGAGGTGGGGGAAGCGAGGCAGGGGGCTATCACTTACTAATGAAGTTAATAAGGTGAGGTGGGGATGCAGTAAGTCCTGGAGGGGGCAGCGAGAAAGGGGGCTATCAGTTCCTAATGAAGTTAATAAGGTGAGGTGGTGGCCAGCATTTGAAATGACAAGAGCATTTTTTGGCTTTCAAAGACTTAGGACAGTAAAGGAAAAAAGATTTAAAAAAAATATTTATACACTCCATGAATTCAGACCACAATTCCAGAATAATGAAGATACATTTTTGTGTGTTGAGACACAATAGTGCGCAGGTAAACCATCAGACACCTTTGCGCTTGCCAGCCTGGTTCTTTCGGTTGCTGCATTTCACCTGTGCATCGTCACACAGCAGCCGCCCTCTGGGGGGCGTGTTTTGGCTCGAGCTTCCAGCAGAGAGCTTGGCAGCAAGCGTCCAGGAGGAACCGCGCTGCTCAGTCATGGGGCAATCCAGAGATAATTAATTAGTTTCTGTTGAGGCACATTGCCTCTGATCCATTTTCATTAACATACCAAAAATGTAAAGATGTAATGAGAATGCTGGCAGGGCGATGAGATGCTGCGGAGCAGGGCAGAAAAACAGCGGCAAATACGAAACGAGCGGCCGTACTCTCACTGATACAAACAGCCATTAAAATAAAGCAAGTCACAGCGAGATTAAAAATGGGGCAGGGCTGCGTTTGTCACGCAGCAAAAGAATGAAGGTGGGCTTAGACCTGAAGGTGGGCTGGAGAAGCTCAAGGCTACCAGAAGCCTAGAAGCATTATCCTCAATCTGAAATGTGGCATCTTCAAAGATAGCTTGATGGTTTCAGATTATGAACATACTTCTAAAATAAGAACCTTCATTTCAGTTAAATTTAAATTGATTGTTATTTTAAATGAACACAAAATAGCTTTAAAAAACATAATTGAAAAATACACCTGCAACATTTGATCTTTTATCGCAGAATTAGGGGTATGCTCGTTCCCTTGTGTCTCCTGTTCATTTAGGGATTATTCTTCTGGTACAATTATTAGTAAAATCATGATTTTGGGGGAAAATGCTTTTATTTCCTTTCTTTCTCACATAAGTATTTTGCACAAAAGAATTTGCTAAACAAATAAATGTAAATGTATTCTTCTGTTGAATATTATCATGCTACAATTTTTTTACATTTTTATAATATTTATACAATGGGGCATATTTATGTATTGGCACTAAGTAACTGCATAATATTTAAGTATTCAGCTTTTAATACTTAGCATTAGACTTAAAGGGAAGTGCCACATGGACAGATGTCACTAAATGGTCAGCTGTGAGAGTCACCTGAGCCAGCTTCCTCTCCTCCTTTCCTAAGGAAAACGCCCCCACTGCCTCCCAGTAAATGTGAGGCATGTTCCGGTGTTTTCCAGCTTAGTGTGGGGCACACCCCCTCCGGCTCCCCCCCCCCCCACGCTCCCGCATTGATGGAACCTCACCGGTTGTAACTAAAATGGAACCCAACCCCACGGGGGGTGACTCTATACCACGCCCTCCTTCAGTTGCCATGAACCTGATACCTGGCATGTGGGGCTCTAATGAAAACGCTCAGCTGGCCTCATGTGCCAGGCAGCCGCCAGTGGCACCATCCTGGCAAGCTGGTGGGGGATGGGGAAGGGGTTGGTCCCCCACTCTGAGTGGCGTATGGTGTGTGCCTGCACTACTTTCGCTCTCCATTAGGGGGCAGTAGGTTCACCTTGAATACAGGTAATACAGCTATACAATGGGCCTTTACCTACCTGATGATAAACAGTGTTCACACCCTATGCAGCTCCAGCTGATGAGGTGTAACATAACCGCCAGGGGGGTATACAGGGGAAGAACCCCAGCGGAAAGCTAATTGGTTCCTGCAATGCCCCCTCCCCTAACACCAATTACATTTAGAGCATTTAGCAGACGCTCTTATCCAGTGCGACTTACATTTTACTAAATTCAGGGACAGTCCCCCTGGAGCAAGGTGGGGTTAAGGGTCTTGCTCAGGGACCCAATGATGGTAGTGCCAGAGGTGGGACTCGAACCCACGATCTCTTGGTCCAGAGGTAAGCGTCCTAACCACTAGACCACCAAATTCAAAACATATCATTGGCTAATGATAAGGTTAGCACCTGTGTATGAATTATAGCCCCTGTTATGCTCCCACCTTACAAAATCCTAGATATTTTGATATTTGTACCTTTTGTAAACAGTCAGAGCACTAAGCCATGCAGTCACGCAGGGCAGCTGCCTCGTCGCCAATGTCGCCAACCACGCTGATGTCAGAAGCGCATCATGTTAGGAGTTGGCGCCCTCACTGGCAGAATGCAGACAGCGCGCCCTGGAGCGGACATTAGGGACACGACACAGCGCTGCTCAGAGACATATTTACTAATGAGTAAAGGGGAGATGAAGCAGCCTTTTAACAGGGACCCATGTTTTTTGTATCCTCATTACAAAATGACTGAATGAGCCCATCATGGCGGCATATCTGAGGAAACTGAAATATCTCTTGGATTGGAGATTTGGCACTCTGTTGCGGTTTCCTCCGCCTGAAACATTTTTTTTCCACTTCTACACAACACAGTATTTCCAGATCTGACACTGAAACAAAAACATTATTCTGCAGTTATTTATTTTTTGTAACAAAGGCATTGCTTCTTATTATTTACCCACTTGGGTGCTAATTCCAAATTTCAACGGCAGACAAAAACAAGAGAACACATCCTCAGCTTTGTCACTCCAAAGCAGAACGATCGATAAGAGCTGAATGCGGCACAGCGTCGCATCGAAAGGGTTCAGGTTCTGGACGGCCATGTGATGGAGGACAGCTGCCAGCCAATCAGCTCTGCCATTACCTGGGAAACCCTTAAACTAACATGAATGTCGAGTGGCTGAGATGGAGTGCAGAGTTGGTTGCGTAGCTATGATGCAAGTCCTCCTCAGAGGTCCCAAAAGCACAGAGGACCCCAATCAGCAGCATCCCTTTTCTCGCAGGCATGAAACGGCCGCCCGCTCTCTGGGTACAAGGCTGCCCACGGGGACCGCAAACTGTCGAGCACATGCAGGCACACAGAAACCGAAACGATAGCAAACAACAGACGCTATTTATTTTTCGACATCCCACTGTCTAAACAGCAGCAAATGCTACTTTAAATACACCCTGGTGGTGCAATTAACTCGCCATTAATAAAATAAAGAAGATTCCCGCCATTTCTGCAGCAGCAGCAGAGACAGACGTGTATAAGTAACGGAATCTTACTCCGGAGGAGTAAGCCTTGAAGAAGAAGGCCACGTGCATGGCGTTTTTATCCTGTGACCCCACCATTGCCCCGTCATGCCTCATTAGTGCAGTAAGGCATTCAGTAAAAGGCACTTATTAATAGGCTACGACGGCACAGGCGCGGCGAGATATGCAAATAACAGCTGTGTTTTCCAGCAAATGAGGCTGTGTGTTATCAAGGGGTAAACACCAATCCAGTGGAGTGGTGAGGTGAACAAAATACAAAAACAGCATAAATAAAAAAAATAAATGGATGTTAACCCACCAGCCACAGTCCAGCATGTCTTTCATTTCAGAACAAGAGCCCATCACTTGTAACAGAGGAAACAGGTGCCCAGGATGACAGAACCACACACCTCCACAGATGAGCAAGAGCCCAATAGGACAGAATGACACTTTCTCTAGCCTGGTGGGGAAATTCTCCTTCTGCCCCCTCCCCCCTACTCTCCATGAGACACACACAGACGAGAGCAAGCTTGGGGGTCTCAGCGAAGGGCACCCACCAATGGAGGCGGGGGGCGCAGAGGCCTCGATCAGTGCTCCACAGATATATGACAGTTCTATTGGGGTCCAGTTCTAGTGGGGCCCAGTTCTAGTGGGGTCCAGCTCAAAGGCGGCAAGCTTCTGATCACAGATACAGAGGCTCAGGCCGCGAAGCCAGACTCCCTAATTACCCTAATCACATGCGTTCAACACGGAGCGTCCATTCCACTCATACCAAAATGCCAGTCAAGGCCTGAGACTGAGGACAGAAGACGAGAGACTGAGGAGTTTGCCAGGTGTCATTTGGCTCGTGGTCACATCGACGGCCTGACATTAAGTGAAACGCGGTGCCGAGTTCACTTCCCAGGCAAATGAGCGGGGGTGGGTGGGCGCCCTTTAACATTTCTGATGAGGCTCCCCAGACCTGCGAACAGGACGCCTTTAACTCTCTGTCCATCAAACGCTGTCCTGAACCTGCCCGCCTACTTCACGATACGGTGGCCTAAAGCAGACTTTAAGCGCCGGCGTGACATTCAGAGACTTTCAGGCAATTTCCTGTGAAGCCAAGCTTGCAGATTCATGCCTATAACTCAGAGGCACTGTGACTAACGCCACCTTGAAGAATGAAAAACGTCCGCTGCCTTTTCCTTATTCAGGTACTTTTATCTAACACAACGTGCATAATTTACACTCCTACCCTTTCACAAAGCTCTGTAAGAAGTGAAACAACCAAACCACAAAGGTGCAATCATAATGGCCTTCCCAGAATGCCTTGCGACACCGATCCTTCTAGCTCCAGGTTCAAATGCTTCCCCACCACACTCCCGCCGTGCCACTACTTAGGCTGCCATTTACATGCAGTGTGCTCCAGCTGAACATGTGCTTTGTTTTTTTGCATTTTGTTTAAGAAGACGGCCTAACTGACATCTACCATAAAAGAGTTCATAAAAATAAAAGCATGCCACAGCGATGGCATACGCCCCTGCATCATTCCCGCAAGGTCGGCGAACGTGTGATCACAGGATCTGGGGAAGATTCCTTGTGGGAATTCAGCCAAGCCACAAAAGGGGCTACCCAGGACCTGCCTTTGGCCTCGTCGCTAAACGCGCCAGGGTCACCCACACGAAGAAGACGGGGGGAAATAAAATTAATTTGAAAAATGTAAAATTTTATTTCCAAAATGTAAGCAACAGGGTACACAGGTAACGTTAGGCAGAATGCAGTCCCCCAAACCAGGTTAAAGCCACATCCAAACCTTCCAAAATGAAACACACAAGTGGACATTTCAGCTACTCAACACAGAGGAAAATCCCCATTTGTCGGAACTAGAATGGTCACAGGAGTCAAACGGATGATCCAAATCAACCAGACGACAAATGTGGGGAACAGATGATCAGGACGCTGTGCCTTTAATACAACAGGTGTCTTTTCTTCAGGTTGATTTTACAAATTGTGCAGTATTTCTAACTAAGGCTTGGGTCTTGGTGTGAAATAGGGTCATACGCAGTGGCTGTACGATCGGACCACAATGGGACCTGCGGTAAGGCGCCGGTCTGTGTGGGTGTGGGGGTGTTTGGTGGGAATTAGGGGGAGTGTGCAGCTTAAGCACGATAAAATAAATGGTGCTGCATTAGAGCCATTAAGGTGAGATCTCCTGCAGGGACATTAGCAGGGCTGGCCAGGCACGGTGACAAGTGACGGTGACAGATGACGCTCCTTCGTTGTTCATTTGGGCTCTGTTCTCCAAAAAAAGGTGTGTGTTTTGTAACCCAATCATCATCATCATCATCATCAACATCGTAAAAAACAGTAGACAAAAAATAACAATGTGGGAAAACTGGGACATATGAATATTAAAACTACAATAAATAGGTCCTAAGTTGCGATTCAAAAAAGCACAACGATACTGTTAACCCACCCCCCACTCGGAAAAATGGAAAAATATCACTTACACTGAGATCGCTTTCCTACCTGTGGAAAAGGTGCACTCCAGTACCGAAGGTCACCTGGGCGAAACTCAGCTCGTCTTTAGTGAACTAAAAGTCAGTAAACTAAAGCGTTCAGTGTGAAGTCTGTAAAAGCGGTGGTTGAGCAAAAAAAAAAAAAAAAGAACATTTCATATATTTTCTTTAGTGCAATTTTTAAATGTAAAATGATTTAATTTCTCAGAGGTAAGGATATGCTTAAGTCCCTCCCCCAATTTTTTTTTTTTTGCAAAATTCTTACCTCACAGAATAATCTTCAAACATCCAGAGTTTGAGTTTTGTTTTTATATTTTTGCTTTTGTGGCTTCAAACAGGCTTCCACAGCAAATAAATTACCATAACAAACACAGTAGGACATCCCATTCCTGAACATTTACAATATCCACCCAGTGCCTCCAGACTCCCCATTCCGAATCTACTGACGGACAGTTCCCTTCCCTTCTGCTGGGCACTGGGAGGGGAGGCGTACGACCAAACTGCCCAGCGAATCAATCACAGAAACAAGCCTTCATATAACACAGTAGGGTTCCCTCGGTAACCGGGATTTCCTGCAGTACAGGAGCGTGGTGCTGAAACAGCGCCTGAGCTCACGGTTGGAGAAAATGCAGATGAAGGGGTTGACACCGGCCTGGGCGAAGCTCATCCACACAGCCGCCGTCAGATAACCCCCCGGCACAGACAGGGCCCGGGCGAACACCCTCCAGTAGCATGCCACCAGGTAGGGCCCCCAAAGCGTCAGAAAGAAGAAAGTCATGACATAAAACATCCTGCTGATGCGCTTCTCCGTCTTGAACTCGTCGAGGACCAACAGGCGGCGCCGGCCCGCCGGGTTTGCGTTCTGCCGGATCCCCAGCAGGGTGGGTGGGGTCGGACCCCGACCGAAGCCGGCCAGCCAATTGGCGGCTGCCTGCCCACTGGCCCCGGGTCCGTGGAAGGTCCAGTTTTGGCTGACGGCCGGCACAAACTGAACGGGCTTCATCTTCCGCCGGTCATGGACAAAGAAGATGAGCTTGAGGTAGACAAGCTGGGTTGCCAGGAGTATGAGGGCCAGGAGGAGCATGAAGCCCAGTGAGTCGTTGGCCCGGAAGGAACGGTGCTGGAAGGTGCACTGGTCCTCCTCCCGGATGAAGGAGTAGGTGCCCACGTCCAGCACGGGCGGGAAGGCCATGGCCACCGAGAGCGTCCACACCATGCAGATGACGGCCAAGCAGGTCCAGAAGGTCAGCCGCTTGGTGTAGAAGCGGTGGTGCGCGATGGCCAGGTAGCGGGTCACGCTGACGCAAAAGAGCATGAAGGCCGTGTGGAAGCAGGCGAGCACCCCCAGGAAGGCGATCACTTTGCAGGTGAGCGTGCCGTACGTCCATGTGGAGCCATTCTTCACCGAGGTGAACACGAACGGGAAACAGATTGCAGAGCGCAGGATGTCAGAGGCACAGAGGTCCAGCAAAAAGTAATAGGGCGGCCTGTGCAGACTCTTGTCTTTGATGAGCAGGATGGAGATCAGGAAGTTGCCGACCACGCCGACCCCGATGATGAAGCCTAGGGAGGTCAGTTTGAGGAACGTGGCGAGGGGAGACACACTCTGCAAGATGCTGTGCTCACCTGCATGGCTATAGTTCGCCATAGATGGAGGGATCATAAGCGATGCTGTCAGTCACATATCACGATCTAAAGGTACTGCGAGAGGATAGATCCATCGGTGTGCTTTGAAATACAATCCAGACTTGAAGACAGCAGCTCTTCTAAAGCATCCTTTGTTCCTTTGTTTCATCACACTAAAATCCCTGAAAAATATCATTCCACCCATCAGGATCTCCATGCAAAGATTCACCTAAGTAGCATCGCTCAAAACCACAGCAGGTGACAAGGAGCTGCACAACAAACCAGGATTCTCCTTCTTTTGTGCTTATTTTTTTTCCTTCTCAACAGTTATTTCTTCCTTTGACTACCCCGTATAAAACCAAGTGCAGTAAATGCGGACCAACTGCTTTCGGGTGCGCCGCTCGTCTGTATGATCAGCTCGTCGAGACCATTTTAATCCCCATTACAATAACTGAGCCACTTTCGATAACCGCTTCTTTTTAACTAAGGCGAGTGCTCGATTAAATCTTACAGGAAAACAATGACACTTAGGATAGCGGCGGTTTTACATCGATCCATATTTATTTTATCGATTAATGGAGTATGTTTAAAAGGTAGGCACAGACAACGTGTTAGATATGCAATATGAAAAGCCGCCGATCACACCCAAGGAGCCTGCAGGATTCACGCATCTAACCGGAGGGTAACTAACCTCCTGCGAGCCCCAGTCACTCTTCGTGCTTTTGGTGTAAATTAATGGAGGTGGCGTGCAGCAACACAGCGGCTTTGTCACTGAAAGTAGGCATGCCTCCGACGAAAAAGGGCTTTTAAAAGAATGAAATTCACAGTGCTCAATATAATGTATATAGTGCGGACGAAGGGGCTGGGCGAATCACTGAGCAAGCTGCACCAATAAGCCTGTCAAATTACAATGACTGCCTTTAAAATATCTTAATAACATCAAAATATAGGCAAAAAGGCTCGATCATTACGTGATGCGTGTATACCACCCTTCGGCTAAAAACAGTACTCACTCTTCAGTTAAACACGAAGGATGATTTATTTGTATGAATTTATATTTCGAATATTAATAGATCTATTATAGCCGCTCTTAATAAAGGAATGCACAATAAAAAGATCATTCAAAAGGTGTTTTTCATTTCGATTTCTGTTGTAGCCCACCGATGCTACCCTTTGCAATGATGCCATGTAAATGTTAACGTTAGATTACAGGTATTCCGTGAACGGCACATCCATTAGCTGGCCGGAACAATATATAAGTCCAAGCTAGGTATGCATTAGCGGTAATTAATGCAAAATTTCAAACGCGAGGCCGAGCAAAAGCGACGTTTAAGACACGATTTACACAGTACCTGTTGAGATGGCTCTTTGTTTCCCAGGAGCTTATTTATAAAGCACGAGCCACTTTGCTGTAAAAAGGTTGGTTTTGTTGCTTCTGTTCTTTTTTCCTCGGCGCATATACAGTAAACGGCAGGGAGCGCGCATGCGCACTGCTCCTATTTGTGATCCAAGCCGCGTCTGGTCTGGCCAGCGCAACATCTGCTTAATGCTGTGCATCAGGACTTTACATCTTCTCCCCTTATCCGGGATTTCCACCAGGTCATTATTAGTTATTTTCCGTGCACGCTTCACAGATTAATCCATGTTGCTATCTCTCTTCGTAGCCGTTTTATAGGTGCACTCCGTTTTCTCCAGGTACACGCAATTTTTAGTGTATTAAGCACATTTTTTGTTTCTCATTTTTCCAGTGCATTTGTCATGATCTTAAAGCCTAAAGGTGGACCAACGATAATCTAAGTAATTGATTTTGTTTGTTATTGATCCTATTAGGGTTAATTAGATCAAACTGTTTTATTCACTTTATATTTTTGTAGTAGTAATATCCATCCATATATCTGTTTTTTCCCAGTTAGGGTCAGGGTGCCTCGAAGCCTGTGGACAGTGCCTCTTATACACACATTCTTATATGGCGGGGGATATTGTGTGCAGCCCAATTAAAATGTATATTCTGGGAATATCAGGAATTAAGACACCCATGAGAATATGGGTAAAAGGTATATTTCCAAAGGGAAAGCCGAGGACTGACGCAGCAGCCCTACCTGCCGAGCCGCCCTGCTGCCAAACGACTAAGACGTGTGACTGATACACAGCAGAGCATCGCAAAAGCGGGATAGTCCGCATGGCCGCTTTATGTTCGGCGTCTTTTCGAGGCGTTTCTCAGTGCTACTTACTTCTTTAACCTTCTGTGATGGTGAAAATAAGTCATGGGCATCCTCATCTTTTAGGCTTACCTTATCCATCGGTGTATATGACCAATAAATAATGTCAGTTTCACTGGGAAAGTGGACTTTACGTACGTAGCTCCGTCGGACATCGAGTCGAGCTTGATTATTAGTTCCGTATGGGGGGGTGGCTGCATGCACATGGACATTACCCGTTAGCATTTTAGCTGCTGTTAAATCATCAAGCAACATGAGTGATCGTAGGCGTAATTCTATAATATATTCTATAAATGTATTGTAAATATGTTCTCTCTCTCTCTCTCTCGCTCTCTCTCTCTTTGTGTGTGTGTGTGTGTGTGTGTGTGTGTTTAAAAAATTAACCAGAAGGACCCGCATCATCTACTTGCTGTACTGCCCCCACTAGACGAATAAAAAACTGCTTATAGTGAAATTTTTACCATTCATTATTTTAATGACATTTATTTTTTAAATTAATCAATTCATTATTAACATAAATAATATATATGTATAAATAAATATGAATAATTTAAATTAATTAATTAATATTAAAATTATTAATTATGCGGAATAATTATTATCTTTTCAGGGGACTCGAATTTTTTATCATTATAGCATAAAATATAAAATTGTATTTAGGTTACTTTAAGTACATTTGGATCACTACAGTTTTTCTCCAAAGGCTTTGGCTCGTTATGCAGCCGACGATTGGCCTGTTCTGTGAAGTACATTTAATGCCAAAAGCCAACTGTTCTGTGAAGTACATTTAATGCCAAAAGCCAACTGTTCTGTGAAGTACATTTAATGCCAAAAGCCAACTGTTCTGTGGAGTACATTTAATGCTAAAAGCCAACTGTTCTGTGAAGTACATTTAATGCCAAAAACCAACTGTTCTGTGAAGTACATTTAATGCTAAAAGCCAAAATGAATGGATTTTAGAGACAGTTCACCATTTTTGGCAGTTTTGGCCAATCTGCATTTTCCATTAGAGCTGCACCTGAGTGGAACATGATACCATCCCACATCAGACACATAAAAACATACCATACATTCAAACACAATTAAAAAAAAATGGTTAATTAGCCTTCAAACATGTCAACACTAAATAACATCTCACTGCCCAGCACCTATACTGGTTAGATGTATCTGGGCAGTGCTTTATTTATACCACTACTGCTATCAGCTATGTTCTGTCTTTCTTTTTTTATGTATTTATTATTATTCTTTTTCCTTATATTTATTGACTCTTCTTTTTTTGCATGTTCTATGTGTCTTTTTATTTACTTCTTTTATTATGATCTATGTATATTTTATGTATTTTGTTTTTTTTAATATGTATTTGACCTGTTACCATCGGTCCATGGACGACAGATGTAAAATGGCCATTTGGCTAATTCTGGCACATTTACATTCTATGTTTATTAATGTGCACTGTCCATGTCAAATAAACTATAATAATAAAAATAAATTAAGTATAATATATGTTTTATGGGTTTCGTAGGGGACTACTCTCGCCCTATCCTGACACACCGAACACTGTACGTAGTTATACCATCTTCAGTTGCTTCCTGATTTCGGCTCACCTCTCTGTGCAGAATTTCTGAGGGACGTCGGTGCTTTCCAGCACAAACTGCATATCTTGGGTCTTGCCAGAATATCTCAGTGGGGTTTAAGTCTGGACTTGGACTGGATCTGATCCCTGAGTGTGTCTTTTGAGTTCTTGGCAACTTTCTTGGCAGTTTTCTGTCTTGCTCTTGTTGAGATTTTGGCTGGCCTGACACTCTGGAGATTTGCTACTGCTTTGTGAAGCACCAAAATCTTATAGACATATCCACTCACAAACTGACAGACATCAGCAACAAGCACTGTGTTGTACAGTTCAGGTCTATTGATACCTTTCCTGAATTTTCTGCCAATCAACTTGTTTATCCAGCTATTAAAATCACTGTTGCCTGGCACCTCTGGGATCAGGGCTCAGTTTCTGCCGTGGCTCTGTGTAAACTCACATCATATCCTGGTTAAAAAGCAATACAGTGACGATGCAGTGATACAGTGCAGATACACTGATACAGTGTAGATAGAGTGTTCTTTATATCCACACTCAATCTATATGCATTTGTATTCTCCAATAAAGACACAGGACAGCAATGATTAAGAACCTGTAGGTGGAAAGTCTTTTACTATTACATACAAGTTGGTCACCTTCATGTGACTCATCCATTAGCTTGGAAGAACTATGGTTTTTTAGTGTGAAATTATATAGAAAGTTGTTTATATTAAATATTGAGTAAAGTGTTGTGTTTCAGCTCATTAAGCTCATGTTAATGGCATTTTCTAAATTTGGTATTTTGGTTTTTCAGTTATTATCATCTTTTGGTCCTGATCTGAAGACCACACGTGTGTATGTCCACACCTGCATCCTAACATCCCTGAACAAGGGTGTGTGACCGAACCAGCCCCGAATCCCCTGCCCCCCTGAAGACACACGGCACCCACACCTGATCCTGCCATTAACACCCATATCTACACGCTTGTCCCAAATGTTAAAATGATTAAAATCACTGTACCTGCAGGCCAACAACCTTGAGGTTCTTTGGAGAAAAATGTATGTTAAATAAATAATCAGAAATATGAAGTAGGTTTGGTTAGTAGAGTTTGGCCCATTGAAAAAGTAGTTTTGCATGTTAAAGACAACATTAAGACAACATAATAGCCATACAGTATTAAACTCACATCTCATGTAAAATGGAACAGACTTGTTATTTTCTGTTGGTAACACATTATGAAGATAACTTAAGGTCGATTACAAATCATGCCACTTCATGACTTTAAATCCTCCTCTGGATTAATGATAATCTTTTACATTTAAATTCTCATACCACAAATGGCAGATGATTCCTCAATTAAATTCCCCTTTAAGTATGAAAAATATATTTATATTACATATCAAAAAGTCTAATGAATCCCATTTACCTTTATGCCGTGTATTGGAGCCTCAACATCTTTTAAGAATTGAATGTGAGGTGTCATAATTTAACTACCTATTATTTATAGACAGATTAATCCCGCCTGCGCAAAGACCCTTTGTGGCTCTATATGTGGTAAAATCCTGCGCAATGGGACTGGAGCGTTTTTGCGTTTCTGCGTGAAATGAGCTTTAAACCAGTACTGAGGTTGCACTCAGCGCCTGGAAAAATGCAGTTTGCTCACTGTGAATTTAGCCTTCATCATGCCTTATAATCTATGATTATTCACGGAATGAATGTTGAATCTGTGACAGAGATTTGGGCACGGACGGTGGGGATGTGTCCCTGTCAATATCGTAGGAGGACCATGTATATTTAGAGGGGCGGGGGGGTT
>JAODLD010000001.1:665266-681319 GCA_026781065.1 Mormyrops boulengeri | reverse complement strand
ACACTTATGTGAGATGAGTGTACACCAGTGTGAGATGCAGGTACACTTGTGTGAGATGGGTGTACACCAGTGTGAGATGCAGGTACACTTATGTGAGATGAGTGTACACCAGTGTGAGATGCAGGTACACCGGTGTGAGATGAGTGTACACTTGTGTGAGATGGGTGTACACCAGTGTGAGATGCAGGTACACTTATGTGAGATGAGTGTACGCCAGTGTGAGATGCAGGTACACCGGTGTGAGATGAGTGTACACCGGTGTGAGATGAGTGTACATCGGTGTGAGATGCAGGTACACCGGTGTGAGATGAGTGTACACCGGTGTGAGATGCAGGTACACCGGTGTGAGTTGAGTGTACACCGGTGTGAGATGCAGGTACACCTGTGTGAGATGAGTGTACACCAGTGTGAGATGCAGGTACACTTATGTGAGATGCAGATACACCGGTGTGAGTTGAGTGTACATCAGTGTGAGATGCAGGTACACCGGTGTGAGATGAGTGTACACCGGTGTGAGTTGAGTGTACATCGGTGTGAGATGCAGGTACACCGGTGTGAGATGAGTGTACACCGGTGTAAGATGAGTGTACACCGGTGTGAGATGAGTGTACACCGCTGTGAGATGCAGGTACACTGGTGTGAGATGCAGGTACACCGGTGTGAGTTTAGTGTACACCGGTGTGAGATGAGTGTACACCAGTGTGAGTTGAGTGTACACCAGTGTGAGTTGAGTGTACTCCAGTGTGAGATGCAGGTACACCAGTGTGAGTTGAGTGTACACCTTACCGACTGCTGGCCCTCTTCTAACTGTGTCCCAGCAGAAGCCACATCTTTCTTGCTTCCTGTTGCATCTGAGAAAATAAGAAACGCTTAAATGGAAAACTGCACGGCTCATAAGCAGAATCCCATCACTAATCCACAAAGCAGCCTACCTGAAATTTCAACAGGAGTCTTTGCTAGATGAAAGTCAGCTGGACTGTCTCTAAAAATCAGTAAGAAAGTTAAGATTTTGGTGGGTAAGACTGCAACATAGATTCTTAGCAGTAAAGATAAAAATAACACATTCACTAATATGAATGAAAATGTAAGCAGACATTTTTAACTGTCTTGTTAATAGTTGTGTTTCTCACTTACTGATAACTGCCATAACCAGCACTTCAGAAATTTCAACCAAGTGACATATTCAGCAGTAATATTTTATTATTCATAATATCAAATAAACACTGCCAACAAAATTTTGTTGTCCTACTGATTCCTTGAGAAACACTTAAGAAAAATCTCATTCTGCTGTTCCCAGTGGTTTATAAATAAAAATTCTCAGCATGATCAAGAGGAAACTGGGCCATCTGCCAAGAGATTTTTTTGCACAAATATCATGGATGATGAACTTCACATGATCTTTCCCAGCCTGCTAATCCCAATCCACATTCAGACATATTTTCCAAAACACATCTGTTGTGTCCTCAGGGGACAGACACAACAAAATCTGTACAAAGTGGTTATCCTTTTATTATTGCAGCATATTAAGCATGAAATGTAATCATCAGTAAAAACACTGTTTGATACATATGTTGTATTGGGATATCCAAAAATTATGTAGTACAACTGGAGAGCAGGCCAGTAGTGCAGATTTCAGGGGTGGGGGTTCATTAAAGCCATAATTTTACCATGTGCCTGTCTGAGTGTAGTGTTGTGTGTTACCAGGGGGTTATTGCTGGCAACCAATCTAAGTAAAGTGACTGCAAGTAAAACTAGTTTGTTAACCAATCGCTGTTGTGGAAATGCAATTATTGTATTAAGCCTGGGCTTTTAGACATACCATAACATGTTTGGTCGTTTGTCATCGAATGATATTTTAAAATGTGTGATGCCACAAAGTTTTCCTTATGGATGTGCTGGATTTTCCTGACTAATGATTATGAATAATATTGTTAGATCAATAGTTAAGAACACAAAGAATGAATGTTAAGGAGACAGGGTGACCCCAGAGCGCCCACCTGCTGGCCTTCAGACAGCTTTTCTTGTTTGGCTGGAAGATCTCTTCCTGAGCTCGCGCTTTCGTGTCTCTGGCTGTCCTTCTGTCATAAAACAGCACATAATTCCTTCCACCGTTGCTGTCCCAGAAGGTCCCCGTCGCCGTCTTATATTGGAGGCAAAACTCCACCCTAACCCTTTGCCCCTTGGATGGGGGCATCAAGCTGAACATGAAGGAGAACCTGTCGGTCTCACCATCGCTCGATCCCGGTACAAATTCTGCCTGCAGGTCAAAGTACGAGCCCCACTTGTCCAGAGTAGTCCGAGCATATACCTGCTTGTCGAAGCATAAATTCAATACCCTGATGGTTCCCCTCAGCGATGTCGTACCAGGAAGCAGTTCCACATGCTCCAGCTGGACCTTCTGTTCTTGCAGTGTCCGCCTCAGTTCCTCCGGTGAAGACGGCACCGTGAAGAGGTGTGAGAGGCAGTATTCCTCGGAGTCCTGGAGGCTGCTGTGGTCCGATGGACTGCCGGCGGCCGGAGTCGGTGTGTTCCAGGTGTCAAACTCCTTCACGGACACCAGGTCCAGCCCGAAGGCGTCGGCAAAAGACACCTTTCTGGTAATCACCGGAGGGGCCTCTACGTCTGATTCTTCGGAGGACACCGAAGCACTCCGTTCGAGTTGTCGAGCCTTGACTCTCATACCCTCCTCCCAGAGCTGAGTCTCATGACTCCCCAAAGGAGAAGAGCCACCCAAATGCAACGATTCTCCTGCAGACTCCATGGGGCTGTTAGAGAAACAGCCAGGCCCAGAGCTGCACTGTGTCTGGCCACTGTTATCTGAGGAGCCGGCAATAAGCAGATGGGATCGTCTTACAGTCCCTGTTGCGCAGAGATTCCGGGCTATAATTAGCTCAGACAGTCCATAAATTACCCTGCATTTAGCAGCCTTCTGTGTCGCACAAAACACATACACAATATATAACGAGGCATGCTTTTAAAACTTTGGCTTTTGTTTTATGGAGATACCGCATACCCGCACCCGTTTATATAAGACAATTCTGGCCTGCTGTATTTGCCAGCAGTTTTTAACCCCCAGCTTAGGTACCCCCAGCTGACAAACATACACCTGACATTAAACGTGAAATGGCTGCCTGCATGATGCAGTTTCATGAAGCAGTTTAACATAAGAATTACGCCGGATTATTAAGCCAGTGGGTATGACATTATTACGGAGCTTATTACAGCCGTGCTGAGAGCATGACAAAAACTTATTTTGACATTTATTGTTTAGGATAAGACTGGTAATGTGCACCGATCAGCGGTCCAAAGATTCCTCCAGTGGATGGCGCTGTACTGCGCTGTCTTGTTAAACACTTTCAAGACCCACACTCACATGCTGGGACAGGCTAAACCCCGACGCACAACCAGTTTATGAAAATAGCATAAGATTAACATCGGACAGTCCCATAGTTATATGAACTGCACACGAATACTTGTTGATGTGTAAAAATATAATAAAGTTAACGGTTGGGGTTTTAGTAACTGGGTTGGATCAATTGTGGTCTACGTGTAGCTGAACCTGTACAGTATATGAAAGGAAGAGCTGTAAATAGAGATCGTATGTAAGTAGTCCGCTCGAAATAAGATATTCATTTAAAGTTGCAGTACAAGTACTGCAAGGTATCATATCAAATCAATTTTAATTTAGTAAATAGCGGATGGTAGGGAAGTACTTACTAAAATGTTTATGTTAGAATGAAATGCGTAGTTAAGATCACCTCAGCACGAGCTACTTCACTGGGCTTCTGTTTGCACGGTTGTATACGATATTTTGTTAAGGAAAACCTAAACGCACTTGTTATGGGCTGCAGTTTATTAACCTGTTTGTTGAAACAATGGAGAGCATGTAAGTGACAGGTCATTATTAGCCGATTTTCTTTTATCTTATAACATCGTTATATTTGTGTTGTAGGCTATATTTCCCTATAATTTCAAATAAATGTATACATGCCAATTTTTGTTTACGTTTAAATATTTAGCTTACATTTGCATTGTGTTCCTAATCTGTAGCGTAATTGCACTTATACTGAAAGCACGTTCAGATACTGTAGGCCTATTAGTTAATTATAAATTCATTTGTCATGGATTTTAACATTTATTTTGTTTAAGTGTTTTTGTCACATCTTGTATTGTTTTGACTTACTGAACTGATATATTGAGATATACGTCGTATATCGCCATTTTACCAAATTATATCGAGATATGATATTTGTCCATATCGCCCAGCCTTATCTGACGCCAACTTAAACCATAAGCACCGATGGCTGCAGAATATTATCCTTCAGACTATCCCATCCCTGGATCAAATGGCGAAGCTGTTGCTTAAGGTAACAGAGTAGAGGAGCAGTCTTAGATCGGCAGAACCCGTAAATGTAATGCAAATGACATACCTACTCTGAAGTCAGTTGGAGACACGTAGCCTCCAGTCACGAAAAATGACAACTACTACATTTAATGTTCTCCGCACGAGTAAAAACCTCTTTGTTAGAATTTCCCAAGTTTTCCCTCGGAGGGAATCGCGAAGTCATACCATTTTAAAGAGATCTCAATAAAAGTATTATGCTGTGGCTTTCCTTCTCATTAAAATCCTCCTAACTGCAAACTTTTGGAATGCATTTTCATGTTAGCTCGTCATGAATTTCGTGGTTTATCACAGCTAAGGCCGCTAAGCCCATTCAGACAATCATTTCATATCCCGACTATATACAGCAAAAGGTGGCGCCATATCCCCATCTGAGAGTTACTTTTTCGAAATACTGCCGGTATGGTATGGATATCTCCCACACTTCATTTCATAAAATATATTTTTCCAAGTTTAATTTTAACCCTAATACTGACGAAGGAAAATCTAAAGTACTATGTCTTCAAAAAAATATTAGGTAATTTATTTATTTTAGGATATATCAACGTAATCCATCCTCGTGTGATTTTTTTAAAAAGTGTTACGAATCTTGTTCTTTCCATACAACCTAAATTTTTCCAAGAATACCTTAATTGCGCATTAAAAATACATTATACCTTCTTTCACGGAATTAAAAACAGTGTAGCATCAACATTAACGCTAACAAGTAGGCCTACGATGTGTACACGGCACAGTTATCTCTGCTTGCATACTTTACTTTTCATTGCTTTTAAATTGACGGTTACGTTCGTAAAGTAGTAAGATTAATCACAGTTTCGGCCCACATTTACCTAAATTTGTAGAATTATGTTATTTACATTCTCATTTTTTGGTGTTATCAAAGCTTAAGTTTAGCAATTAAAATCGATAAACTAAACTAAGTACAAACTGAAAAATGTCAGCTGCGCATGTCTACAATGGAACTTTTATGATTTAGTGACAAACAACTTTTGCCTCCATGCAAAACCACTTAAATACGTCGCAGACTGGAACTTGCGCGAACCTAAGTGAACGGTTACAGACAATCCCCAAAATATCAGGGTATTTCAAAGAAGAAGGACCAAATATGAGCAGAATATTGTGTTTTATAACTCTTTTATTATGTTAAAGATGAGCAATGAATAATTGGGACCGGAAGCCTCAACGCAATGGAAAATACAATTATGTTTTGAAAAGGTAAATGAGGAAGAAGACGAAAAGAAACCAGATTAATGGACTCAGTCGTCATAACAATGAATATGTCTTTTGTCATCCCGAAGACCTGGGCAGGGGACAGAAAGTTCTGGACGAATCATGTTTATATGGTTACCAGAAGTCCACATCGACTCAACTGCGCCTAATAATAATTATGATGACGTTTTGTGTAAAATGTCAAAAATGAGCCACTAGATGGCGATAAAAACCACAATTTTCATATTTGTCTGTAGATTTTTGTGATCTTTTTCGGAACTAGAATTGATTTTTAATACACATATTGATGGTATGTATATTTTACATGTAGCTTAGAATTACTTTTAGATTTTATGCGTTTCAAATAAATATAACATTTGTATAATATAATATAATATTTTAATTAGGTCTGCAAATCTTTTAATATTGCCAAAAATTGGAAGACCCTTGGGCCAGAATTTAAAATATATTTAGCCCACGAATGTATGTATATTTTACCGCAAATATGTTTCACAAGCTTTCACAACTGACACATTTCCTTTGTATTACAAAGCCGACCCATTCAACTTATAAAACCAAACAAAAACGGAAATATTACACCTATCTTAAATACAAATAAAACAATAAATGACTAAAATGTTTTCACAGAACAGTAGTCCTATTTTTTTAGCGGCTGCAAGTATTTTTTATGTACATTTATTAATTTAATATAATAAAAATTACTCGCACTGATTAGGCAACATCCGTGCAATACACGGTTTTAGCACGGCTTAGTCTTTAAAAAATAAAAATGAAACAAATGGTTATTTTTATGTTGAATGCCTAAATAACGTTATTAAACATGCTCTGTTGCACTGCAAGTCACAATACAGAAAGCATATAGAAAGGCGACCGTTTGTCCAATTTTGTACTCTACGTAACCGGTCCAGTAATGTAAAACACACCCAATTACAAATAGATTTTAAAGACTATAAATTAAGTTAAATATCGAAACAAACCAGCATAGTAAAACACATGCAAAATGTTTATATTTTATAAAATAAAATTTTAGACTATTTAAAAATAAAACTCGACTAAGCAGTTGATAAGGATTAAAACAAACGGAACACAGCCTACTACAAACATTATTTTTAAATTAAAATTTGTTTCTACAATTTATACAAATAAATGTGATCAGTTTCTAAATTGCTGAAAATCATTCAAATTAGTACTGTGGCTACTCTATAAATACTCACAAAACTCGACGACTAATTACAATTCCAACTTCACTTGCGTGGATGGCGGATGCAGGCGAGATGCTGTGAATCGACCGGCTTCGCGTTTGCTTTCAGCATTAGTTAAAAGTTGATCTCTCAAACACACGCTGTAGAATATAAAGATTCAGGTTTAGTGGGATGATCTTCGCAAAAGTAGGGTACGATTTATGATTTTACAGGTCCAAAAAAAAATCTCTATATCTGTCACTTGAACACGGACGTTTATTTAAAACGTGAATGTACAAAAAGTGCATATTTCTATTGGCCTGCTTTTAAGATGTTTATAATTATTGTAAGTTTTTTATTGGGAAATATATCATTTTTCATTACTGTTTTGTCAGACGAGATACAACTTTTCATTACATAACTAACATATTACATATATTTTGTAGCAGTTACTTTAACGGTGTACAAATAATTCAACAATAATCATTGTACATATATTATTATACGTATTGGTGGCTATAACTTGACAACCAACTATAGTATTGCGTACTGCACTCTCTTCATATCATGTGGTAGACACAATGCTGTACATTAATATTTAAAAAAGAAACCGTATCTGGCCCTCCCCTAGGATCGCATTTAGGGGCAGAGCGCACTCCTTCGTTGTGAAAGTATTATTTGCTCTCGGTTCGTTTCACACATTTGTCAAGCTAACCGAAAAAGAGCTACATTGTCTATTAAGCGGGTGGTAGGAGCTAACGTGGTAAATGTATGTAGTCCAAGTTAAGTGTGCGGAGTTTATCGGGTCTTAAAAGGCGGGCTATTAATAACAGGGACAAATAAGCAACTTCAAAAGACTTTTTGTTTACATAGCAGGTGGACGTGACGTCACCGGCGGTCTCAGCACGCCGAAAAATAACAATAACCAACTCCGCCAGAGTGCCTCCCCCGGGGCAATATTTTAATAAGCTAGTCCCAAATACCTCACCGGATCCATTCTGATATATTGAATCCTGATACAAAACATGCAACATCGGCTTACTCCGAGAGCAATATAACGGGGGTTAGTGGCTTATTCATTTGCGTTGATAACAACAGCGCAGAACAAGCGGAGTAGGAGGGACGGAGGCAGGGAGGGAGGGACAGAGGGAGGCAGCCGAAGACGCGTGCATCCCGGAGCCCGGTGTCAGCGGAGGAATACCCCGCTTGTTTACGCCTCGGTTTGTTGTTCGTTTTCTGTTCTGTGATTAATCGAAGCTCGCACGTGCGAATCGCCCTCAGCGTAAAAAGTCGCTCGCAAGTTATTTCTGGCCGACTGTTCGTGTATTTTTTACCGAGGAAGTACTTCTAAGTCTCGGTAAGTGTTCACGTTGCTGTTTATCTTCTATTCTTCTCTGACTTTTATTTCGTTTGTTATCGACAAGTTATCTGCAAGTAATGTTAAGTAAGTCGTCTACTTGGCCCCCGGAGTCCGGTGTGCGGGCGCGCGCTCGTCTGTAATGTATCTCCGACCGACGAGCGCGGCGCGAGCCTCCCGCGGTCTTTGTATCGGCTGACTTTAGCGAGTCTTTCTCACTAATGTGTCCTTTGAAAGACAAGTTGACAGCCAAGAAGACAGAAAACCAGGAAATAGCCACTAAAACGATATTTGTATACTCACTAGTATAACATTCAAATAGCAATATTTATTTGTAAAAAAAAAGAAAGAACAGAATGCCCATTTGTCATCGAACTGGAAGGAGTCCTTTATGTCACTAAATGCCTTCGCTGTGCCGTAAGTATGCATTTAACCTTATGCTCCTTTTTAGAAGTATTGACAGAAACATTGCATTTGATTTCTACCTCAGAGATTCAGTTTTTAGTTTTAGATTGAAAAACTCCACGCAACACGTGTGCAGATTTTAGGTAACATCTGACCATTGGAAACCGCTCATTGTAATATACCAGCAAGGTGACAGATATTTAGTTAGTGATCCATCGTGGGGACCTGATCATTTTTAACATTTAAGTTAAAGTGAAAACTGCGAAGTGCGCTTACAGCTGTGACAGTTTGAGACATTCCCCTAAAACCCAATAACGATCAAAATAGTTCTGCTGGTTCTGTTAGAAGGTTGAAGTCGTAGTCTTCTTCGTTAAAATGGCATTTATCATGCACTTAAACGTGATTTGTGTAATTTGAATTACAGCTCTAGGCCTAACAGAGTTTACTGAAAGAATAGCTGTATTTGAAGCGATATGAAGATACTATGACAAGTTATTATACAATATACGCCGTTATTTGGTGTGAAGCTCGGGTACCGTAGGAAATTGGTTGATTTAAAACATTTAAATGAAATTCTAATTGTGTAACAATTACTGCAGACGGCACGTTATGAATATGTTATATATATATATATATATTCAGTTTAAATTGTACGGCTGTAAAATTCAGTCCTTTTAATACTTTACGGGTTCGATGGTTTGTGAGCCCTTATAAATTTTAAAATCCTGTACCTATTCGCAGAATTTTTGTTTTAGACTCCTGTAGTATTCAACTTTTCCGGAAAAATATTTTCGCTTGTCAATGATTGTTCAGGATGGTGAAACCGTGTTATTCGTGTTGCACAATGTTAGTTAATTATGTATAATTTAGCCGATTTATCTCCTTTTATGCGGTTAAACATACTCTTCTGTACATTTTTAAAAATGTAATATTTATAATTCATAATTATAACCGAGTTATATATCGGAATGAATAAGTCCTGTAACTCTTAGGACACGCGTATACGGTAGGCGCATAGCTTCTGAAGTTTTACTGGAATTTGTGTTTTGAGTTCAGTTCAAGGATAGGTTTATTAGATGGGCTCGTTTTTTGTGCGCTGTAAAAAGTGAGCTCACCTGACCATAATCGCCTAACTTTGAATTATTAAAGACTATATTTTAACACGCGCTCTTTCTTACTTATTTCTGCTCCGTGGAAACTTGCCTTTTAATTAAGTTTGGGGTGTTTGCTCGCTTTCAGGGTGTCTACATTATATCACGGTCACACATTTGATTGCTCGGCCAGTCCATTTAAATGAGTTTTCTTTATTTGTGAGCTCTTGTGTTGTCCGTGGTTCCCGTGGGCATATACGTTAATATTAAATGTGTAGATCCGTATGAAGATGGCACTGATGCGGGGTGCTTCTGTTTGAAAATCACCGAAGCAAGATTTCCCGACACATTGACCAGGGCTTTGCGTTGGGGATTTTAAAGGATGAGCTTTAAAGAGCAGATCATGCAGTATTAGCTATACATGCAAACGCTGTTTTTATCCCCGTGAACTACATTAAAATGTTTCCATGACAACCTTCAGGGTTAGTTAAAACTACCAGAGGTGACCAACAGCTAAATCACTTCTTATTCACACCGTGACTTGTCTGCATATGTGTACATATGTATATCATTAATATTTCACAAAATAAAAATGATTACACCCGGAAGTGAATGTGTCTTGGCAGTTTCTCTCGTCTTTGGGACTCTGGAGCGGAGAAGGAGAAGTATTTGTTTACGTGATCATGTGCTGTTAGCTGTCAGCCCGACCGAATGCCGTTCTGTGATAAAGGGCTGCATTACATGCCTAAGAGAGCTTTGCACTTTAATTATCCTCGCTGGCGTAATGGTCGCGTTTGTGTGCTTCAGTGCATCCGAAATGAGGGGCTGTCGTGGATTATTTAACCTGACTGGCTGCTGCGTCCTCGTCAGATAAAGATATTCGTATTTCTGGCATTGGAATCCGGGTGGGGCTCGTGTGTGAAATTAAAATGAATATGTTCTGCAAACGGAGGCTTTCAGTATCATTATGCACTATTACGGCGGAAACCTTGTTTTCCTCTATTTGTTTCTCAAATACGTAATAAGGTGTGTAATGAGGTTTTCGCGAAGTGAAAATGGCGCACATTTTTGGAGTACGGCCTCTAGATTATTCTTAATTCTCCTAATATTTTTCCATTATTGTAAAACTTCATTTCGCGAACGTCGCACTCTGGCTGTGATCGTGTTTCAGGTGGAAGTGGCTCGGAAAGCTGGACTCGCTCGCAAGGATTTTCCAGCGCTTGCTTTTTTTATTTATTTATTTATTTTTGTAAGAATTTTCAGAATTGTTAGACCTACTGAAATGTTTCACTAGCACAAAACACACTTAATGGCCAGAGCAGAACTGTTTTTAATTAGTCTGTGCACATTCTTCTTTTAGGCTCTTGCCTGGAGGTGTGTTAACATCGCTGAGCTCGTTTACATGGCCAGAGGTGAAGAGACAGCTGTGTGAAAGTACACAAATTACCCTGCTGCTTACTGTAGGGCGGCGATAAGGGCCACAAACCCGGCACGGCGTGATGGTTGGAGCCAGGACGCTTTAAAAGCATCGTTGTTTTAATTGGCTGTGTTTACCCCCATGTGCATTTTAACCCAAATGCCCACTTGCCCTTAAACGCTATTCACTGTGCGACATTGGCTATAGGCCTTTTGTGAGGGGTGCCAAGACATTTTAAAAATGAGTGGTATAAATTGATCAACCTGCTGTCATGAAATGCAAAAATCTCAAAAGAATTTACACGATTGTTCTGAAAGGACTTTGGCATCAGTTTATAAGGGCCACCTGGAGCCATTTTATTTTATCCTGTAAAACATTCATAGGTTAATAAGAATTTTTTTCCCCTATAAGTGCTCGTTTCTGGGCATCACTGAACCAGTGTTTGTTTAATTTGTTGTATTGTACTGGCACTGGCATGCAGAATGTAGAGATACCACACACCAGTTTATCATTTAAATGATTATAATTAACATTTCTGATTAAATTACACTTTTGGAATATGGTGAGGGGGGTAAATGATTTTGAAATGGTAGCCGGCACCTATTACCCCTCATACTGCGCCCTCAACGACACCTAAGAATTAATTTGGCTCCCTCTTGTCGGGTTTTTGTGAAGGCGCGCCAGCCCTCCATCAGGAGTTTTTGATTAAGTGCCATGTTCCCCTCCGTATAGACATGTGAGTCGACATATAATATCTGGCGTCACGGATGTTTAATGCCTCTGCCTTTGAGGGGTTTAATACATCCATGACAGATATTGCTTGTTTTGCAGGCACACATATGGCCAACAAGCGACATCAGCATCTGAATGTCACGTCCTACATATTGACACGGTCAAAAATCTAATTTTGTAGGGGAATCATTCCGATAAATCGTAGGACTTGGGATTGTGGGCCAGGCACTGCTTTTACAGTTGAATAGCTTTGATGTTAAGATGTTGCTCCAGGATTAACGTGTGATTAATGTGTTTTTTTTTTTTATGAGGTTAGGCCGTTAGGTGCTTCCTACTGCTGGATTTGTCTTACAGCATCTGACAGCACATTTTTTGGCAATGTGAGGTCAGAGCTCCTCTCTTAACTCAATTTCACATGTAGAGGGACTAGGTCTCCAACATCAGGAGTTTTCAGATTTCCTCAGATGGAGTTTCGAGGATCTGTTATGACAAGGCCGGTGTTAATGCTTTCTATCTGTGTTTCAGGTTCATCCGAAACAATGTATGATTTACAGTTTTTGCAGTTTTATACATTCGTCTGGATTTTTACTTGGAAGTTCTAGTGGAGTTTCAAGGCTGCGTTCTCCTCCTTGGCTTTGAAGCTTGTGCCCTCCAAAATTTGTTTAGGCCCCTGCTCTTAACAGTAGCCCAGAAGTCTGGGAAATTTCTTTCAGCTGGAGTAGCTTATTTGCCGCTCAGGGCATTATTTCTGCTTGGCATTTGACCTTTACGTTTCAGCGGGATGGTTTTCGATGACAACAGTGTGAAGTTGTCCCCTCTCGCTCCTTGGAGCTCTCTCACCCCAGAGCTACTGATCTTTTGCCCACTTCCACCTTCTCATGACCAGCAAACAAAGAGCGTCTTACTAACTTCCACTAGTAATGTCTGATTAGAGTATAATGGTGGTGAAAGCCATTACTGGCGGCCCTTGATCTCCGGGCAGATCCTCGCTGATGGCATGGAGGTGAGCTGTAATTTATATACTCTGTGCTTTGAGGTTAATGTTGGGTCGGGAGGGCCTGGTTCTGATACGGTCTCTCACCATGCTAGGAGAAGCAACATATGGACCCAACAGAACAACAGCTTATTTCCGTGGTGTTCGATGAGTGGTTTTTAATTTGGATCGTCACTGCTAGCAAACCACAGCACAGATGGTGTGTGTTATTGGAGCCTGGGGGGCCAGCTGTTGCTTATAAACTCTCTCCCCCCAATTAATTTCCTTTTTCTGTTTCAGCCTAACACAATGCAGATCAGGATGATTTCGACCTGTTATGACACCTGTCTTTTTTTGCATATGTAATGTGTGTTTTTGTCAAGTAATTTCTATGATAAACAATAAATAATGATGAGGAGAAGGAGGAGCAAATGGCCACTCGCCAGCGTAGAATTACTTGCCGTTGGATTCTGTCTGTATCAGACCATGCAGGGGGGTGGAAGGGTGGGAGCCGGAGTATAGAGGGAAGGAGCTCCTGAGAGCAAGGGGGTTGTACATCTGGTCCCCACAATGCAATATAAACATAATCCACACACACACACATAATGAATTTACTGATCAAAGTAAGCGCAGGCCTTTGTGACTGACATCGGAGTGTCTCGGGAATGTCAGGATGTCTTGTTCTCTGTCTCATGCGGGATGCTGGAGTGTCGCTTTCATGAACATGTCCAGGCCGCGACTTGCCGCTCCAGCAGCAGCTGGCCACCCCAGTCATGGGCACCAAAATCTCTGGGGAGAGAAACATAAAGTCTAAACCACCGTTCGTTCATAAATCAAACTAAGACCCAGAATGGCCCTGTGCTGTACGATTCTGTCAGACTTCATGGTATAGAGTAATGTCCAAACAAGGGATTACCACAAGACGCTAACCCCAGTTTACTCTCCTTCCTGTGCTGCATGCTGCTGAGATGCTGCACCATTTTGCCTAATGACATTTCATTTGGAGTCTCATAGCCTTTTAGATGCCAGGGGTGACCTTTAAATTAGAGATAAAAAAGTTCTGATAATGCTTTACTTAAAACTCTCATCTGTAAAACACTATCGATACCTTCATAATGCATTATAATGGTCGGTATAAGAATTAATAAAGCATTACCGCATCTTCTATTGACAGTCATAAGGCATTCTAGTGTTGATTGTAACACTTCATGAGCTCCAATGAAGCACTATGTTGCACTATGGATACATTCATAATGCATGATAATGGTTGGGTTAACTGTAAACCTGAGTGCTACTGAATGTCTTAATACTTTCAAAACTAGGCCGAAAATTCATCTTTTTACCATTGCCTACAATAATCTGTGATAATCAGTTATTTTATTATTTTCTGCATGTGTTATGTCCGGTTATTTATTTGTTTGTGGATCTATCTGTCTATCTATCTATCTGTCTAACTTACATCAATTTATTTGTTTATCAATTTGTTTATTTTCTGTCCATTTATTTATTTAAATTTTTTTAGCACATTTCTTGTATGCTTATTTGAATTTCTTTCTTTTTCTTCTTTTAAAATGTGTGTAAAGTATTTACACACACACAACACTGTCGTGTTGGGTGAGGAAGGCCGGACTCACATGCTGCCTGCTTCAGCTGGTTCCGGCTTACCTACCAATTCAGCTTAAGGACAGACTTAGGGAATCTAGTTCGTAACCAAGACACTGCCTGTATATTGACTGCCATTATGTTATATTAGTGTTTTTTTTTGCCTTTGTTGAATCGATGAATTATATAATATTCATTCCAGGTTCTGCCGTTATTGGTTAATCAGGCCAAAGCTGAATAATTTTTTACAGTAAGTAACCATGGTGACATGTATCCCATCAGCAAACAGGAAGTAGACAGTTCCTGGGCTGATGGGGAGATTTCTACCTGCCAGTAGTCTCCCTTTCCCTCCCTTTCTCCCCTGGTCCCCCTCTTCCTCTGTGAAGTAAGTCTTTATCGTTTCTTCCAGAAAGGCAGCAGTGGACCATTTGTGGTTTCACCGATTCCCCACCGCGTGCTAATCCCCTCAGAGCGGGCAGGCCTTTATCTGCCGGTGGGCCGGAGTGGCGTGGAGACCTTCCCCACCGCCGTGATAGAGAGGCATTTCAGAGGAGGGTCCGCTTCAGTGGAAGCCATTCAGGGGGCTTGAATCCCCAAGCGATCTTGAAGGTTAAGAAGGCATTATGAAGCCGGTCTTCAGCGATACACCCCATCTGGGTCCGGGATGGTTTCCACACGGAAGCCGCAGATGGAAGCAGGCAGATACAACCGGGGAACAATCGCATCTCATGTCCTCTTATGATGTTGACAGTAACTAAAATTTCACTAATCTACACCCCCCTCCTTTCTCCCCCAATCTGCATTTCAAAGAAATCTAATTTAGCGGCGAGTTATGGTTTTGGAGCACGAGACCCCTTTATTCTGGCCTTTTATTGCGCTTGCCGCAAATTATCTGGTGTCTGTGGAGCATCGCTTGGCGAGACGGGCTCACGGACCGCGAAGGGCCCCCCCGCACGTGGTGTGATGCCTGAGCCGCCGACCGGGGTAATTACACGTTTGCCGCGAGTACAATGGGCTTGAACACCATCCTCGTTCAGGCAGAATCGCCCGTCGAGCGTAGATAAGGCTTTTGCCCCTGAAGTGAGTATCACCCCGACACTGCTTAACACCCCCTGGCAGAGGTGCGATTGATGTCTGCGGTAATCAGGCCGCTCTGCTCCTCTGAGTGCATTTGATACTCCTTTTGCACCCTGTATTTATACATCTTTACACTGCTCCCCAGGTCTGACAAAATCATCTTGCTCTGTGATGGTGGCATCCTTCCCTCAACAAAATGCCATAAAGCAGCTCTTCCATGATTGAAGCCTGGAATGATCGCTGCGCGTTGGCTTGTAAACCAAAGTTCCATTTATAATGCTGGGTTATCGGCTGTTGTTTTTTGGAATTTTCTTCCTGGTTGGCCATTTGATGCCTTGCGTCTGTTAGAAATTGCCATGCCATGAATATTCCCCTTTTTTGTTCCTGGAAATTCCTTTTCACCCATCCTAAAAAAACAGTACAGTAACCGGGGCACAATCATGAAATCAGTGCAGAACATAAGGAAATATCTCACCTAAATAATTTAAATGTATAATGGGGCGGGGGGGGGGGGGGGGTTTTAAGAATGTGAGGGGGAAAGGGGGTAATAAGGGTTTATTCGAAAAGGTGGCCGGCGTGGGGAATT
>JAODLD010000001.1:579209-598562 GCA_026781065.1 Mormyrops boulengeri | reverse complement strand
GTTCTCCCCAAACGAGCTTGATGGGCCGAATGGCCTCCTCTCGTTTGTAAATTTCTTATGTTCTTATGTTCTTAAGGCCTCTGCAGGACATCTGCAGGTTGACAGAGATGTTTCATGGCTAAATGGGGGAATTTCTCTGTTGAATTGGTGCAGCTACTGGAATGAGCAATGAGTCTGTCAGCACTTTAGATAATCGGCTTGTTTTGTGGTTTCCATGATTACATCAGAGGTGCATGTTTACAGTGGTGCCGCACTTTACTGCACATATTCTCCTTGGCCAGTAGGTGGTGTATTATGAAAATAAGTGCACCTTTAACAGGTTGGAATCCCAGGAGTGCTGTTATGTTTACACAGTCGTTATATTGTAAAATTCTGTCATCTAGTAACAGTACAGTATCTCCTAAACAATTAAATACATTATGTAAAGTTATTGAATCATTTACGTGATGGTACATATTCAAAGAATGTTAACTGAATCCCAACATCAGTGCATTTTATGTAAAGCTTAGTAGGAAATACATATTTATTTTGTGTTTGACCTTGGACAGTTCAGCCGTTACTTAAAACATTGGAATATTCTGGAATCTTACTGCGAGTGAGGAGCGTGGAGGAATGTTCTGCAGTGCTCTGCCGCTCAGCTGGTGCTGTCCCATGGATGCTCAGAGCTGGGACAGGTTCTGCTGTGTTCCATACCAGGTTCTGGAGGTCCAGCCCTTGAAAGTTGAAAGTTTCTTGTCTTTGCACGTGACCCTGAGTTCAGTTTGAATGCAACAGAAACCGGAATCGGCATATCTGGGGCGCTCCGTGCTGCCGTGAGGACTCTCTTTACGGCGCCTCTGCCCACACACGCGGGCCAGAGCCGCAGTTACCAGTTTAAAGTAGAGCATCCTGAGATGTGGGGCTGAACCCGGCCGGACGAGATAATCGGGCAGTGCGCAGCTCACCTGCTCCGGCGGCTCTCTGTGATTGGAAGGCCGCGCTTTGAATCCCAGGGCTGCCTGGGTGATGGTAAGCAAAGGCCCTTAATTCCCCCCAGCTTTGCTTGTATGTAACTTTGAATAAAAGCATCTGCTAAAGAAATTAAATGTCAGTGGGAACAGGATATTGCCATGCTGGGGGGTCCTATCTTTAGTGACGCGCATGCTGGCCCTTCTGGCATTCGTCAGTGTAATTAGGCTGAGTGATAGTTGGTCAGTGAAACAAGAGGAGTGATAGGCTGGACCATGTCACATGATTTGTGCCATCAGGTGTCACAGTTCTTGTTAGGACTGCTGGCTATCCTGAAATAATAGCAGAGGGCATTCTGGGACCCTGCACGCTCTGAGAAGCCTCAGAAATGGCACAGGGGTCTCTGACGGAGAGAAAGCAACTGGAACATGAACAGGCAAGCGCTGTCCTTTGACCGGCTGTTTTTAGCTCAGCGTGAGCTGAGTCGGCTGGCATTTGCTATTTAAAAAAACACAGATATAGTTTGTGTATCTACTGATCCCAGGGACCGTGGTGGCATGTTCGCCATGACCTGAGGTTCTGGTCTGTGCCAGTCGCAGCCAGCCTCTGCAGCCTGCCGTATGACAGACAGATGAGTTTCACACACCCAGACACACACACACACAAACACATGGCAAGCTGCTTCTTTTTCTGAAGTGGTCTTATGCCCTTAATAGCAGCCTTTCCCTGCTTGGAGGTCAGCCTCTCCCTGCTTGGAGGTCAGCCTCTCAGGGTTTCAGCAGGTCCTGCCTTAACATTGATGCTTCCTCCTTTACAGGCATCTCAACAGCGAGCATGCGCTGGACGACCGCAGCACAGCACAGTGCCGCGTCCAAATGCAGGTCGTGCAGCAGCTGGAGATACAGGTGTGTCTCCGTCACCCTGCAGGACCATACCCGTTCTTATGACCCAGGGCGGCACAAATCTCCATTTTAAGAGATACATCTCTTTGTTAGTGATTTTCCATCTTTGGTATGTTTTTATGCGAAGTGCTCGCCTATAGTGGTGTGTTTGCTTATTGTTATTAGTGCCGTTGTTACTCGCTGGGTTAACGAATTTCCCCCTGATGCACTGTGAAACCTTGACACTTCTTTCCTGTTGGATTTTAATGGCTAACTTTTCCCCAGAGTAGCAAATCAGGTCTTTGGGGAAAAGCTTGATATGATGCTGACCAGCATTTAGTCATCATCTCTCAGCTGCAGAAAATAATGGGTCCTGCAGGAAGCCAGACATCGAGTGCAGGTCGGAGAATCGTGGATTTGGGCTGGAACAGGATGGGATGGCCAGGGAATCGGGTGCTGGCTCTTGTTACCTGATCGTCTTTATTTGATAGTCGCAGTATTGCTAATGGCTGCCCAGAGCTGTAGTCCCACCCTCCTGTATTTGATGAATTCGTTTCTTCACCCATGACCACTGCTGACCACCCCTTCCCTCACCTGGGGGGGCCTAATGAAACCCAGCGCAGCCTTCGGTGTCGTCTCCGTGCCCTGCTCCACCCCCAAGCCCAGTCCCTGTCACTCAGTTAGATTGATGATGGTGGGCTGCAGGGGGGTGCTAATCGGACCTCTGGGGGGGAGGCAGACTGGAGGAGCCCTCACCCCCACTGCAGCCTGCAGCCCCAGGCCACTCCGCGGCCGTCTAATTTACGGCCTGGAGGCCCGTTACCGTCAGCGCAGACCATGACCTGAATCCCGTTATTGACAAAAAGATGAAGTGTGATTTGTTATCCTGAGCCGTCATGGCAGTACAAACGACCCCCCCCCCCCATTCTGAATTAAGCTAGACTCAGACTCAGTCTGGGCATATTCAGGACTGATCCCAGAGGTACGTACCTCAGAAGAGCACAGATCGGTGTGGCACAATGGCAGCATTGCTTGTTGCTAAAAATGGCCCCCACTTTCTGTTTCCATCTCCCCCTTTTCACAGCTTTCTAAAGAACGAGAAAGACTTCAGGCCATGATGGCTCACTTGCACATGAGGCCTTCGGAGCCCAAGCCACCGCCAAAACCGGTGAGTGTCCGTGGCGATAGGACTAGGACTGAGTGAGGCTGACCAACAGCAAGCGAAAGATGCCAGTGTGTCTGTGTCAACATGCAGTTTATGTCAGTATGTGTTTATGTCAATTCTCCATTAAAGGGTTAAAGTTGCGCTAAAATATTTTCACTCTTAGCAAGCTTTGAAATTTTAATTATTATTCCTTTTATACATTATCTAATATATGTTTAAAAATCAGTTTAAAGTTTACCTTTAAATCATAATTATTTTCACCCTTACTGTTTAAATCACTTGAAGACGGGTTTGTGAGAAACTTATGAAACTCCTTTTTGGCTTTATAAATCCCCGATATTAATTACAACAAAAACACATTGTTTGGACAGCACTCTATATGTCTGCTGTAGTAGTGTATTAAACAACATACTTTTTAAATACTTTGTCATGCCATCCTGATCTTTTTGTTTTATCTCTTCTTCCAACCAGAACGCAATATTTTTGTTTTACTTTGTTTATCTTCGTTTTCCAAATTCGCAACTGTTTTCTCGGCGGCGTTTGTACTGTGTTTCAGAGACAGGCTATTTGCATAACCAATCGACAAAGAAAACAATTCAAGTCCCTCCCCAAAGTACTGAAGTACCAAAGAAGTACCCCAGCTGGTTTGGCACTTTTGGTACTGGAACTTTTGGTACTGGAACTTTTGATTTGGGTATTCGACCGGAAGTCAATGTAAAAGCGAAAGTATCTAAAGTACTATACCAAAAATACGGTTCTGGGTGCAGTAGAAAAGTGGCCTAAATGATCTCGAGTGTATGATTGTTTATGTTGCTCATGCAGTGGACTGGGCTCCTGTCCTGTCCCCGGCTCTGTGCCCTACCCTGTGCAGCCTGTGAGAGGCTTTAAGCTTCCTCATAACTCTTACCGGGACAAGTGTTCAGAGACAGTGATTGTCACCCTGTTTGTACATGGAAAACTCTCCGTGGCAAAATGTTTTGATTGAGAAAAAAAGCAATGTAACTATGTTACTATATAATTGTTAAATACCATGTCTGGGGTAAAATTTGCATTTTGATCAAATTGTCCCTCAGAATTCACCATGGTGTTGACACCTGTTTGGGGATGAAGCAGAAATCGGGCCGGCAGAAACATCTAGCTATAGGCAGAAACATGGCCAACTGTAGCCACAGGCAGAAACAGGGCTGGCTCTAGCTATAGGCAGAAACATGGCCGGCTTTAGCTATAGGCAGAAACATGGCCGACAGTAGCCACAGGCAGAAACAGGGCCGGATTTAGCTATGGGCAGAAACATGGCCGACTATAGCCACAGTCAGAAACAGGGCCGGCTTTAGCTATAGGCAGAAACATGCCCGACTGTAGCCACAGGCAGAAACAGGGCCGGCTTTAGCTATAGGCAGAAACATGGCCGACTGTAGCCACAGTCAGAAACAGGGCCGGCTTTAGCTATAGGCAGAAACATGCCCGACTGTAGCCACAGGCAGAAACAGGGCCGGCTTTAGCTATAGGCAGAAACAAGACCTACTGTAGCCACAGGCAGAAACAGAGCTGCCTCTAGCTATAGGCAGACAAGCCGACTGTAACCTCAGGCGGAAAGAACATAAGAAATTTACAAAAGGTGTTTGGCTCCAGCAATAAGTGGAAACAGGACCAACTGTAGCCATAGTCAGAAACAAGGTCGGCTCCAGCCATAGGCAGAAGAGGGTCAGCTGCAGCCATAGGCAGAAACAGGGTCGATTACAGGCATAGGTGGAAATGGGACTGGCTCAGTCTATAGGCAGAAACAAGGCCAACTATAGGCATAGGTGGGAACAGGGCCAACCGTAGCCATTAGCAGAAACGGGGGCAACTACAGGCATAGGCAGAAATGGAACTGGCTCTGTCTGTAGGCAGAAACATGGCCAACTGTAGCCATAGGCAGAAACAGGGTCGTCTCTACCCATAGGCAGAAACATGGCCAACTGTAGCCATAGGCAGAAACAGGGTCGGCTCTACCCATAGGCGGAAATATGGCCGACTGTAACCATAGGCAGAAACGGATCCGGCTCTACCCATAGGCGGAAATATGGCCGACTGTAGCCATAGGCAGAAACGGATCCGGCTCTACCCATAGGCGGAAATATGGCCGACTGTAGCCATAGGCAGAAACGGGGCCGGCTCTACCCATAGGCGGAAATATGGCCGACTGTAGCCATAGGCAGAAATGGGGTAAATGTAGATGCCAGCTAAATGTAGAGCCAGCCCTGGGATGGATGGATGGATGGATGGAGGGATGGATGGATGCATGGATGGATGGATATGTGTACCCATTAGAGTTCAGTTGTAATGGTGTGGTATATCCATGGCAGTGGTCACTTATCATAGCTGTTAGACTTCACTACCTGTTTTGGTCCGACTCGCTCACCTAGAATGTGGAAAACAAGTGTCTGGCTAGCAGGGGCTGTTTTTGGCTGTGCTACCATAGCAGCATTTGCAGCTCTGTGGAGTTTAAAGAGAGACATCAGATAACAATGTAGGTTATTAACAGCTAAGGCTCCAGCCGTCACTGAAGTCGAACAGCCAGCCAGACCTTGATGACATGGCGTGGACTTCAAACATGTTGCATGCGCATAGCGTGATGCACAGGGCTTCAGCTGGATTTGTCTGACTGATATCTTTAAGTATTTATTTGACTCTATCATGTAAATATTATCTGGACAAGAAGACTGATGTGTAGCGGCAGCAGAAATATAATTCTTATTTTAATAGGATCGTTTTCCTCATCGCTTCCCATCGCATAAAGTAGATAATCATATGATGGATAATTACCCTATAATTCCATCAGGAATCTACAGCTTCATTCCTCTCACTCCCAATTAATTACACAATCAGCATTTTTCCCCCAGATCTCCAACAGTGTGGTTACATCTCCACTAATGAAGAGTTTTCAGCCCCTGATCGGCCACCGCATATGAATGAGCAACGTACACGAGGCTTCTCTTTAAATAAGGCACACCTGAAAGAATTGCTAATTGCATTTGATGGCAAGCAATTAAAACAGAATGGTAATGGTTTAAAAATGGAGTTGTTACGTTGTACTTAGTGGTGTAAAGTACCCATTTAACATATGCTAAAAATATCTGCTGCAGAAACCATCGCTCACTGACAGTGTTATCCGTCGGCTGTTAGCTCTCAGTCGTGCTATCAATAGGCTGATAAGCAGCGCCTAGCGGTGCTGTCAGCCCCCCGCAATCTTCATCTCGCAGACGCGTGAAATCGGGGAGGGCTGAGCCGGGATAGTGTCATGTTAGTGGGGTATAAGGCCAGCTCTCCTTTGAAAAAAACTTTTGGCATCTATCGTTATTACATTGGGATGTAACGATAATCGTAATATCGCGTACCTCGATAAAAAAATACCTCGACACCATTGTCGAGCTGTTGCGATATCAACCACGATATCACATGGTTATTTCGCTCGTATAAGCTCCGTCTCAAAAAATACATACTACATTAATGAATGCTTTGTGCTCCAATGGCCGTGTGTAACCCACATGACAATAGGTCAGTAAATCCATTACAAAACAACTATTTCAACAATAATTTATAAGTTGGTCAAATAGAAACAAAAACACATTTACAGTATATTGGCCACGAGATAATTAAGTGGTGGCCACGTCTTTCCTAAAGCGTGGGAACGAGTTAGATTTCCGGGATGTTGTACGCTGGTCTAATGCACTGGTCCATAACACCTTTAGGAAGTTAACATCCACTCTCGAAGTTGTCCATGTGTTTCCAGGCATTGGGAAATCTCATGGCCACGCGTTATTAATTCGTGACCACACAATCAATATATTTTTTTTTCTCCCATTTATCGTACTAAACGATAATTTATCTCTTTAAGAAAAAAGACGATTGTATGCAGATTTTGAGGTGATGTCACAAAGTAACGTAGAGAACGCGGCTTGTACTTTTGCAGAAGCGGTTGAGGCTGCAGCGAGTGCTGCCACAGGATTTAGAATACGCTAAAAAGAAAACTTGCTAAATTTGATTTTACAGATTATGTGGTGTAAGACCACATAAGATGCAAGAAAGGAAGAAGAAATGTTTTAAACCAAGATAAATTGTTTTTTTTTTCTGCACTACATTGATACTTCTGAAGATTTGGAACGGAAATTCCTGCATGTGCTTCGCCGATCAGGGACCGGAGTTCATAGCAGGGTGGCGAGCTAGACCAATGGAGCAGCAGTAAAGGATGAGTAGAGGGAACTTTGAATTTCTTACAACGCGTGCAGTTAGGATATGATGGACTGAACTAAACTGTATATTAACCTTTGGACATTGTTATGCCTGAATTGAACAGTATATCAACCCTTGGATATTGTTATGCCTGAAGGGTACACAATGTGATTTTGTTTCTTCCCTTTATACATGTTGAATTTTGAGTTTGATATGTGGGGGGAGGTTACTGATTTAAAGGAAAGATAAATAGGTGCTAAAGATACTGGATAGAGAATTCAAATAAGGACTTATTAGGTGATTATAAATAAATACAAAATAATTATTTTATACAATCTGTGCGCAGTCAAAAATTTGCAAAACTGAACTAGGATATAACTAGATTTAGACTTAGGATTAACTAGGAACACTGTTGGGCAAGTTACTCAGGAAGAGTAATAAATAACTTTCTACTTATTACTCGTTTTATGAGTAATAGTATTACTTTACTTATTACTTAGTATTAAAAGTATTTAGTTACATTACTCGTTGTATTACTATATTACTTTCGACCCCCAACCCCCCATAACAGGCTTCTTCTAAAAATGAATCCACTTCATTGAAACAATTAACGTCGTACAGAAGGAGTCAGGGATCAAACAGCATAACCCCAAACACTGGAGCCTTTATGAAAAATGATAAATATATGAAGTATTAGTCTCTCCCGACTTTTTAACTGGAGAATTCTCACATTAGAAAGGAGTGTAACGGTTTTACCAAACATTTACGAAACACTAAACGTTGCTTCACATTAAGGAAATCATGTCCAGACTGCTGGCCCGTCTGACATTGATCATAATCCCCAGTCAGCACCAAGTGTCATATTCCTGCTGTGCTGCCGCGTCAGATGTTTTAATAAATTCGACGTTCTATTTTTTTACAAAGGTAGCACTGTCCTGATCTGTCATGGTTGCTCGTCGTAATAAAAAAGCCTGCGTACGTTCTGATTTCGCAGTATTATTTGAATTTGTAATTGTAATATTATTATTGTTTTGGAAATTGTAATCCCTTACACTACTCGTTACCGGGGCAAGTAGTAATATTACAGTAACGTATTACTGAGTAATGCGTTACTGCCCAACACTGACTAGGAATAACTGATTTAACCACTGAACTCAGAACCCAAAACAAACAATATTTAAATCCATACTTTATAAAGAGGTAGACTTAGTAAATGTATGTAAATGTATTCACCATTCTTCATGGTCTACAATTAATATTTACTAAAGGTTGCTGTTCTAAATTTTGAGGTGTCATTATCTTTTCCCCCACCTCTCCCATCGAACCTAGAACTGGCCAGTAGCACTACTAAGTGGACCCAAAATAGGTTCATAAGTGTTACACGTGCACTGTTTTCACGCATTATTTAGCGCGTTAGTATGTATGGGCGTGGCCTATATTTCACACGGTGAAAACGGACGCAGCGGAAAAATGGCAGAAAACACTGCTTGGGAATTGCAGATTGTGTTTTGAATAAAAGATCCAGCTGCTGCAGTAATATGTAATATTTTATAAAGGAACTACTGACTGTTTTTGTTTTATAATTACATGCATTGTTCAGTGTTCAGTCATTCATTGCAAAGGACAATTATTGCTATGTTTTGGCAAAGGCTTAAGGTCATAGCTGGATATTTCACTAATAAAGAAAAGCAGAAGCACTTTATGTTAAAAGGAAGAACTAATTTGATATAAACAAACATGTTGATTATTGATTATTAATTATTAAGTGTTTTTCTAGCATCAAATATCACGATAATTATCGTATAGTGAACCTGTTATCGTGATATTATCGTACCGTGAGTTTTTGGTGTCGTTACATCCCTAGTTATTACTCCTCGTTAAAGAGAGATGGCTGAGGGCTCATCGGCCATTTGCCCAAAACGTAGAAAACAAAGTCAAAGACAAGTGATGTAAGAGTAAGCAGCCTGCAAAGAGTGTGCCACGTAGCACTTGTGACATAAAGCTCTGTGGGACATGTCACTAGCGGATCCATACCTGCGAGACACTTTGACAAGACGTGTGCAGTACAGCTAGTTATAGGAAAAAGAAACACTTTCTTTGTCGACTGGTTATGCAAATAGCAGGTTTACAAAGGTTTCCTGGCTGATGGATCCACTGTGTGATCTAGCAGGGTAACAAAGGTGTCCCGACTGGAGGATCCACTGTGTAATCCAGCAGGATAGCAAAGGTACCCTAGCTGGAGGATCCACTGGGTGATCCAGCAGGGTAACAAAGGTATCCTGACTGGAGGATCCACTGTGTGATCCAGCAGAGTAACAAAGGTGTCCCAACTTGAGGATCCATTTTGTGATCTATCAGGGTAACAAAATCGTCCCAACTGGAGGATCCACTGTGATATCCAGCAGGGTAATGAAGGTGTCCCAGCTGGAGAATCCACTGTGTGCTCCAGCAGGGTAACAAAGATGTCCCAACTGGAGGATCCATTATGTGATTCAGCAGGCTAATAAAGGTGTCCCAACTGGAGGATCCACTGTGTGATCCAGCAGGATAAAAAAGATGCACTGTGTGATCCAGCAGGGTAACATAGGTGCCCTGGCTGGAGGGTCCACTGATTGATCCAGCAGGGTTGCAAAGGCTTCCGGGTGGAGAATTTTCTGTGCGATCCAGCAGGGTACACATGGTGTAGGGTGATGGGGGGCGTGGAATGCCAGGAAGGGAAAGGACATGCTCGTTACAGCAGCGCTGGCAAGATGCCCAAAATGATCCAACCGAGAAATTAATAATTAGTTTTCCTATGTTAATTCCCTGAACTTACGAACAGATCGGCCCATTCATGGTGGGTGTGTATGCATGTGAGGCACTCCCACAAAGCATGATCAATCAGTTCTGAGTTTATTTTCATCCTGTTACAGGAGCCCCTGCTTGTGCTGACAAATGAGGTGGGAGCTGGGGGAGGGCTTTTCTCAGACAGCAACCAGATTTCGCTTTCTTTTTTTTGTATACGTCTTCAACTGCCATTCTCATTACAGTGCTTGATCTTACCCAGAGTGCAAAGCTCCCCTAAGGGTAACAATTTGTAAATACAGCTGTGCCATTCTTCAAATACTAATGTATAAACTGAATAATGTACTGTGAACTGTGCTGAAAAGTAGCTGGCAGTCTGCTCAGTTATTGTGTGTGTGTCTGTGTTTATGCCTTTGTGTGTGTGTGTGTGTGTGTGTGTGTGTGTGTGTGTGTGTGTGTGTGAGAGAGAGAGAGAGAGAGTTGGTGTTGCTTGGCGAGGCTTGGCTTTCATGAGATATGGGTATGGTGTGTCACAGCAGGGGTGCCAGTACAGATTTTTGGCCCCATGAAAGCTTATCATGGCTCCCCAACCCAGACCAAACTTTCACCCCAGTCACTTGAGGGCCCTTGGAATCATCACAACTTTTCCCTCCTTTACAGTGCCTCTGCCTCACAGCAATCCAGAAATCACTCCATCTCATTCCTGCAATCTCGGAATGTTGGTGTGGGATGGAAATCCATGCCCCCCCCCAATAACCATTGAATCTTAACATTACCATCAATACACACGTGTGGAATTTCAGTCTAGACTATAAAACTCACATGCTGTATTTACCTCTAAAAATGGCAGGAAAACGATGCTGTTTTTACCAGTGGATTTGAATTTCGGAAAGATCTCTTCAGCCAAAGCAGAGTGTCCATTAGGAGGTGAACTCACATGGTCATGCAGAACAAAGCTGGATGAAGACAGGATTGGATAAAGCTGCAGAATATCATGAGATAATTATAATTTTCGGTTAATGTAATTGGATAATCGCTTGCTGATGGGAATGTGGAAATATGGTTTTCAAACCTGTGTTTTTTAAGTAGCAGAGCTCACCTTGTTTTCTGTCCCTTTTCTCTCATGGACCACCACAGCTGAACTTGGTGTCTAACGTCAGCATGACTAAGAACCTGCCGTCGGCTTCCCCCCTGAACGCACCCCCAGCACCCACCACCCCGACCGCCCCGGTCACCCCAATGACCCAGGTGCCTCCGGTTCTCAGTCCTGCCAGCCTGCCCAGCATGGGGGCCATGCGTAGGCGCCACTCAGACAAGTTCTCCATCTCCATGTCCTCAGGTAGTGTGTTCCGCAAAGCAGGAGCAAACCATAGGGCAGCCTGGCGTATCCCTAATACCATGAATTTTAAGGCAACTTTTCTGTTATCATTCATTCATTTGTAGAATGAGTTTCTGCCGTGTGTATATATATAATTAGTACAGCTGCTCATTAAAGCGAACATCCTGCTCCTACAAGCAGCAAAGCATGTGCCTGAAACTGAATATATACATCATCTAGGCAGGGTTACTGTATGGCTAAGCATTAGAAGTCTAACATCTAAGGGATTTTAAATGTGCTGTGATTGTTGGTGACGGTCATGGTGCTCCAAGCATGTCAGACACTGCCGCCCTCCTGGTATTTTCAGGTACTACAGTGTCAGAGACTGCTGCAATAAAGAGAAATATCCAGCCAGACTCATTAAAGCTAACAGGAAGGTCACAAGTGACACAATAACAGCACAGTGCTACAGCGGTGTGCAGAAAGGCCTCTCTGAATGCATAACTAGTCCAGCCTTCAAGTGGCTCTGGAGACAAAAGGGGGGTCAGCCTGGGACTACATAGCAAAACCTAAGAAAGTAGGCAGTAAGTCAGGTACTTGGTCAAAGATATGAATACCTTATATATGAGTGTGTGTGTGTGTGTGTGTCTGTGTGTATGCATGTGTGTGCATGCATACATACATGGGTGTATATGTACATATATGCAAATGTGCATCTGTGTACAGGTGACCCCATGTAGTATATGCTAGGCACATACGTTACATGTGTGTACAGGCAGTTCCCAGGTCATCAATGAGATCCGATGAAGTTTGTAGGTAGTATCAATAATGCTACAGCACATAATAATAGCAATGATAATAATAATAATAATCGAAGTAAATACCAGCACCGTGCTTCACCTCAAGCCGATGAACCGGCATAGCCATGCGAGCTTCTCATGAATGTCACAAAGTGCTGTATGCCCTCATTATTATGAACCATTGATAACCTGAATTTTATGGCAGTCCGTCTGTAAGTGTAAGTTATCCATAAGCCGGACATTCCTAGTCCAAGGACTCGCTGTACTACGCACATTCATATACTACAGTATGCATACTATATTGTTATGCTTATTTTACCTATGGAGACATTAATACATTCAGTGAATGTTTGCATGAGCTCATGAATTTAAATGTGTCCTCTTTGATATTTATGTTTACTTAGCTCATCACTTTGTAAGCTGTAGATTATTCAAAGTCATACACAGTATCTACATGGGTCTAATTTAATTCCTGTTCCTGCATAAATGCTGGAGATTTCTAATGACGTGAATTAATTAAAACATAATACAGTGTATTGTACAGTATGCAGACATAACCTTATGTGTTATTGTTTTTCCTTTTTTTTGTATAATAAATCCAAAATGATTTTTGTACCTAAAGGGATAAAATAAGTTAAGAGGGTGACCCAAAGTTTCTCTTCCTCCAGAGATCGCCCCAAACTATGAATTTTACAAGAATGCAGATGTTAGGCCGCCATTTACATATGCAACGCTCATAAGGCAGGTAAGTGGGAAATAAATCATCTCTCTGATGAGATTAAAAATGAATTGCTAGCTAAAGAATGGCAGTTTGGAGATGGTGTGGCCCTCGCCTGTCATTTTGCCGCTGTCTCTCTCCAGGCCATCATGGAATCATCTGATAGGCAGCTAACACTAAATGAGATATATAGCTGGTTCACACGCACCTTTGCCTACTTCAGACGCAACGCTGCAACATGGAAGGTGGGTTCTCTGTCAACTTCTAAATATACCTTTTTTATTAGAACTTTGCCCCCTTTTCAGCACAGTTGCCTGAGCTGAACTTGTAATTAATTGGCAAGACCAGCATGTTCTAGCACTTTGTACCTTTGCATAAGCAGTTTGTTTGTACTCTATAGGCAATGCTTAATTCGTGAACTCTGAGGTGCCAGAGCTCATAAAGACCACCCTGATGTCATACACACAAATCAGTCTTTAATAACAATAGTGTGCTGTTAGTTCCTTAAATACATAACAATGCCGTTTGTTACATTAAGCTTTTCAGTGTCCACAAATGCTGTTCCTGTCCTCACTCCTTGTTCTCATTTAGCATTAGCATCCACAAACGCTGCTCCTCTCCTCGCTGTCTCTGCTTTTCCAAAGAAATTGTACATATTACTGTCTTTTCTATATTTTACTTTAATTATTTTGCTGTGACAACCAAGCATGTAACCTCATTTGTTTTAGTGGCCAAAAAACGGATTTTTCTGCGCATGCATGGTGCAGTTTGTCCCTTTGAAATCGACTCAGATAAGAGAAACATACTAATTTGGGCAGATGAATTAAAAAAAATCATGCAACACAAACAATTTTAGAAATATACATTTCTTTAGTTCATTTTGCGTTTTTCCTAAAGGTTACCCGATGTTAATGTTCAATTTAATTACACTGGGCGTAGCGTTTGAGGTGGCGGAGAACAGGCTGCTTGGAGGCCGGGGTCCTGGGGCCCCGGGGCCCCGGGGCTGAACTCCAGCACTAATTAAGCACTGCCTATAGGTAGAGAGAATGATAGGTCATGTGTGCATCAGATACCTGCGTTAGCACATAAGGTAAGCAGGATTTGTTCTTGTTACCCAAAGTGCAAACATGAAACTCCACCTATGCCTAAAGAGATGTTTCCTTCATCTTTCTCTTTGTGGAAGGGTAACTAGATAAGAGAAGTCTGAGGTAGAAATGACCTAGAGTCAAGCACTGGCATGTCACGTAGCCAGTAGCTATTTAAGACATGGTGGGGGGAGGGGTACAAATCAGGATTTGGGGGGTTTCTTGGTGCCGGGGTCTGAATCTGGGTCTGAAGGCAGGAGATGCTGGTGAGTGGGGGGATTTGTCTAGCTTAGGAGCAGAGGTAGTGCTTGTCACATCTCAAAGCACGCATTCCTTTAAATCCTTCCTTTTCCTTTAAATCTGAGCTAGATAAGATTTTAACAACTCTGAGTTAGGTTCTCCCCAAACGAGCTTGATGGGCCGAATGGCCTCCTCTCATTTGTAAATTTCTTATGTTCTTATGTTTTTATGTTCTTATTCACCTGGGGCCCCCAAAAGCCCCCCATTAGCTACAAATAGTAATTAAACTAAATATTAAATGAATTTAGGAGATGCCAAAGCAGCGTGTTCTGCTAACCAGCTAGCTAGCTACATTCTTCTGACTTTACACACTAGTTATTTATTTTGTTTTTGAAACATTCGGGGGACAAAGTGCCACTTCGATTGGGGCCTTTACTTATGGGATGTTTCCTTATTTGTTCAGCTAAACTCAAGCATCAGAATATATGCATACAGCGTTAAAAAGATATTATTAAAATAGCGTCACGTTTTACGTGAATCACAAAGATCAGTGAATGTACAGTTCACATGCACAATAAAATGTAATTAGTTATATTTACATGTGGGTGTCACATTTGTTTTATAGAGTATTAAAAGAGGGGTGTTCTTTGGACCAGTCATGTGATTAAGTGGCAGAGATTTTACAAAGATATGAAAGGTGATTTAATATGTGAGCCTGGACTCATCAGTCCAGCTGGGACCCAGCCCTCATTCTGAAAAGCTTATTAGTTCTAACTATATAGCATGCATAATAAAACTGCTCATTTGCTCATTAATATTAAAATGATCATATTCAGAGCCATGGGCATTAAGATCAATCAAATCCTTGGTTTTCAGGTCAGATGTGAGATGTGCTTATGAGTTTTTATGGATTTCGTCCCTATGAGCAAAACCAGCTCTTCCCAGACATGGAATTATGACTGAAATGTCCCTGAAATGAAACAATAGGTTGATATTTTATGAAATGTCTTTGATATTTTAATTAAGATCATTTGCATATATATGGAAAGTGTATTGCAAATAGCAAATTTATACAAACTGTAATTTTGTAAGACATAATGATGGTTATTTGTTTTTTACAAGATCATTGAAAAGTCATTTCTTTGCTGAGACTTACAGGTTTTGTACTTTTAATTTTTAATTTTTACATTTTTATTTTAATGTATTTTTTATGAATAGTGTGTCTGTGCCTTTAATTCTTGCCTAAATTTTCGTTATAAATAAAACTGCTTTCCCAAAATAATACATATTCACATTTAAGCATTTCTTGAAAAATGAAGGTGCGCTTGGAAAAAAAGGTTTTTACACTAAAATGAACCTCTGCATTCCCAGAATGCCGTGCGGCACAACCTCAGCCTGCACAAATGCTTTGTGCGTGTGGAGAATGTGAAGGGTGCTGTGTGGACCGTGGACGAGATGGAGTACCAGAAACGGAGGTCACAGAAGATAACGGGGTGGGTGCTGCCCGCAACACTCTAACAAGGGTTTGGGAGGGGGGGCACGCACTGTCACACTGTCCGTTGGTGAACAGCAGAAATATCTGAATTCTCAGCAACGTGTTCTTCAGTCAAAAAGTGTAACCTTCCAGTTTATGATTAAGCATGGTTCCTTTTTGTTCTTTACCGTTCTGTTATGCACACTGTGCATCCTACATTTGTGCTCTTTACAGTATGAACTCACTGTGAACTTTCCTTGGATTTAATGGGTTAGGCTGCCTTCCTCAGCAGTGCAACTGCACTGTAAATGCATCACAAATGAACATTTTCCAAATGTATGAGGTGCCATGTCTGTCTGCTGTGGATTTACAGGAGCCCCACGCTAGTGAAGACCCTGCCCCCCAGTCTGGGTTACGGAGCAGCACTCAATGCAAGCTTGCAGGTAACTGATGGGCTCTCCTGTGGACCCCCAGAACAGAATATTATCCTTTTGGGACTCTTGTGGTGTAGGGGTGGATGGACAGCCCAGCTCCGTACCTGGGGTGGGCTGGCATTGGGAGGGAGTCAGCCTAAGCACTGTTCTCACTGTCATAAGGGAGATAAGGGCCCCCTGTGGCAGAGGCTTCATTCAGTTCAGTTGTCAAATTCATGCTTGTAACCGATTTTAGTTTTTCCAAGTGTAAATGGAAAATTGTTCATGTTTGTCTTGTCTTGCGGAACATTTTGCATAACTTCTGGTGAGCATGTCATCTATATCAAGCTCATTATAAAAGACAAAGAAAAACTTGAAAGAAGTACTGAGACAGGCGATGCTGACGTATCAGACAGAAAAGACCATGTTTTGCACTGTATAATTAGTTTAATTAGCTTCATCATGTATTATAGCTTCAAGGCAGGGAATTTTATTTGCCTCCATGTTTTTTTACCATCGTTATGTTGCTTAGCTGAAGTTTCATCCTAAGAGGTGAAGAGCTTTTTGGCTCATTTTATGGGGGAGAAATCAAGGGTATATCAGCAGGCCCTGGGTCTTCAGCTGAGCCTGCAGGTTAGCAGTTGCCCTTAAACAAAGACAGTGTTGGCCAGCAGAAAAGAATTCTGATGATAGTGGCCGTGTCTCCCTGTCTCTCCTAGTCTCTCTCTTTTCCTCCCTGTCTCTCCTATCCTACTCACATTGTCCCTCCCTGTCTTTCCGTCCTCCCCTATGCTTTTGTGTCTCTATTTCCTGTCTCACTATTGTCCCTCCCTCTCTTTCCCTGTCCTCCCCTATGCTTTTGTGTCTCTATTTCCTGTCCCACTCATATTGTCCCTCCCTCTCTTTCCCTGTCCTCCCCTATGCGTTTGTGTCTCTATTTCCTGTCTCACTCACATTGTCCCTCCCTCTCTTTCCCTGTCCTCCCCTATGCGTTTGTGTCTCTATTTCCTGTCTCCCTCACATTGTCCCTCCCTGTCTTTCCCTGTCCTCCCCTGTGCGTTTGTGTGTCTATTTCCTGTCTCACTCACATTGTCCCTCCCTGTCCTCCCCTATGCTTTTGTGTCTATATTTCCTGTCTCACTCATATTGTCCCTCCCTGTCTCTCCCTGTCCTCCCCTATGCTTTTGTGTCTCTATTTTCTGTCTCGATCATATTGTCCCTCCCTCTCTCTCCCTGTCCTCCCCTATGATTTTGTGTCTCTATTTCCTGTCTTGCTCATACTGTCCCTCTCTCTCTGTCCCTGTCCTCCCCTATGCTTTTGTGTCTCTATTTACTGGCTCACTCATACTGTCCCTCCCTCTCTCTCCCTGTCCTCCTGTCTGCTTTTCTGTCTCCATTTCCTTTCTCACTCACATTGTCCCTCCTTGTCCACCTCAGTGGTTTTGTATCTCTGTTTCCTGTTTTCCTCACACTGTACCTACTGTCCACCCCACAGGCCGCCTTAGCTGAGAGTAACCTCCCCCTCTTGGGGAGCCCCAACTTGATGAGTGGCAGCTCCACTGGTCTGCTCCAGGCAGCGCACGAGGACCTCAATGGTTCACTGGATCACTTGGACAGCAACGGATACAGCAGCCCCTGCTACTCACCACACGCACTCATGTAAGTGAAGCGTTGGGCCTCCCCATTCCCACAATGCACCACATAACATCTCATTTGGTTTACTTTGTTCACCATGGCTCTGTGCATCAGCTGACCATGGTACCTGTCTATTGATTAAATTTGTAACACTTATGTAATTTTCGCTTTTATTGGTAGGAAAATTGGCCAGTTAAGGTCCGTATGGGAATATGTGGATCTAAAAATACATCCATTAAAAGGAAACCTATTGTTTCAGACTAACCTATAATCAGGGGTCATTACAGATTTACTTTTAATTACTCTGATGTCAGCATTGTGGGGGTCTGGATGTTATATTTTATGTAAGACTGTTCCTATTAATATTTAGCATCCAACTGTGTCATTAATTACTTTTAAAATCTTTGCCGTTCCATCTTTTTTAATGGAGTGGAGACAGGAAGACTATTAAAAATTGATGCCTTGTGGGTTTTAGAGACGTGTTTGTAGGGAATGTCAGATTCAGACATGCTGGTGGTCTGTGTTTACCAGCCTGAGGAAGAGAGCACAGCCTTGGCTGTTCAGTGGATTACAGCCTTTCTCTTCGGGCCCAGATGGTGATAGCCCAGTGCTTTACATAGACTCTGGGCTACACGTCCTGTACTGCTTGCTTCTAATGCACTGATTTTCAGTTATGTCTCTTGATGACCTGCTGATGACCCATCCATAAAAAATTCTTCACCTGAGTGACCCAGTTATGTATATGACTCATGTAGGAGTCTCACAGAGAACATGTGCATGAATATCTTTAAATACTAAATAAAGCTGCTTCCAGTTTGCTCATTTAATAGGACACTCTGTTGCACCATGTGCAGGTCACGGTGACCGAGCCACACTCTGCTTAGCGCGTATGCTAATCTGACACGCTGGAATGAGGAGTATTCTGAGGTTCTGCACAGCATCAGTAGCATCACACACTTAAGCCTGATGTATCTAAATCTGTCTTGTTGTTTAACTAGGCTCATAAATGAACCAAATTTCGAATCACAGCAGAGGCTGCAAGCAGATAACCAGGTTATTACAACGCACACATCTACCGATGGATTATTGCCTAGTATTAGTAATGGACAGGAAATCATTTATGTTAACTATTTTAGAATATATTCCGTGACCCTATTTCAATGCCCTAGTGAACTGGGTCTAAAGATTTATCATGCTAATAATATTCTGTGACTGTTACAGTCAGCTAGGCAGAATATTATTATTATTATTATTATTATTATTATTATTATTATTATTATTATGCCCCCCCAGCCCCGTATTGGGTGAATTGGTGGATGGATTATTACTATAAGTAACGCTTCCCTCATGTTTTTGTTTGTAATTTTTGTTCATTCATGTTCCTCTTCTCATTTTCACTGATATGACATCATTGCAGCCGCAGATGTTCAGGCACTCACGACACTCAGCCCACTTTGCCTTCACAAAATGCCCCCCCAGTTCCCCCGATAGCCCCAGATGTTCAGGCACTCACGACACTCAGCCCGCTTTGCCTTCACAAAATGCCCCCCCAGTTCCCCCGATAGCCCCAGATGTTCAGGCACTCACGACACTCAGCCCGCTTTGCCTTCACAAAATGCCCCCCCAGTTCCCCCGATAGCCCCAGATGTTCAGGCACTCACGACACTCAGCCCGCTT
>JAODLD010000001.1:563522-578604 GCA_026781065.1 Mormyrops boulengeri | reverse complement strand
CCGCTTTGCCTTCACAAAATGCCCACCCAGTTCCCCCGATAACCACAGATGTTCAGGCACTCACGACGCTCAGCCTGCTTTGCTTTCACAGAGTGCCCCCCCACAGTTTCTCCGATAGCCACAGATGTTCAGGCACTCACAACGTTCAGCTTTGCTTCACCACTCATAGCACGTTCACCACTCATAGCTGTCCTGCCCCCCTAAAGTGGCATTTTGAAATTTGTAGCATTTATTTTTGTAATGCTTGGTACTTGTTAGACACCACATTATTTTTAACATTTTTTACGTCTTACATTTACTGTAGGAACTAATTTCTACCTATTTTTCTAGTTTGTGGTTTACACATACATAAATGATAATGAGAAGTGCGGCTGTAGGGTTTACATTCGGCTCGTGACGTAGCCCCAGCAAAAGGAACGTCATCCTCTCCACCATCTGTGAAACGGCTTTAACTGCATTTTAGGATCATATTGTTAAGAAGGCCAAATGGAAATTAATTAACATCAATTAAATGATCATTACCCAGATACTGATACGTGTATATCACTTGGCTTAACTAAAGGTGTTTATTGATGCACCTGCCTTGTCAACTGTAATATGTATTTGTATTTAACTATCGCCTTACAGCCATATTTAATTACCGTCATGTTAAGTTTTGTTTGTTCAGCGGCATTAATAATTCCCTTTTATCACCCACTTCCTGTCTTGTGTTGTCATGTTTAGGAGTTACTCAGACCCTCGTAACCCGCGTTTATTGACAGCTGGCTTGTCGTCCCTTGCCGTTACGAGCCTGATATCCATTTGTTGCGACGTATGTGATAGTAGCTGCCAGATGCGCCAGGCTCAGTGATTAATAGCTCGACCTCGCTGCTCATATTCCTCTTGAGAAGGAGCTCAGCGGCCCTGAATAATAACTAGCATGAGGTTGCTCTTAACGAGAAGGGTGAAAAATAGCGGACTCTGGCTTCAAGCTTCAGGGGGTGAGGGGAAAAGAAATCCTTCTTTTGTCATATTCTTTTGGTACCGGTTCTTCACAGTTTCTCAGTCCACTCCACAAACATTAGCTTCTGTCAACTGGATGCATATTGGCTGCATTCTGAAGCTGAGCTGCTGGGCTTTGTTGACCGAGCTCGGAGGCTAATCACTGCATTGCTCTCAGGGACATACACGTATGTGTGGATTTATTCTTTAAGCTGAATTAATGACATCAAGCAGTACCTGAGTTTTGGAGCCATTTTACTGACTATAAGTAGTTTACCATTATTTGTTTCCTTAGGAGACACATTTGTCCTTCATGGGCTAAATTATATACAGCTGAATTTTGAGAACATGTATCAGGACTGAGTGTCGATATCCAGGATTTCAGGTACAGCCTACTCTGGATCCAAGGAGGAGTGTACCAGAGAACATAGAGATGGAGACTGCAGCTGTTCCTCTCTGTTACCTGCATGTGGCGTTTCTGATTGCTTTTCTCCAGTGGCAGTGGCATTAAACCTTGTAAGCAAACATTTCAGTCATGTCATTGAAAGGTAGTGAGAGGTTAATCCTCCATCATGGAGGCAAGAGCTTCTCACACGGCCCAGAACATTCAGCTCATGAACACATCCAGCTGCTCGGCTGTCGACCACTGACAGTGGAACTGAAGAGTTATGGTGTCCGGCAGGGACGTAAATGTGACACACGTGTGAGCTGGAGGGTCGTGGTGTCCGGCGGGGACGTAAATGTGACACGTGTGAGCTGGAGGGTCGTGGTGTCCGGAGGGGACGTAAATGTGACACACGCGTGAGCTGGAGGGTCGTGGTGTCCAGAGGGGATGTAAATGTGACACACGCGTAAGCTGGAGGGTCGTGGTGTCCGGCGGGGACGTAATTGTGACACACGCGTGAGCTGGAGGGTCGTGGTTTCTGGCAGGGACGTAAATGTGACACATGTATGAGCTGGAGGGTCGTGGTGTCCGGCGGGGACGTAAATGTGACACACGCGTGAGCTGGAGGGTCGTGGTTTCCGGCGGGGACATAATTGTGACACACGTGTGAACTGGAGGGTCGTGGTGTCCGGCGGGGACATAATTGTGACACACGTGTGAACTGGAGGGTCGTGGTGTCCGGCGGGGACGTAAATGTGACACACGCGTGAGCTGGAGGGTCGTGGTTTCCGGCGGGGACATAATTGTGACACACGTGTGAGCTGGAGGGTCGTGGTGTCTGGCGGGGACATAATTGTGACACACGCGTGAGCTGGAGGGTCGTGGTTTCCGGCGGGGACGTAAATGTGACACACGCGTGAGCTGGAGGGTCGTGGTGTCCGGCGGAGACATAAATGTGACAAACGTGTGTTGTTTATTTCAGGCAAGCAATTCACGTCAAGGAAGAGCCGCTGAGCATGGATGACGAGGACTGTCCGTTGTCCCTAGTAACAACCGCCAATCACAGTCCAGACTTCGATGATGACAGAGACCTGGAGGAAGGGAACTTTTCGGAGGACCTGGTATAAAAAAACGGCCCCCCAGACTAAGGCCAAGACTCTGGCCCCCAACTCCCCCAACCCCTCAGACTACAATCATTTACGGCCAATTTTGATGTGGATTTATTCAGCATGCAGCACGGATACAGTCTAAAGAAATGACTGTCAGTGCTCTTTGGGATGCAGAAAATGGCAGGCATTAAAAGCTCGTCCCTTTTGTTTGTTTTTCTAACCCAACAAATACTTCATGAACTCACCTTGTGAACTTGGCCATCGGACACAAGGAAAAAAAGAGTCAGTTTTTGGAAAACGTGGAAGCCAGTTCTGCGGAATGTTAGTTGCCTCCCTCACTGCCAAAAATTAGTTCTGGTTAAATCCAGTGGGAATTTCCAGCCTGCAGAAATTACCACACGTTAAAGGAATCCAGTTACCAGTCACTGCAAACTGTTGGCGATCTATCAGTTGCACAGGTGTAGTATCAGAAATGAGTGACACTGCCTATATGTTAACATTATAAAACCAGATGTTTTTTTTAATTATAGGAACTTCACAGAATTATAATTTTGGCACAACCCGACTGTAAATGACATTTGATACCCAAACATAACCATAGAGTAGATTTACTTTCCTTTTTTAGCGCTGATATGTGTTTGATATGAAACTGAAATCAAAGCGCTAGATGCACTTCTGCATGCTCTGCAGCTGTCTTCATTACCTCTTCTTGCTCAGAAGCTTTGTCTACCTGAAAACAAAGGCAACAGCTAGAAACCAAACGCCGCCAGTGTCCGGGCCCTCAGTCAGGAGCCGCCAGTGTCCGGGCCCTCAGTCAGGAGCCGCCAGTGTCCGGGCCCTCAGACAGGAGCCGACAGTGTCCGGGCCCTCAGTCAGGAGCCGCCACCCTCTTCTGTAGCTTTAATTAGCACAAAGGAAGCTTTCCATCCACCACTTTAAGAACCCCTGGGATCGTGTAGTTTAGCCTTGTACAAAGTCAAAAGACGAATGTTTAATTTGATAACTAGGTGTCTACCTACATAGAGTCTAGAAGGGGTTCTGACTCCATCTTAAGACCAGGGGAGCCAGTGGGTGGATTTCAGCAGGGAGCAGCCATTTGTGGATCAGGAGGTGCACCAACCAAAATGACCTTTGACCTCTGTATATCATAGGAAGTGCAGTTTTTTTAAGTAATCATTGTTACAATCCTCTCTCTCGTTGCTGTCTAGTTTGCATTTCTCACGATGCCCGTCTCTAGTGAACATTCGCACTAGCGTTAGCACAACTTCTCTGTGTCTTTCTTTTTCCACATGGTTTGCTTACAGCTGCATAGAATGAATCTGAAAACACGGTAACCAAACATAAAGGTCTAGTAAAGCCAAATGAACAATAATAATAATTTATTAATCAATATGTTATAACTTATCTGGCTTGGCTGTCAAGTGAGGACAAAAGATTCACAGCCATTGAGAACATTGCATCCGTGATGAAATTATTTTTTTTATGGGTGACATTTGCTATATAATATGTAATTCATCTTGTGAGTATTCATCCATAGCTGTGTAGATATAGCTAGTAAAATAGCTACAAACAGATTAATACTTCTTAACTTTATCTTGTGATTTTTTAATAAGTTAAAATGTATGGAAATAAGGCAGATGTCAGCATGGATTTATTCCGTTTTGCCAGTGTTATCTATAAAAGGGAATGTGGTTGTTTTAATTGTCATTTCTGTTTTTAGTCAAACCAAAGCTACACAGAGTTCTGCCTTTTCTCTTGCAGCATTGTAAAACTAAAAATACCCTCCCCTCACCAAGACTTGAACACCGTCCAATATCTTGGGCACTTGGACTCCCGTGTTTTTGCTAAGACCACTAATGGATGAAAAGAAAATGAACTTTCTGTTGAGCAAAAGAAAAAGAATAGTAAGTAGTATTTGACAGCACTAATTGTACATATGATAGCCGCTATTATTGTGCTGTGTCTACGAAAATGCTTTCCTTTGCCGCCTGAACCAAGGCAGCTCGTAACCTGATTGTGTTTATTGCTTTGCCGACATTTTCAGACTGAGCATCGCTGCTACTGGAGAGCGCGCACGCACACACACACACGGACACATACATACAAGCACATGCAGGACCTGCCTCAAAGGAGCTTGGCTCACAGATGAATTCTAAGGGTTAGAGTCCCGCAGGTAGGATGGAAAGACACAGCCTTCTGGCAGGACCAAAGCGAGGGCCTGGTGTCTCTCAGAAAGGCCATCACAGTCCTCCCTCAGCCTGGCTCTGCCCAGCAAATTCAGAATCATTACATCCACCGGCATGGGACACACCAGCTGCAGGACCCAGTGTGAAAATGACATCCTCAGCATCGGAAACAGTGTCAGATATGCCTGCGCAGTCAGCCGCTTCTATGAGAATTATTAAAACACAGATATAGTGCAGGGGAGCCATGCTCACATGGACGTGTTGGAAATATGTTGGTAGTCTAATAATGAAATGGGTTAATAAGAGGATAGATGGGAACCAAGCTCGCCTAGACTCTCACACCCTAGTGCTAATTATTTTGGGGGGGGGAGGGCAAATGCCACAATCGGCATAGCGATAACCTCTAGGTTTTGCATGGGTTTCATATTTAAATAAAATAAGATTTACCTGAAAAAATGCACAAAAAACATAATAGTGGTTTAAAATAGCTGCTTGCACACACACATACCACAACAAGAACCTCCTAAACGGCGATCTGGGTCTCTGCGAGGATTTTGGTTTGTCTGGGTCTATTTAAAAAATGTTCCGTCTGTACTTGGATAATTTGTGCATCTTATAAAATGTCCATGGACCTTCGCCCCCCCACAAAATAAAAAGACCCAGCCGAGAGCCGTCATGAGGAGACGTAGCGTTTCTGCATTACGGTCACATTTTCTCTGCTCCTCTGTCACTCCCAGCAGAGGACAGCCTCCCTGTTTTTGCGTAGCTGTTGTAGGGCTTTAAACAAATATGTGTATCTATTGCTCGTACCTCTATGTACCTTATGATGCAGTATGTCTGGAAATAAATGAGTCATTGTATTCTACTGTCATTCAGCTGTGGCTGGCAGCTTCAGCCCCTTGTAAACATTTGATTGGAACTCTAGCAAAAATATCCATTTATGTATTTTGTGATTTTTTTATATATATATTTCATTTAGGTAAACTAATTTTTGATACTTTTCATTACTGTGTACTGTGTTCATACCTTGAATTCTCTGACATGTAGAAGTCATGGTTGAGAATTGTAACAACTGTTATTTGTTCTGTATTCATGGCTTTTCACTGCTGAATAAAATAAAGGACCAAAAAGCAGGATGTGAGAAGCAGCAGCTTTCTGCTTTCTCCGTCACAGTTCTGCCCACAAAGCCACGGACTTGGCCTCGCTCCGCCACTGGTCAGCGCTGGCTGGGTGCGGCCCCGTACATACCGCTGCCCTCTGTCTGAGCTGCTGGCATCTCAAAGTCCTTCTCAGACACAGAGCCCTGGATTCCCTCACCTGCTCCATGTTTCTGTAGCACTCTTGACCTTTGATGGAAAGTATTTTTGTGCCGAGTTACATTACATCATTCCGTTTCCTAGCAGATTCATACAAAGCAACATCTACATTCATACAGCATAGAATTTTGACTGATTTATACAGCTGGAAGTCACTGAAATTCTATGTAAATGCATAACTGATTACGGTGCGTAAGGAGCGTGCACTGATACAGTGCGTAAGGAGCGTGCACTGATACAGTGCGTAAGGAGCGTGCACTGATTATGGTGCGTAAGGAGCGTGCACTGATTACGGTGCGTTGCTGCACCCACCACATGACAAACCACCTCAGGGATGAGAACCTGAGTGCAGCCATGTGACGGGCGATACCTCAGCACCACACTAGTCCCAGTGGACCAGTGTTAGGTTTTTTCCAGTGGCTGGAGTGCCCTAGCACCACCAACCTGCCACCAACCCCCAAGTTATTCCTTGTAAGTTGGAGGACCACCTTATAGGGCTGGATGTAGGTTAACATCATACCCAAGATGGGGCAATTGCTGGTTAAGGGCCTTGCTCAAGGGCCCAGTGGAGTAGAGTGATTCTGGGCATTCATGGGATTTGAACCAGCAACCTTCCAGTTACTGGCACAGATCCCCAGCCTCAGGGCTACCACTCCACGCCACTTATTAAGCTTCCTGGGAACTAAAACTTTTCAAGGCAGACAAACTCCAAGGTCACCTCTGAACTGCTGGAACCAAAGTGGATGATGTTACTTTGCTGTCCATCCGATCGTCTTCCAATCACTTAGCCAAGATTTCCTCACATGACCAAGAGAGGCGTATGAGCATTATAAACAAATATTATCTTGTCAGTTCATGTGGTTTTCTGAGGATCTCCCAGAAACAAGCCACTTATTTGCAGCTTGAATAAGGTCTTTTCCTTTTGGGGGTCCCCTTCAAAATTAAGATTCAATTGATATTCAAGTATCGCAATATTATGGTTTTATGAACAATTTTATTATCACAAAAAAACTTTCTGCTGTCATTATGTTAAAGTCAAAATGAGTATTTTATTGCCTGAAATGGGTGTTTTGTTCAAAATTACCCTGTAGCTGGTCTGTAAAATGAGTCACTGGAGAATATGTGGCAGAGTGATGCTAATCAAATCCATTATTATCATGCATATAATGAAAGCACTAGCACTGTAGCAGGCATGGCTGATAGCATTGGCACTGTAGCGGGGTATGGCTGATAGCATTGGCACTGTAGCGGGTATGGCTGATAGCATCGGCACTGTAGCGGGGTATGGCTGATAGCATCGGCACTGTAGCGGGGTATGGCTGATAGCATCGGCACTGTAGCGGGTATGGCTGATAGCATCGGCACTGTAGCGGGTATGGCTGATAGCATTGGCACTGTAGCGGGTATGGCTGATAGCTAGGCTAGGGACTGGGAAGCATTTTTTAATAACATATGCAAGGTGGTGCGATTTTATCTACACCATCTCCAGCGTATCTTTCTTACAGTTTATTTGCATAACCTGGTCCTTTTGTGTTTCTTTCTTATGTGTACATTCTACTTAACGGTCACTTTTCTAGTTCTTCCTATGTAGTTTTTATATGTTTTATTTACCATATTTGATGCCCATTTTACCTCCAGAACCACCCCAAAGGCCCAGAGACACCTTCCTGTTACCTGTAACGAGTCTGCCCATGTTCCTCTGACCTCTCTCATTAACAAGCTGTTTTCAGGCACAGCACTGCCCCCGACTGGATGTTTCCTGTTTATCCCACCATTCTCTGTAAACTTTAGGCACTGTGGCATGTGAAAATCCCAGACGGGCGGCTGCTTCTGACATGCTGGAACCACCAAGTCTGGCTCCCACTTTCACACCACATTTAAAGTCACTAGTATCAGGTGTTATAATGCTTTGTGTATCAGTGAGTGAGCCTCCTGACCCAATCTGAATCCTGTATACAGTATTTAATCATTTTTAGGCACATGATTCTCTGCTTGCCTGCTCGAGTTAGGTGTGAGTTGAGCAGGTGTGAGTTGAGCAGGTGTGCGTAGCAAAGTACTAATGAAGTGCACATGTATGCTGCATTATCTGGATTTAAGTAGTGATCGGAACTGGTAATTAATCCCAAAAAATACTTCAGACTCTTCTCTTACATGACAATAAAGTATAAATATTTTGATCAATTCTACAAAATATAAATATTAATTTATGAAAATAAAGCAGATCCTATTACTGCAGACTTATAAAAATATAAGGTAAAGTACAGACACAGCCTCGTCTAAAACCTCTGAAATAGTTTTGTTCCTATTTTTTTCTTTGATTGCTTTTCTTATTTTCTTTGGTAACTACATCATTTAGTACTGTCATTTGTAAATAATGCATCTGAAAGTGCAAATGTGCAAAACGTACGGCAGTGTTTTAAACCAAGTCTATAAATTGTGCTTTATCTGTGGCTGTCACTGGTGAGCTCTCCTTGCTGCAAAATCACATTCAGCTCATATGCAGTCCTTCCAAGGACCTCCTCCATCAAATTCCATCAATTTCATGCGAATCAGATCAAGACCTAATTGCCAGTTCATCTGAATTTATTAAAAAGAGGTTTCAATTACGTACCACCACTGAATTCTGATGCACCAAATTAAATTAGGACCCTTGATTGTATCTGTCTTAAACCCAGACATAGGCCTACTCAAAAAAAAACTTCAGAAAAGGAAGTTCCTGTTCAGTTAGCCCTTAAAAAATCCTACATTAGTGTGAAATAGCAGGTTAAATCACTTACTGAAGATTTTTAATGACATTTCACTGTTCCTCGTATAATTACCCTTCATCTAAGATATCCTGTAATGATGTTGGACAGTCGAGTTTGGGCTCACTGGCTTTACTTCATTAGCATGTCGTTCCCATTTCACATCACGGGCTTTAATTGTATTGCTGAATATGCACAGCACTGCACTGAGCTCTAATCAAAGTGGATTCACGTGTATTATTCATACCCAAAAATCCGTCCACTTGCTATTTTTTATAAATAAAAGAATACGGAAAATACATCCAGAATACATAAATCAGCTGTCATTTACTTGCATATTCCTGGCCTGTCTTCCAGACATGTGAGCGACCCCATCTCTATTCCACAAGATTATTTTCATCAAGATTAAAACGCAACGACATTAAATATACATACTAATTCCTGCATGAAGTAATCAGATTACAAAGCAGGTGACAGGGCGCCCCGAAATTCAGATGATTGCCCTTAACGAGGATGGAGAAGCGCGTGCATTAAGGGGGGCGAGACGGGGCGCGGTGTTAAAAGGCGGAGAGCCGGATGGGGGGGGGGGGGATATTCGGGTAAAGAAGCGGATTATCCTGTATTTTAGTGACCGATAGCAGAGTACACAGGGCTACTTCTATAGCCTATAAAACGGGCAGAATTCTTTAACCAAAAACAACAGGCTTGGCATTATTGATCTCTTTGGCGTATAGTTATTTCTGCTTTATGTATTAAATTAACATACTACAATCATGTGCTGAACTGCTGGCTTTCTTGCTAAGGTTTTCGGAAGAGAGAGTCCGTCTAGGGACTGGAACCGGACGTACTTCGGTCATAATTTCAGTTCCTATTTCTGTTCAATAAGTTAAAGAAAAACGAGTTACAAAAAATGTTACTTTTCGACTTTGATGTCAAAATAAATATACCCATTTTTAGTACTTTTGGGCTGTTTATACGATCAAACAGATTGCCTACTGCACCATTTAATTAATGTTCTGAAGTCGGTGCAAATTCAACAGCTTTTGCGAATTGAGCACTAAACCTAAAGCCACGTATTAAATATAAAAAACCAGCCTCTAACAAAACAAATTAGGCAGTTTGTGGGGACAATGGGGGGGGGCACATGCCTGCAGACCACACGTGAACATGCCATTATGTTAGACTGGGAAATAAGCATAAATTGCAGTTAGTGTCCTACGCTGGACACCATTAAATGCAGCCTCCACATGAAAGAGAATATATGTGGGAGATGAGAGAAAAAAAGTCAGACGACTGGGCCTATATGCGCCGACTATAAGGCACCCGGTGCTCCTGAAAGGTGTTGATTGCCCGCTGCCAGTACCTGCGTACATGGGGCTATATTCACATTAACGTTTCCTTTTCTTTTCCTTTGATCTGTGATTTGCATTTTGCCGCCCACGGCCAACTCTCCTTGCAAATCATCTGGATAGGATTTCTCCCCCAACATGCTCTCCTCTTTCCTGAGGCTAATACACTCCCTCCGCCTTATCCGTCTCGTACCTGCACTCATGCTCGTACCTAAAATCCTGGAAGCTGCTCCGTCTCAGTACTGCTTGTTTTGGCAGCGTCTGACCTCTAGGGGATGATGGTGGATAAAAAAGAAAAACGTCGGCAGGACGTGAAACAATAAAGTTACTTGCATGGGGACACGGACGGATTTCAGCGCTTAGGCGCAGTGGCAGGATTCGTAAAGGGCGACGGAAAGCCTCGCACAAAAGTGTCAAGCCCATGAAAAGAGAGGAATATAATGTCTTTCCCCATCTCATTGTTGTCAGTCACTCTGCTTTTTAGTTTTTCTTTAAACGATGACATGGCTGCGCAGGGTTTTAAAAGGCGGCGAGGGGTCCCTCAGAAAAGGCAGCACACCCCCTGCCCCCCGTGTCTCTGGACGGTGCCATCGCTGTTTATTCACTGACGATCGATATAGTTTGATGTAAGAGTCAAGCGAGCGCAAAACATCGTGTATCACAGCCAAACACGCAACGCAAAGCTGCACATTAATGCTGCGGCTGTTCAGGATGAATCAAATCGTGTTTTATATTCAAAGGCATAGAAACGTCAAAGCCTGTAAGGGCGCCTTCGTCCCTGACAGTGATTTCAGGTACTGGGGAGACTGGCGAGCAGCGGTATGTCTCATTTCCAAACTGGTATTTTACCCACAATTTGTTGCCAGTGCTCAGAAAAATCTGCTTTGGCATTTCTGCAGCTTTTATTGTGAATTTATTGCATGTATGAATTAACCAATAATAATTATTGCTATTTGTTTATTTTCATGTTCGTCAAATTACAGTATAAAATGTCTTGGAAATGGATTTTTCCACTACATTGGTCATATATTTATGGCGGGTTTCTCATATCTGAATATTAGAAATGTCTTATAATAAGACGACAGATACTTAAGACCATTGTATAACTGTACACAATGGAAAATGCTTCGGATAAAGTTATTTGCAAAGAAGCCAAATCACACTTGTGTTCTACTTAGTGTTTATTAGTATGGCGATACATTTTATTGTATTATTTTATTTATGTATTTACCCACTGGCACAGCCTTTGATAAAACCCACAAAATGAGAATTTTAACAAATAACTTGCCCGTCATCTGGAGCCTTTGGTGAGTGACTACACTGTCTGTGAATGATTTCTTTTCCCTCGAAGGATCGAGGCTCCCACACTTAAGAACATGTGTTGGCGGGGCTCCTGCTTCGAGACAGCAGGCACCTTTCGGCGCCCAAGCCGGCCACAGCCCCCGCGTCGTTATCGCGACAAACGCCAGCCATCTCCGTCTTCACACCGGCTCCCTAACCTTCATTTCGGCGTCCGCGCAGGACCACAGGCCATTGGAGGTGGCGTCGTCTTCCAAACGCCAGTGGCGGTTCTACACCATTTCAACTGGGGGGGGGGGGGGCAGATGCATTTGACCTTAGTGTCCTCCAAGCATTACTTACACTAGATTGCCAGCATTAATTAAGAGGCAAAGACCATTTTGAAAACCCATGTTACTCGTGCAATGCTCTGCAGTCACATTCTACAGTTTTTACAAACATGTTACTCAGTCTGATTTCTTGTTTCTTTCTGATTATTTTGTTTCCATCGTTAACTTCGCTTTTCACCAACTTAAGCGACTCGAATCCGCCGAGAGATTGTGTTTACGTTTGCATTTCGCCTGTTATCAAAATGTTAGGCCACAAATATACATGTACATAATAATAATACATTTATTTAAGACTCAAGTAGCATGCGTATTTGTGGGGGGCATGCATGTTGTCACTGGGGCACTGCCCCCCTAGAACCGTCCCTGCCGAACACATCCGCATCCTTTCTGTCCATGCTGGAGAAGTCGTTAAGACTCCCACCTGGCATTGCACCCTGTTCGCTCGCTCGGTTGTGGGGAGGGTGGATATTGGAACACCCCCACCGCCCCCTTAAATACCATCTGCTTTCCCTCTCTTGGATCCTCACCAAAAGTGAACAGCTGTGTGTCAAGAAGCATTACGGACATGGAAACATTTCTGTTTACAACATCGTCGAGCGTGTCAATTAAATTCGCTAAATTATTCAAATGCAGATCTTCCTTGCTGGGAGAATCCCGCTTAATATTTACTTTAAATTAGCAGTGGAGCGCCCTTTGCAAAAAAAAAAAAAACAAATCATTAAAGATGTATCAGTTGAAATCTGTTTAGATGATTCTCCTGTTAATTGGGTAACAGCATTGCAATTTCAGCAGTGGAGATGGATCGTGGTGAGACTTGCAGGAAGTTCGCTCCCGTCAGCTGCCCTCCTGTTAAATAAAACTGATGTGATGTGGATGGTCGATAGAAGAGCGGCGATACCGGCCAGCTGAAGGTGGGAAACACGACCGAGCGCAGCCCGGCTGCGGGGTAACCCCCACAGATATGGGTAACCCCCACAGATACGGGTAACCCCCACAGATAAGGGTACCCCCCACAAATACGGGTAACCCCCACAGATATGGGTAACCCCCACAGATACGGGTACCCCCCACAGAAACGAGTAACCCCCACAGATACGGGTAAGCCCCACAGATAAGGGTACCCCCCACAAATACGGGTACCCCCCACAGATACGAGTAACCCCCACAGATACGAGTAACCCCCACAGATACGGGTAACCCCCACAGATACGGGTACCCCCCACAGATACGAGTAACCCCCACAGATACGGGTAAGCCCCACAGATACGGGTAACCCCCACAGATACGGGTAACCCCCACAGATACGGGTAACCCCCACAGATACGGGTAACCCCCATCCATCGCACTCTTATCCTTTGAAGAGAAAGAACATTTCACTCTTTCCACCACAACCCCCCCCCGGCGATTAGCCATCGCTGTATACAAGAGAGCCAGGGCCAAAGACTGACAGCAACAGATGTATTTCTGAATATCTCTGAACTTGTGGCATTTTCATGAATGTTGATTTTATTTTAAAAACTTACATCACAGCGCTAAAAAGCATGACACCAAACGGAATTGCTGGGTCCATAAAGAAGTAGCTTGAAATTCCACGAGGGGCAGCATTTTACATGTTTTAAGAGAAAAGTATAGACTCCCCCTTTTTAAAATACCTTTCTCTGCAACTTTGTCTGGATCACACAATATCCGTGTCTTGTCAAACTGCTCCTTCTAGTGAAAGGCTGCTTTTCGATGAATATCTGGGAGACCTCCCCCAGGACAAAGAACGCAAACATGTCCTTCATAAACCGAACTTCATGCAAGTCTAGACCTGCACACAACACAATGGCCTCCTTGCTAAAACACAGTTGGCCAGAATGCTTTTGAAGAGCTGGTGATGGTAACAGCAGTTAATATATTCATGACATTTTTATCTATGTAAATATATTTATACGGCAGTAACCCACTGGGAGTGTCCCCCCTCATAATGACATGCAAATGGAATGTAATACCTAATGTTTTGCTCTGTCTCGAGTGCAGCTCCCAGTTTGGCAATGCCAGGGGTAAGAGGCGTGCTGGGGTGTGGCGGGGCAGATGACATCTTTAATTCATAGTGCCACTGGTGCAGGAATCTCAGGGGCACAAACAGGTAGGGAGGAGTCTCACACAGAGAGGCGCTGTTATCAGATGCTTAGATGACTACGCAGTGCCAGTGAATTGCATGAGATCTGCGTGAATGGGGTGTCCTGTGCACTTGGAGCAGTTTCTTTTGATTTTGGAGTCAGTTAAGCATTTATGAATGTAAACAGTCTAGCTTTTTATGTGGGGAAACTGTGCAAAGCCATCGCCTGTTGGGCTCCAAAGATCATAGGTTATTTTTATCAAAAAAAGCCAACTTGGTAAACTCTGTCAGGCCTGGTGTGTGTGGGAGGAGTTACGCACGTGGTCTGCAGGTACTCCGCAGCGTGTGGAGTTACGCGCACGGTCTGCAGGTACTCCGCAGCGTGTGGAGTTACGCGCGCGGTCTGCAGGTACTCCGCAGCGTGTGAAGCAGCTGGCGTGGGCCACTGTAGGGCCAATTCATAAAATTAACAGTCATCGCGCCATAAATTAAATTCAGTGCACTGCAGCAGTTATCACTGGAACCTGCTTCTTCTGCATCCCAGTTACAGCAGATGAGCTTTAGACTTTCATTTTAAAAGAAAAGAAAACAAATCATCCAGCCACATCTGTTTTCACAGGATCTCTCTCCACAGGATGATATATTCCAGTGCTGGTTTTCACTGCTCCGCATCAACACACTTAGTTACAATAACTGACAATAATTTTTTCTGTGATACTGGTGAGCAGAGTAAGATTCTTATCAGACTTGGGTTTCTGTAAAACCGGAGTGGGGGCAGTTATGGTATTTGGAGGGGGTCACGGTTTGCCAAATGTACATTCCACTGATTCCAGGTCACTGGAGCCTGGTGCCAAACTACCGTCACAATGAACCTGTTCTGAATTTCAGTCGAGTGCAATCCGATGCTGTTCTGGGGATTTTTCCAAATCAGATTCTCTTATTCCAGATAACTGGAGGGCTTCCATTTCACTTACTCTCCATTTTGGATAAAATATAAGGCCTTCATTTTTATATATATATATATATTTTTTTTTTTTTGTACATTTCTGAAGTGTTTCAGCACTTTTTCCACTGTGATAATTAAATGACAATGTGGAATTCAAACCTAACAATGAAAGTACACCATGTTTATCCACAGGATACATTTTACTTAATTGTTTGCCTGTTTAGTTATTTGGCAATAACTAAATTAGACTTTGGAAAGTCCGCAGCCGAGTGTGAAGCGGCTGGGATGAGAATCAGCACCTCCAAATCCGAGACCATGGTCCTCAGCCAGAAAAGGG
>JAODLD010000001.1:529246-540055 GCA_026781065.1 Mormyrops boulengeri | reverse complement strand
TGTTTCTAGTTATTTTCTCCCAATCGTTTCTGCTGCGGTTTGTTGTGACCCCCCCCCCCCACTCGCGGCTAGCTTGTGTTATTTTCTGCATATTTTTTCACTATGGCATCTTGTTGCAGTGCCAAGAAACCCAGATCTATTTGAGTTGAACTGCTACTCTGTTTTAATGCACAGTACATATCCCCATATTTATTTTTTTCTCAACAAATGAAATGTTTCATATTCAAAGTACCAGGCACATTCCCGCTTTTAGTGCGATTGATGACCATGTTGACTGCCTCAGTGTTCAATTTGTAAATATTTTTCTGTGCTCCACACAGTAAGCTTGGCATGTCAATGGTAACTCATCAAGTAGAACATTCCACTAATAATGCATGTTCTCGGGTTCACATCCCAGGGAGCAGACATACATTGTAACCCTTCCCTGTTACTGTACGTCTCCTTGGATAAGATACTCACATCGTTCATCTCACACACCAGTGACACTGACGTGTAACCCAACTTCAGCAGTAGGAAACATGGTGCTTTCATTAAAACATTAATGGTGTAATGACTTGAAAATGAAAGGAAAATTGAAGTAAACAATGGAAGTGACATCAAGCACCTAAGAAATGCATTAGACTGGCAGTGATGTTTGATTTATGGGGGAATCCTGGGGCATCTTAATTAGACCAGTATTCCCAGCAACACTGGAAGGACACATCCTCCTGAGACACTCCTTTAGGTGGCTCCTGGGTCACCCTTAGACCTGCTCTGGTCCCGTGAGCTTGATGGACTTACAACCCCAATTCCAAAAATGTTGGGACATTGTGCAAATTGTAAATAAAAACATTGGAATGATATGGAAATCTCATAAACCCGTATTTTATTCAAGGCAGAACATAGGAAACATATTAAATGTTTAAACTGAGAAAATGTATAATTTTTAGGAAAAAATAAGGTAATTTTGAATGTCATGGTAGTAACACGTCTCAAAAAAGTTGGGACAAGGTCATGTTTACCACTGTGTGGTATCTCCTCTTCTTTTAACAACAGTCTGTAAACGTGTGGGGACTGAGGAGATCAGCTGCTCGAGTTTTGGGAGAGGAATGTTGTCCCATTCTTGTCTGATACAGTTCCTCAACTGTCCTAGGTCTTCTGTGTCGTAATTTTCTTTTTATGATATGCCAAATGTTCTCAGTGGGTGAAAGATCAGGGGTGAGTTTCTCGAAGACTTCTTAACACTACGTCGTTCGTTAGTTCTATCTTTTAACACATAACTTACGAATGACGTAGCGTTAAGAAGGCTTCGGGAAACTCACCCCAGGATGGCTGGCAAGCCAGTTCAGTACCCGGACCCTTCTTGTACGAAGCCATGATGTTGTAATTGATACAGTGTGTGGTTTGGCATTGTCATGTTGGGAAATGCAAGGTCTTTACTGAAAGAGACGTCGTCTGGATTGGAGCATATGTTCCTCTAGAACCTGGATATACCTTTCAGCATTGATGGTGCCTTTCCAGATATGCAAGCTGCCCCTGCCATATATACTAATGCACCCCCATACCATCAGAGATGCTGGCTTTTGAACTGAGTGCTGATAACATGCTGGGTGGTCCTTCACCCCTTTAGTCTGGAAGGCACGGCATCCGCGGTTTCCAAAAAGAATCAAATTCAGATTCATCTGACCACAGAACAGTTCTCCACTTAGCCACAGTCCACTTTAAATGAGCTTCGGCCCAGAGAAGACGTTGGCGCTTCTGATCATGATCTGTTCAAATACGGCTTCTTTGAATGATACAGTTTTTGGCATCTGCGGATGGCACGGCGAATTGTGTTCACTGACAATGTTTTCTGGAAATATTCCTGAGCCCGTTTAGTGATTTCCATCACGGCATCGTGCCTGTTTGTGATGCAGTGCCGCCTAAGATCACGAGAATCCAGTATGGTTTTTCGGCCTTGTCCGTTACACAGATTCTTGGAATCTTTTGATTATATTGTGCACTGTAGATGATTATATATTCAACCTCGTTTTTACACTGAGGACCTTTTTTCTGAAATTGCTCCACTATTTGTCGGTGCATTATTGGGGGGGGGTTGGTGGTCCTCTGTCCATCTTTACTTCTGACAGACACTGCAAATCTAAGATGCTCTTTTTATACCCAATCATGTTACTGACCTGCTGCTAATTGACCTAATTAGTTGCAAATTGTTCCTCCAGCTGTTGCTTTTTTTGCACCAGTAACTTTTCCAGCCTCTTATTGCCTCCGTCCCAACATTTTTGAGACGTGTCGCTGCCATGAAATTAAATATGAGCCAATATTTTTCATGAAATATAGGAAAATGTCTCACTTTCAACATTTGATATGTTTTCTTTGTTCTGTTGTGAATAAAATATGGGTTTATGAGACTTCCATGTCATTGCATTCTGTTTTTATTTACAATTTGCACAACATCCCAACGTTTTTTGGAACGGAGGTTGTCATTCTCCTCCCTGACACCCTCTCGCATTCTCTCCTCCTGGGCCCTCCAGACTGCTGTGTCCACTGCATCCTGGCCTGCCTCTTCTGCGAGTTCCTCAGCCTGTGCAACATGGTGCTGGCACAGGCATCCTGCGGCGGCTGCAGCTCAGAGGCCTGCTGCTGCTGCTGCGCAGATGACCTGGGAGACGACTGCAACTGCCCCTGCGACATGGACTGCGGCATCATGGACGCCTGCTGCGAGTCCTCCGACTGCCTGGAGATTTGCATGGAATGTTGTGGGATCTGCTTCCCCACATAAAGGCCCCCCACCTGCTCATGCTCGCCCCCTAGTGGCCACTCCACATTGATTCCCAAGAAGTTCAAGATCCCCCCGATTCTGTCATGAACTTCAAAGAACCACAGACAAACTCTGAAGGTCCTCAGTACAAAGATATCCAGATGGTCCACATGGACACTTTATCGACTGCCATGATAATGGTAACATTTTTTACAATAGATATCCTGTATCAAAATTAGTTTTTATAAAGGCAATATAGTTTCCTATGCTACACTAGGGCTTTTAGCAACATGCTACATTAGTGTAACGTGACGAGAAACTGTACATCTGGTATAATGGGATGGTGTGTGTCAGTCACAGGCCGCCTGCACAGACGGTGATGCGGAAATGTCCATCTTACTGATTCCAGAGACGCCAAAGAATATTCTGGAAGTCTAAGAAACATGGAAGCTACATGACACTGTATCTCCTTGCAGACCATCCCCTCAACCTCGATAGAGTAAATCAGTCACTTTTTCTGTGAGAAATCAGGGTTTGTAATTAAAGTCGTTATTGTATTAATCTTGGACGTTCTGTATCGTAAAGAGCAAATACTGTAGAAGTAAAAAATTCTTTTGTTTTAACATCGTCTACTGTAGCTTGCTAAACCCTTAAATCATTATCCAGTTCAAGCACACAAACTGTAAGAATGTAGTTTGTTAGGATGCATTTTGCTTTCCCAGCTGACTGCTTTAGATTCTGTAAGAAAAGGTGCAGAAACTCTTCAGAAAAAGCAGCGAAGAGTTTGCTGAGACCACATTTTTTTGTTTCCTTCGATGGTGAAGAGTCGGCTTCAGCCAGGATTTTAACATTGTGAAATGAAACTGTTTTACTATCAAACTAATGGGTGAGGTTTTTATACTAATTACCGAAATGACCTTCCTGGAAATGTTTAAGGGACATTAGTTTATCTTCTGTGTCTCTTGGAGCAAATTTATTCACTCAGCAAATGTTTAGTGGGATGTTTGAGTAGCAGCACATCTACCAGCCTTTAAACTGGACTCTTGTTGGGAATACTGGCTTCCAGGACTGAAATTTCAGTTTATTTTGTTTTCAGTGTTACTATGTAAAGGTTTCTCCATCTCTGTAACGTAGTGACCTGTCTCAGGATCAGTGAACTTTTTTTCCCTTGTCATATGGCTAATTTCTTATGGTATGTGTTCAAACCAAGCTGATGTGATTCTCAGCGCGCATTTTCTTCACGTTAATCGTCATTATTCAAATAGTACTCGTTGGAATGTGTTCCTGGAAGCTGAAAGTCATTAATAACCCACTTGGGGGATCATTGTGACTCCAGCCATGATAAGTGACACTGGATTGTGAGCAAATCAAAGAAACGCAGAAACGGTATGTTTTACTGTACCAAAAATGCACGCTAATGTGGGTCGGCAAAAATCCCGTCACACACGGCAAGCCTGTGACGCTGGATAGGAACAACGCAAGTCTTTGGCTTACTTTACAATATTAGGGAGTCTTATTTGGGGAGGGTGCCATCATTTTCCTTGACTGATATAGAACCATATCTGTAATCCTGTGATTTGGACAGTGTGTGTGTGTGTTTGTTTTCTGCAGATCATCTCTGCAGCACAAGCTGCACACTAATACAGCTAAATACTAAACTAAGGCTTTTCATTTCGATTGCTGATGTTTTTACTACTAGAAATTATTTGCTGTTACCTGGGAGAACAAGAAAAATGTGAAAGTCTAGTTTTAAAATAGCTTACTTATCAGCTAACACAGTGGATTTCTTATTCAGATCATAGATCCAAATGCTCTAGGCGTTCAGAATGAGCTCCCCTTGATAACGTTAATAGCATTTCCTGTGTTCTATACTGTAACTTCTGTCATTTTGTTCTATACTGTATCTGACAACATTCATAATCCTGCTTTTGCTGTATTTGTCATTTTGAGTTATTATGGTGAACACTATTTGGAAAATAAAACCAATTTCCTTTGAGTAGCGGTGACGTGGTCATCATGTGCTCTCTGCCGAAGGAGCCCTTCCGCCTGCCAGTCCCTGTTCCTCTATGAGTCTGGCTCCGAGCCGCTTGGGGTGACTCATAGAAACTTGATATGCAGCTGGCCTCCTTTCATGTGAAAGGGACTGGCAGTGATTAAGAGTTTGAGTGTTACACTGTGATTCACTGTCGGTTGTTGCTAGGGAAAAAATGAACATAAATCCAGATCTGTACATTTTCTCATTAGCCGAGTTTATGGTCCCAGAAAAAAAACAGATGCACGACTGTCACATGACCGTCACGGTTACTCCACATACATGCCACTGGTGTGAAGCAGCATAGAATCACCATGGTGGTGCAGGGCTCGATTTGGGTGAGCTTTGTGGTTTCCATGGTGACGATCACCAGCCCCCCACCCATAGGTACATATTAATGAAACACAGCTGGGCCTGGTTGGCCTAATTGTTTCATTAGGGTTTTTATAGGGTCATCTGGGTGTATTCAGGATAGATACCTACAGTCGGGTGGGACTTTTCCACCATTTTAGCTTTCCTTTATAAAAGGGCTGTTGTTCCCATTTTGTTTTGGTATTTCCTAAAATAGTCATTTTTTTGGTTAAGCCTGGTGACACGGTGCCTGCACTCCACCGCACAGCTGCCGCCTGCAGCTTCTCTCCCATTCTCAATCCCCATTATTCACTCCATTTCTGTGTTTTAACTGCCAATTCAATTTATTTTTATATAGCGCCTTTCACAACAGAGTCATCCCAAGGCGCTTTACATGGATGTGTTGTGATACATTACAACATCAGAAAAGAAATAAAGAACGACAGACGAGAATGGAGGAGAGGAACCAAAAGTCCTAAGTAAGGAGAAATAAACCCCGGGCTGCCCGACGTCCCGGGCGGACTAACATTCCTGAAAACAGACAAGAGTGGACTTGCTTGCTAAAAGCTGGCTGTAAGCAGTGACTAAGGATCAAGACAAAGTCCATCAATGAGTCCATTATCCACGTTGGCCTGTGTCAGATGGCCAAAGTTCATCGATGAGTCTGTTCTCCACGCCAGCCTGTGTCGAGTCTCCATGAAGGCCACACCCGCGATGATACAGTTCGTAGGTCCCATTCGCAATGTCACCCCTCCATGGGACTGATGCAGGACTCCAGCTCAGATGGTGCCCACCCCGGGCTCCATCCGGACATGTGGGAAGGCGGAGAACATGGATGGTCAGGTAGATATAAATGACACTACAGCAGCACCAGCAGCCATAGTTACGGTGTGTTAAGCTGCGGGTAATAAGCTAAACTGAAGTAATGGGTCTTCAGTCGAGATTTAAAGACCGAGACCGAATCGGCATCCCAAACATAGGCTGGTAAACCATTCCACGATATTGGGGCCCTGTAGCAGAATGCTTTACCACCTACTGTCACTTTATTTATATGTGGAACAACAAGGAAACCTGCACTCTGTGATCTGATTGGACGATGCGGCTTGTGAACTTGAAGTAATTCTGTCAGCTAGGCAGGAGCTGGACCTTTAAGTGCCTTATAAGTAAGTAGGAGAACTTTGAAGTCAATCCTGAACCTAACAGGAGAACAATGCAAGGAACTAAAAACAGGGGTTATGTGTTCAAACTTCCTGCTCCTGGTGACAATTCGAGCTGCTACATTTTGAATACGCTGCAAGGTATTTAGTGTGCAGTGTGTGTTCCCAGGTAACAGAGCATTACAGTATCTAACCTACTATATACAAAGGCATGTATCAATTTCTCTGTGTCTTGAATAGTAAGAAATCGTGGCAGTTTGTTGATGCGGCGTAGCTGTAAGAAGCAGGCCTTCGATACTGCACCTACATGTGATTTGAATGAGAGGCTTGTATCTAAGATGACATCTAGGTTACGGGCTGAGCTGTGGGGGAAAGTTCAGCCCTCTGGAGTGGAGTGTGGAGATTATAAAACTCCTATCTGCAGACCTGCCTCCAAACAACACAACCTCGGTTTTCTGAGTGTTTAGTGATAAACGGTTTTCAGTCATCCAGGTTTTAACTTCATTAAAGTAGTTAGCTAAAGTGACAATAAATGCAGTGTCATTAGGTATAACTGAAATGTATATTTGGATGTTGGCTGTTCACAAAAGTCACATGGTCAGCGGTCTGAATGAGTCACATGGTCAGCGGTCTGAATGAGTCACATGGTCAGCGGTCTGAATGAGTCACATGGTCAGCGGTCTGAATGCTGCACCTGTGTAGTGCGTGCTCCATTCTTCATCTGCTCTTTAGGACTTGTCATGTTTTTTACATGAGTGACGCAATAGATCATATAACTACGCTTGCATCAGGAATCACTGAGGAGTGTGCAGGCGTCTCTCAGAGATGTAGCTGGGGGGGTATGAGTGCTCAGGCGTCTCTCTGAGATGTAGCTGGGGGGGTATGAGTGCTCAGGCGTCTCTCAGAGATGTAACTGGGGTGGTACATGTATTTAATACTGTCTAAGATGGCCAGTGGTATCTGTAGGTATCTGTAGGTATCTCATAGCAGCAGTCTGGCTGCCACATTCCCTGGAGATTTTCAGACATACGTGCTGCACATTTCACCTGTAGTGAGGCTCACCAATGACCTGGTAATGCCGCTCGCTGACCTCTGTCAGGCCCACTCTCGCCATTAACCTTCTAATTAAGCCAGACAATGTTCTGCTCTGTTTACCCCCTGCCAGTCTCAGCAAGCCCTTTCATTCCTCTTCTGTTTTCTGGCTTTTCTTATGCATTCCACCCCTTAAATTACCATCTCATTTTCGATAATGGGATCTGGAAGTATTCTCACAAACCCTTTCACTTCAAAATGCATGGGAGGCATATATTAAAACAGGCAAAGGAAACCTTTTGCAAAGTCTGCCACCTTTGTGCTCCTTATCGGGCCCCTTTTGTTCATTCTGGTGCCCGTGTCCGTTCATTATTAGCACAATCATTTCTGTTAGCAAGGCTGTATTCTCAGGCTTCATAAGTTCTGCTGGCGAGAAAACTCCTTTTGCAGCCCAGTATCTGGGAAGTCAGTGGGAGGTAAGCACCCAAAATCACTCAGGGTCAGAAAATCTGGGTTGTCAGACCTGTAGTTCTGTGCTTTAGATACATTTTAAAAATCTGTTACTATATTTACTTTGTACCTCAGTTATAAAACAGATAATGTCATTTTTAGAACAGCGGTTTCCACAGTAAACTCAGTCCAGCATATTGTATACTGTACACTGAATAAATGGAATCATTTGTTTCAAAAGGATGTAAATAAAAATGCTCCCATGTATATGAACTATGTTAGGTAACATCTCCCCCCCCCTCCACCTCATCTAACTCCCGTCATGCACTCCTTCATTAAGCTAGAGAATACTGACCGCGCCTTGCTCTTTCTTGCAGTTCCATGGTTTGGGGGTTCTGTAGCCATCATTATTATCCTCTCATCATCATCTTACATGGCTGCGTATCCAGAACGGGGTTGCAGTTCGCACACACCCGGAACAGGGGGCCAGAGATGTCCTGGACAGGGTGCCTGCCCAGCAGACTGCACGCTTTATCTTACACTATGGGCTGTTTCGATTAGCCAATTCACGCAAGCCTTTTTTGAATTGTCGGGGGCGGGGCCAATTCTACCATTTGACCCTTAGGGGGGGCTCAGCACCCACAAGATATGGGACGGTCTCTAAATGGATTTAGAATAATAATTTTTTGGGGTGGCTGAGATCCCCTACATAGGGTCAGGAATCACCGGTGGTAGGAGGAAACATGCATAAGCAGAGAGGATATAGATGCTGTGAGATTAGGGTTAGGGTTAGGGGATAGGGTTAGGGTTAGGGTTAGGGGTTAGGCAGGAATTGGAAGCGAAACACTGGAGGCGTGAGGTTGTGTCGCGAACCACTAGCCAATTATACTGCTGCTGTCGGACGGGGGGTCTCAGACTATAATAGAGTAAGATGTGCAGTGCGGTGAGCACAGACACAGGGGCAGTAATGTCACTTTCAGGGGGAGGGTTCGGGTTACGGAATCAGGACCATCATGAAAATCCCTCTCCTGAGTCTGACCTACAGTGTACAGGAGCCGAATCCTTTAGAAAATGAATAAAGCACCACACAAGGACAGTAGGTTCTAGATATTTACATGTCTGTTTTTCACAATACTGTCATTTGACCATTTAAAGCGAGTTTATACCTAACAGTCTACAATATAATTCTGCAGAATATTTAAGGAAGATTGAACTGATGTCAGTTTAAATAGGTCCCACCGGATCTTCACCAGTCATTTCAATTCAATTCAGTTCAGTTGTATTTGTATAACCCATTTTCAAAATGCAGACAGACAGAAAATCCAAAATAAATTCAAACTTGTGCACCAAATTCTTGTTTTTGAAAATCATTGACGAGGTATAATAATGATTCCACCCTGGAAAAAGAACGGTTCAAATAAATCACTAAAACCCCAAAATTAATATTACATTCACGCCCCAGATGTGTGTATGTAAACTTCTGAGCACCACTGGATTTCTTTGTCTGTCTGTCTGTCCGTCTGTCTGTCTAATGATATACATTCATATATGTTACGCGGGCTTTGCTTCATACTATTAATGGCTCAGTTATGCTGCTTTTTAAACTATTCCACACCAATTAAAGATCTGAAATGATATTCGACATTTTCATGTTACCATGCAGCACTTCAATTTCCCGTGGATTTTGGCATTCTCCTGCATTATTAAGCCAAAAAAATAAAATAAAAAATTGTGCCTGACACGTGACATAAAAACATAAATGGGTTTCATTTTGAAGATCAGTGTTTTTTAACTAAGTTCACCGCTAACATTCTAAATATGTAGAAGTCGCTTCGGTGGTGCCGCTGCGGAGGAGAACCTGACAGCGTTTAATCTTTGCGGGGACCCGCGATCGCATCCCGGCGTTAGGGTTTCTGACGGCTGCCGTTTTGAAGTGTCGCCCGATGACATCTGCTTCGGATGCAAGGCAGTAGGATGCCTTCACGATTATTCTTTTTTTTCCGGAAAAATGGCATGTTATGCGCCTTATCTTTGTCTTCCACATCAAGGACCGTGTAAGCGGGCTGTCTGTATCTCCGCTTGTCTGCGCAGCTCCTGCGGGGAGAAAACCCAGCAACTTAAGCATCGGAGTAAATTCAAGCTCCGCTAGTCACCTTTGTTAATTTAAAACAGCGGAGTCAGGCATGATTGAGAAAGACGTGTGGAATGAGAACAATTTTTATATGCTTCAATATGTATCAAGCTGTACAGTATAACTGGCGTTACTCTCACTGTTTGCTAGTCGCTAATCGGATGTTTTGGTTGGAAAGTTGTTTTATTGTAGATTTTTATGAACATTATTAGATCTTTCAGTTATTTAGATTTTTTAAAAGTCATTTTATGTAATTTTTTCAAAGGTGTTTAACCAAGATGGTGTTGAAGTGATTTTGAAAAAAGTATGTCTCTGAAAATCATCTCACCACGTGGCCTTTTAAAATAAAATAAAATCCTTCTATTCACAAAGTAAACATTAACTTATCCGCAAAAGGCCAGTGTGTGTGCGGGTTTTTGGGGTAACTTCCAGATCAATGTCCAATCCCAGCTGTGAGCCAGTCAGTCCTCTCTTTAGTCTAATTACGCATTTGCAGCCCAAAGCCACATATACAGCAGCCCTTTCTGGATTAGACTAACCACCCCTGATGTAAAGTAGTCCGAAATAAAATATTTGATTTTCTGCTGTATTTAAGTTGTCTGTTACCTGTCAACACTTAAGAAAAATAGAAAGTCCAGACATAATGTAGGACACAAAATTACACCAAGGCACTCTAGCTAAATTAAATAAGGGGCCAGTCTGGGAGGGGTTTAGGCCATAATAGCTGATATATAATGGGGGTATGAATGGAACAGGGATCTTACATGTGTCACGATCGGGCTGGCGGCGAGCGAGCCCAGGTTGCGGGGAAACAGGCAAACAAACAGGGGAAGCATACGAGGCAAACGTCAGCAACAATACAATGACGGATCTGGGGAATACGGACTAGCACGCAAACTAAATACACAAGGAAACGAGC
>JAODLD010000001.1:500632-511575 GCA_026781065.1 Mormyrops boulengeri | reverse complement strand
CGATCTAGAGAGACAGGCACAGTCTACAGAGACAGGCACGATCTAGAGAGACAGGCACAGTCTACAGAGACAGGCACGATCTACAGAGACAGGCACAGTCTACAGAGACAGGCACAGTCTACAGACAGGGATGGTCCATACACAGAAACAGGCACAGTCTACAGACAGGGATGGTCCATACACAGAAACAGGCACAGTCTACAGACAGGCACAGTCTACAGAAACAGGTACAGTCTACAGACAGGCACAGTCTACAGAAACAGGTACAGTCTACAGAGACAGGCATGGTCCGCACACAGAGACAGGCACAGTCTACAGAAACAGGTACAGTCTACAGAGACAGGTGCAGTCTACAGAAACAGATACAGTCTACAGAGACAGGCACAGTCTACACACAAAAACAATAATATGCAAATAGTTCTCATTTACTGGTATAGGCCCACCCACTGATATATACCTGCCAGCAATCAATGCAGGAAATAGTAACTAGATCATTCCATTAATTGTTTTAATCTTCAGTCGTCTCATAAGCGATCCCAGTGAGCCCACCTGGTGCAGCAGGCCACTCTGTCATTTTCTCCCTCCATTCCTTATAATTACTCCAGGAACAGCAAACATAACCAAAATTCTTAAGTTAATATTAAATGTAATTACTACACCACGCTGTGTTACATGGTATGGTGCACAGTTGAAGCCAATAACTATAAAAGCTAATTAAGTTGAAATGGGCCCTCATAGGCCTGTGTTTTTAAATAATGACTGTATTATAATGAACTTTCAACTTGATGTTTGCCTGAAGGATAATAAGACATTAAAAGAAGTAGTTATATCTCACCCCTGCTATAAGAAATTTAAATTTTATTTGAATTTCGTTGAGAACTCAGGGAAGCAAATTCCTACCTGTGTGTGAGTGCGAATAATTTTTTTAACAATGTAAAATGACAAGTTCTGTCCGTTAATCTCTGTCTCTCCAGCCATGTTCACTTTCAAATGAGATGATTAACAAGCACCATGTCAATGGATAGAGAGGCCCATTACACATTTGTGACAGTAAATTACAGTACATTTACAATCCAAATGAAATTTCATTAAGAGGGATATTGGAAAACGCCAGACCTGCTTGACTGTCGACGTGTTCCGCTATCGCTAGTGCATTGCATCAGTGCCCCCTGTGGTTGAATGTATACCTGCAGGTTTGCGTCATTTTAAACCCAAAGCTGGCATTACTGTGCAGCTTCCTTCCTTCATTTTTTTAAATATCAAGCTAGGGGGAAATGGTTTTGCTGGTTACTGCTGCTTTTTGTTGTCAAGGAAACACTTTGAGGCTTGTTGTTAGTTTGTGTGTGTGTGGGTGGGTGGGCATATTTCAAAGTGCAGCGAAATTACGACTCCGCGTTTCTTCCGTGCCGACTAACGCCGCTAAACGAAAAGCGAGAATCGCACGAGCGTAGCTACGCCGTCTCGCTCCAGCGACGTCGCCCACGTTCCGCCAGCGGACCGAGGGCCACATTAGCGCGTGAGCCCTGCAGATTTGGAATGATTACACTGGCGCGATCAGGGGGTAACCCAGTGTAATCCAGCCTTTCAGATCCCAGCGCATCTCAGTTCTCCCACTTATTTCCCTCATTCCGCAACCTTCGCTTCTAACTAATTCAGCAGGCAATCACTGATCTTCTCTTTCTTTTTGGACCAGAGAGCATGACATAAAACTTGCTTCGTATGACTCATTCAAGAAAGAAAACCTGGCAGCGTTGAACTGCCGCATCTCAGGCCCGATCACTGCCATATTTTGATAACAATTACGAGTGTTTTCCACTGGAGCTGGATGTTAAATTGTTTTTATTTTAATAGGGCGACGCTACATCTGCTAACACATATCTCAGTGGATATAAAGCACATCTTTTCTTCTAGCATATATCTTGAAAACAGAAAAAAATCCTAAGTGGATTCCACTAAGAACGTAATTCAAGAGAAATTTCCTTTAAATAATTCATATTCCCAACTACTCATGGCAGTATAAGACATTGCTCTAGTAATTCTATGACGCATCAATGTTTTATTATTATTTTCCACCTTGTTTTTTAGATTACATTAGATTACATGATAAACAACCAGTTGCCGTCGATGTAACATATTGCACTATTTTGCTTCCCTGTAACGAAAGGTGGTGTCACTTCACCGTGGTTCAATTTGATGTTGTAATGGGAATGACAGGGTCTCTTTGACAGAGAGTTCGGCAGTGCGGCGCATAGCTCGCAGTCTGGCGCCTGTGATCATAAAGGGTCGGTGAGGGGGAGCCGAGCCGAGCGGAGCGGAGCGGGGGGGGCGCCGATTTGAAGCCGCTTCGCCGCGGCCGTGTGAAGTTGGCAGGTGACACTTCGCCTCGCTCTGATGTTCGAGCGGCGCGGGCGCGGGCGCGGGATGCTGCCGGTAAGCAGCGTGGACGGGGACGCGCCCGTGATGCGCGGCCCGCTTACGGATGAAGCACATCAAAGAATCACCGGCGACTATTACAGGCAGGCAGGGCCAAGAAAATGAAAGGGAAGATTCCGGGAGGACCGTCGGGATTTCAAACGCGTCTCTAACGTGGAAAGCGAGCGTATCTGTACGGGCTGAGCGGAGCGCAGCATTACAGGACTGGGCCGGATTATTATACACATACTGGGCTCTGAAAGCGCGCTTAGCCGCCTCTGCCCGCGGCACGGCGGAGGACACACAGTCAGCCAGACACAATGGCAGGCTACGCTAAGGCCAGGGCCTCTTTGCATCTGACTGCTGCTTCCCTAAGCTAATACGACTTCGATTGTCCCAGGGCAGATGCACAGGGCTGGACTTATTCCGCATATCATGCATGTATTTTTCTAGCTGTAAATGTTAGAAAAGCAATTGGGTTCAAGTCAGTCTTGAGTGACTGTCTCTGGGCTGCTTGCTCCGCTTGTCAGCCCTCATTTAGCGCCATGAGCGGGAGTGGAAACAGCTTCCGTCCGTAACCCTGACAGACATATTGGCGTAGCGCGCAGATTGGCTCCTAGTAAATAAAACACGCCGCGTAAATATGGCTGTGGAGCGGCCAGCTGATCGCCCGGGGGGGTGAAGGGCTGCCAGTGAATGAACGTCTTTCTCAGCCTCGTATTTGTCAACCGCTGGCACACGCGCACTAACAATCCACCCCTCCCGCCTGGATGTGTTTGTCGTCACAACAGAGGAAAGGAGAGCTGGGAAACCCCCCCTGGATGGGAGTTCCCTCTCAGATAAACAGAGAATGGAGGACAGCCAATCACAGGAGGACATGCAGGAGCGTGGCAAAATTAAAAGGACGTTTCCTCCGCAAGATGGCCTGGATTTTTTACAGTTTGCAGTGAATAAAGATGTGAGGAGACACTGACATTAACATTCACCTCACAGGATTACATACGGACGGCTGTTTTAAAGCAGCAGCCGACAAAACAGAAAACAGATTTAAAATAAGAATCAGAAGAATGACAGAATCCAGAGGCTTGCAAAGCGTCGCCAGCCAGCTAGTAAAGGCTGTCAATTGAACCCATTTTAACTAATCACTAATCACTTAATCACTGAGTGATTAAGATAAATCGTCTTTGAGACTGTAAAAACAAATGTTTTAATTTTAGAACAGCCCTCTGAGGTAGTGATGTTGTGATGTAGTAGGGATTGTCTATGTTAAAACTGTCTACAGCCCAGTTAAGTACGAAACAATAATTACATTCGTTCATTCTGTGTAATTAAAAAATCTAGATAATAGTTACATTTTTGTCATTTTTACATATTACAATTAAGAAAACGGTTATGGTTACGGCATATAAGGGTTTTAACCAGGAAATAAGCAGATTAATGGTTTTTAATGAGTATAGCGAGGTGGAAAATGTGCACCGTCCCTAGTTTTCAGACGGCGCTTGGCCGCCGCCGTGGAGACGTGAGGGCGCGCGCTTCCCAATAAGCCCCGCCACATATGCGCTGCGTTAATGAAATTCATTTGCATGTATAATTTACTATACATTACAAAACCAGGCAATCCGTTTCAAGGTTAAGCCTCGTTTGTCAAGGCTAACCTTCATTTTTCATTTAACCACCGTTCTTTTTTGTCTTTAGTAAGAACAATGAACAGTAAGTACCTTAAATCAATAAGAGATTCGAGGATGGCAGCAGTTATATCCTCAAGGATTGTTTCTGTTCTTTGCCCCTCCTCGTCATTGATACTGAGGGTATGTGCTGTTATAAATGAAGGTTTTTCAGGGAGTAGAAATATTTCTTGGAGACCTTTTTAATAAAACTGTGTGTAATTGTAACGAAAACGCTTTCTAAACTCAGTGTGGCAACAGGATGGGGGTGGGGGCTACGCTGTTCTCTCTGATTTATGGGCGCATTTGGTTTAATCCCAACATATACAATAATATTCCCTAAGAATCTCATTATCAGAAAGTGATGAAGCCAATATATTTTACTTTAGCGTCGCGGAGACATAATCGGGGTGACCACAGTGTGAGGAGTGTGAGAGCTACGCGATGCGGCCAGACTGGGGGGTCACAGTGGTCTTTAAGGTGGCCGCGATCTTTTCTCCCCTTTGTAATTTTTTTAATATGATCAAGCGGATGGGGTGTTGTCGATTTCATCTCGGGAGAAAAGTCTGAGCTTATCCCAGAGTAATGAACCTGGTGGCCTTTAAGGGCCCCGCCGGCGGGGACATGCGGCTTGCTGCGCTCTCTGTGCGCCATGTGTCGGAGGCGGCCTCCGGGACTCCAGAAGTGCGCAGTGACAAAAGCGAGAGTAGCGACTGTCCCTCACTCATAGATCTCGGCTGACATTACAGTGCTGAGCGACACTGAATGGCTCACTGCTTTCTCACTCATTCATGTGACAGCTAACAGCCTATTGCGCCTAATGATTTCCTGTCATGTTCAGCCTGCAGTGTAACTGCATATTAATTATTATCATGCAATGGACACATCAGCTGAAAAAAATCGGCTTCCTATGAAGGCTGTCAAATGACTTTTGTCTAAGACTGTTAGGAAGTGTGAGCCGTTTGAACCTTTGCATGTACTGCACAAGGTTTAAACGATAGGCCTGTTACAGTCGCAGAGTTATGATTTCAATATCCATGCTCATAAAACAATAGCTACCACTATCTGTGCTTCGGGTCATGTTTCAGTTTGAATTTATCAGGGTTGTCCACTTTGGTCAGCTGGATGGTGAGAGATTTTCAATTAGAGGATAGTCTGCACACTCATTTCCATGTATGTAACAGTTTTATTCCCTTGTAAATAGTCTGTAGGGTTTGCAAACTACTCCAACATAGCTTGATGTAGCTAATTCTATGTTTATCATGGAAAAATATAGATTTGCCGCAAGATTTCTTGTGTAAAAGTAAGAGTCAGATAGTGTGTCACACCAGATGCGTGAGAGTTGGTTTATTCAGAAGTTAAGTCAGCACAACATCCTGAAAGAATGTTTGATTTTTGAACTTTCCAGTTGTATTAAAGAGAATTACAGGTAGAGATTATCTACATATCCATCCATATATTTTCTATAAACCAGCCACACATCCGAGTGTGTGAATGTGCATGTGAGCTAAACATCTCATGGAGGTAAAATGACACCATTATGAAATTAATTTAGTACCTATTTGTGCTGGACTGTATTAATTTGTGCCTTACAGTGCATGTGTGGTTATTTGTGAGTCACTTTTAAGTATTTAACGTACAGCCCCTAATGATAATCCTTTATCTGCCATTTGTGAATATAGGCACATTGGAATTCTTCTCTTCCTGGCCCCATCTTGCTCTTCATAGCTTGGGGGTCACAGCACAGGGTGAGCCAACATGTGGTGCCCCTGTAGCTGGGGGTTAAGGGTCTTGCTCAAGGTCCCACAGACATGTGACTGTTCTGTCGAGGCTGGGGCTCGAGCCAGTGATCTCACTGCTCCCAAACAAAAGCACTAATGCCCCTGACTCTGCAGAAGCCAAGAGGCCTTGATGAGGGATTTTAATGCCTTTTGTGAATCTACATAATATACAGTGTAACATAAATAATGTCCAGGGATTTATGTTGACTTCAGCTCCAGTCATTTTGCATCAGCCTACAATATATTTATGCTTCCTGTGGTAAAATGAGGGCATTTAAGAATTAAGGTCTTACCTAATAAAACACATCGGCTCACAGAGCATAAAAATACTGCAAGCGCTTTTATCCATTCATCCATTTTCTGTAACCACCTGTACTGTCCAGGGTCACGGGGGTCTGGAGGCAGGGAACAACCCAGGATGGATCCCAGGATGCATCCAGAGGAAACCCCATGATGACACGGGGCGAACATGCAAACTCCACACACATGGAGCCATGGTGGAGGCTCGAACCCTGGTCCCTGAGGTCCTCCCAGGTGCCACCATGCCACCCCTGCAAATGCTTTTAATGTTGATATGTCTTTATTTGTCAACTAGTACAATGCATTCCTGAATAAAGGTTAATGCTTTGAAAGGTAATTGTGATGTATGTACAAGGTCTGTAATTTCAGATTCATGGTACCTGTTTTTTTTTAATAAAGTGTTGGTGATATTTAACCTCTTGAGCAAGATTAACTGTTTTTAACACTAATGGGCTTCTTATCAGTGCCTTAGAATATAATGGGCAGCTTGAATGCAATGGCAGGTGGCGTTCAGAGCTACCTTAGGCAGCTAAGATGGCAGGCGACTTAGTGATTTCCTGTGTGATATAGCCCCTGTGTCAGGTGTTGACATAGAGGCTTCATTACTCTTCATCTGACGTGAAGGTGGCTCCAAGGTCCGCCTGTTTGCAAATCGAGATAGAATGCCTGCATGATTGTAATTGCGGAGGGACAAATATGACGGTAATTAAATCGTAATGGAGTTCAGTCGATAATGCGTGGGTGATAAATCCACAGATGGGCACGGGGGGGTTGTTATAATCTGTCAAATGATGGTGAATATCTCAGCTGCTGCCAGAGATTATGCGGGAAAGTCAAAGGTCATTATGCGAATACTGAGACAGAGGCTAAGGTCCATTCTGCACTTACTGACCTGGGAACAGTTCGCTTAAGCTGCGACGTGCCAAAGGGACGTTGCTAAGGAGTGATTAGGACCCTGATCAGCTTTTAAGCCCAGACTTGGAAGAAGCCTGGAGGACAGAAAGAGGGAAGCAGTTATGCATGGGGGGGTTTGTTGGTGGAAGGGGGGCTGCTGGAGTATGACAGCCCTGAATGGACCATCACCTCAATGCCCCCCCCCTCTTTGGTATGGCATTCCCTCACGTTCCACAAACTCTTTACGGGAAGCTGAGTCTCCTCCTCACATGACCCTGTTTGTGTGAACCAAGAGTCTCCTATTCTGTTCCTCCTGTATGAAATCTTTTTTTATTTAGAGCAGCCATTATTGTAGCTGGAAACACAAGCGCAACCTGCTATTGAAGATGCACCGATAATCAATCAGCTCACTGGGCTGCCTGGCTGCTACTCTTCTGTAAAGGGCTCACATCAGAACACACTCATGGCAGCTTGCGGACACGAGTCCTCATCAGAATGTACAGGAGACACTGCTTCCCTTTATCTGCGAAGATCTAATTAGCGTTAAGCGGAAGGCCTCCTGATCGCTAAGAGCGCTGCTGCTTCTGCAGGTCGCCGGCTGCCGAAGGGTGGCTCTCCGCTTTACATTGATCGTATTTCCCCCCATCCATGGACTGTCCACCTTCATGTACTACTGGTATGTAAGAACAGTAACAGCAAAGGCAGTGGTAAGAGTATGGTGTGGGGTCCAGAGAGTTTGGTATGTGGGGGGGTATAATTTAATTATTTAAATGCAAAGGTATAGTTTTGGGGGTGAATGAAAGCAAGTTACAGTAAATATTGGGGACAGAGGTCTCTCCTGGGTCTTACGGCCCTTTCGATGCAGGCGCGGCATTTTGCCAGGGAAGTTTTGCACAGTTCATTGTAAGATGGTTTCTGGCACTTTAACAAAAGGTTAAATCTTTAATTGAAAGAGAAGCCAGACAACGAGGAACATTACATTTATAACTGAAAAACAGGTCTCAGCAAAAACAAAAAAGAAAAATGCAGACTGGAGGCAAACACAGCCGTTGGAGCACTGACTAGTCCTCACTAAATAGGCTCTAGGTTGAAGCAGGACGTCAAGGACCATGTAGCTATTTAGCATGTACCGGGAAGATGTCCAGTGTTTGGATTTCATGCTGTCCAGACAGCAGACATGCAGGGAGAGCGGCCGCCTCTGTGAGCAGAGGTGTGCAGAAGTCACGCCTGACACTCCTCTTATTAGTAAGCGGGTCTGTGAGTCCGAGGCCGACTGCACCGGCGTCCGGATCCTGGCCCACTTGGCAAAACTGCTGCATGGTAGCAAAACAGGGAAGGATGTGCTCAATTAAACTGCAGCTCCAGCCTCTTGCCACTCAACAGAGGAGCCAAATTGGGCTGTTATGGAGCCCTTCTTAAGTGCGAAGCTTGGCTTGGGCTGGATAATTGGAGGAGGCGTGTATGACTGGTGAATTGCGGCTCCTGAGTTCCCAGTTTCAGCCCTCCTCATGTCACTGGGTGAAACTCAATAAAGACACTCTTCTAAGAGGAAAATAATGGTATATTTAGAAGGTTGGGGTCCTTGTTTAGGTTATTTCCAAGACAGAACTCTCATTGTTTTGCTTTTGGCTTTTCCGTGATTTTTTACACATTTACTGGCAATTGTAATTGGCTTGACAGAATTTTGAAAGGAAACTAAATTGTTAATGAACAGGTCAGTGGCCAGTTAATTAGGTTCGGGACTCTGAGTTTACAGTTTTTTAAAAGAGGATTTGATAATAGTTTCATTAAGGGCATTTAAAGCATCATTAAATAAGGCCTCCTCTTTAAAAAATGACAAGAGCTTTGCAGACTAATCTGTTATATTACCAGGATATGTAAACGTCTTGATGCTAATTGCTTTCAGCTGCAAACTGAACAATATCAAATTGTCTCTAGGATTAATTATGAGCCCTTTCTTTCTTGAACACTCTCCTCATAAATAATAACAGGTACGACCAAGCACAACCTGATGGGCGTTGTGCTTGGGAATTGCTCCTTATTAATAACACCAAACGATATAAACCCTCCCAAGTGTCATTTTGCCACATCTTTGGCCACTTGTCATCATGAATAATTACAGTAGCATACAAATAGGCTGTAAAAAATCCCTCAGGTTGTTGAAATTTGGTAGAAGCAGCTAACAGCTTTGACAGTAATTGAGAGTTTACACAATATTTCTTTATATTGCAGTATCGTCAAGCTTTACACCAGGAGAACTGTGAAAAGGGGTGTGGGGGAGGGGGGGTGCAGCAGAATTACTTCAGCAAATATGTAAATGGCCACTGTGTAGAAGTCCTTCATGCAAGACCAAAGGATTCAGCAGATCTTTACTGTCGATATACATACATACATCTGGGATGAAATATCGTCTCCCTGAGCCCCGTGCTGCTGCATTTACACACTTACACACTTACGACATACTAACATTTACACACTGATGAGACAGTATACTTCAGGTCCATTTGCACACTGACTAGACAATGTGATTTTTAGGATAACACTGTTCCATCAGTCAGCAGTTAATGTGCAACTGGGATGGGGGGCCCAGTCTCATCCCAAAGCCGCATGCTGTGACCCTCTTTTCCTGTAACACCTCCCCCAATGCTGCCATGAGACAGCCTGTGTAGCTCCTGCTCCCTCACTTTCCGTGACTCCCACCCAGGTCTCCAGCCATTATCCGTGATTTCCCAGTACACTCGCTGAAGCGGTGGTTCATGTTCTTTGTCGGGGGGGGGGGGTGAGGGAGGAGCAGATAAGAGTCCAACAGGAGCCGGAGAGCGACATTAATGTTTATAGTGACTCTGATTCGAGGTGGGTGTGTCAGGGCCACAGAGCCTCTTAGCACTCCTCTTAGCACTCCTCTTAGCACTCCTCTCCCAAGGGCTATATTTATACATAGAGCTGCCATGTTTGTTTGGTGCATTGTCTTCGTCAAACCTTTTTCAGAAATGCATGTCATCGATGCACAATTCTGGTGTCTTGACTTTTATATGTAGTGTCCTGCATCGTCTCAGAAACTATGGTCTTGGATCCATCATCAGAGGTCTGAGGGTGAATTATTATTGCTAAACAAAATACTCCCAAATCAGCCAGTTGTAGCAATAATCTTGCCAGAGAGGCTGGTCTGAATATAGTTCTGTGAGGCTCTCATTTCTGAGTAGAAAATGTAATTGGAGTTCATTTTCCTCTGTTTGACGTTGGGGCCTGAGGTAAATTTCAAATTGATCCGAGGCTAATTCAAGGAAGACAAAAAATATCTTTAAAAATTCTTCAAGATACATTATTAACAATATATGGAGTGGTAAAAGAAAGTTTGCCTGCTTTTTAAGAATTAAAATGTATTTCATTACACTCTCGTTACGAAAATGAGTCAAGATGGCGGCACGGGAAGATGCAGTGGCTAGACTCTATGTCCTCATGTCTACTCCTACTGACCGATGAAGAAGGCCAGGGCCATCGCCATGGACACTATGCACCCAGGCCATCACTACCAGCCAACAGTCAGATCCCTGACAAGAAAGTTGTTATTTCCCAGAGCTGTGTTGTCCATCACCCCTCCCCACTGAGGGATTTCCTTAGTTAATTTGTAGTTATTTAATTATTTCAATTTAGTTCACTCATTTATTACTTTTTAAATATTTCTTCCTGTCCTTGCCACTTACTTCCTCACATCATGTTCTTTTCCTGGTTTGTGCAGTTCACTCTTACCAAGGCTGCCTGACCCCCTGGCCCCGGGAGTCTGTACGAAGACAATAGATAAAGGGCCTGCTTCCCTCGGGGGGGGGGGGGGGGGGGGGCAGAGACAAAAAAAAAACGCCGCGTAAATGTGTTTTAAAAAATTCCTTGAAAA
>JAODLD010000001.1:485694-496936 GCA_026781065.1 Mormyrops boulengeri | reverse complement strand
CCCCCGCCCCCCCCCCCCCCCCCCCCCCCCCCCCCCCCCCCCCCCCCCCCCCCCCCGCCGCCCCCCGCCCCCCCCAGCGACAAACAAAAACAGACTCTGAACTGTGTTTGAACATCTTCCTGTAACATCTTCATTTTGTCTTAATAGACTACTTAAGCTTAAGGAACCTGCCTCATCAATTGACTCTAAAAGACCCTGAGGTTTCATAAAGAAACCTTTCTGCAAACTTACCAACATATCGCTTCTGAAGAAATACTGTCAATGTTGTAAATTGCAAAATCCAGTTGCAAATACCACAACTCCAAACACTGTACCTCATTTAATTTAACTTTAATTTAACTGCACAATTACAGACATCTTACTGCCTACTGAGGGAGTGATTCTCCTAAAAAAATCACGCGAATCATTGACAGGGGTTTCAATTAATTTTAACCATCTGGAACAGCTGGAATGGGGAACTGCATTGTGGGAAAGCAACAGGCCAGAGCAGCCCAGACCAGTGGAGATGAGCCAGCTCCTTCCTAGACTGCTCCACAGCTGCAGACCATCGCATTTGTGAACTTGGCTGTAAAGCAGCATCCTGTTCGTGTGCCTAGGTCTTCCCTGGCAGCCATCCTCCTCGCTGAGAATTCCAAAAGATGGGATGAGGATCATATTTCACGCGCTCAAAGGTGTTTGTGAGCTGCAGGAGCCGCTGTCACCCGGCTCTTATTTATTTTGGCCTTGCCGCCAGTAGATACATCGCTCGTTTTTCTCATGGAGACATTAGTTATTTTCATTCCTCGTCCTACACTGTTGTCTGTGACAAAAAGAGGCTCTGATTCCTCCACCTTTATGTCAGCTACATGTACATGTGCACACACTAACCCTGCATCTTACTCTACACTTGTCACTATCAGGTATTCAGTTGCAATCGCTTCCTGTGAAAGCTGTTCTCGGCAAACCCTTCCAGCATACCTCTGAACACAAGCGCAGCATGCAGGGCTCATGGCAAGAGGAGGTCACACTTTTCATTGTGTGAGAATTTGTGTGACAGAAATCTTGGTGCTGCTCCAGGTCACATTTGCTCTGTCTGGATTTTGGTAGGTAAAAAGACTCAAAGTCCTGCACCTCGTCCTCTCCATCTGCCAACAAACGCCTCCATATGTTCCACGCGTGTCTCAGAGACATGACATCTGGTAACATGGGGGCCACAGTGATTCCTGTTTTCCCTCTACCACAAACAGATGGTGGAATTATGATCTCAATAGCACCCATAAGTACTTCTGACAAATATGCGGCACTCCACCTTTAAAATCTAAGAAAAAACCTTTCATTGACTTTGGCTTAGCTGGTGGGGGGGTGTCCTGCACAGTGGGGTGGGCGCTCTGCTGCTCACAGACATAGAAGATTAATCTACTGCCTTCAGGTAGGTTTGATGGAAATCAATGCTTGGAAAATATGCAAAAATCTGTTTGGCTGAAAAAAAAATGAAGAGAGCAATTCAGCTTTTCCTCAGGAAACAGATGCTGTCCTTGAGTGACCTTTTTAAAATGAGACATTTAAAGCTCGCAGTAATTATGTCACTAAAGCCTTTTAAGTATCAGTTTCCTGAGAAATCATATGAGTAATCGCCATGAGCTTATTTTCACGTTAAATTATTTATATACCTACTTGTTTACTTTCAAGGGTTCAGCTACATAAAAAATATTATACACAAACAGTTATGTGTCCTCTTACAATATAGTTTTACTTTCTGTCTTCATATTGTTTGCTTGAATTCCCAAAGCAGTGTATCCTGCATATATTTACGCATTGGGGCTGTGCCACTTGTTCAAACTCAGGAATTGTAGTCTGTTGTCCAGTGTCTGTTCATTTACTAGACAATCAAAAATGAATATGCTGTAAGCATGTCGGTTCCACGCATTCTGAACGCATTGCAATTTTATCTTTATTTAGCTAGCCATTTCATGGGAAGCTCCCCACAGCATCACTCGGCCTAAATAATGGCCCCCCAGGCCGCCTAGTCCCCCCTGGCAGCCTTGGTCAGGCTTGATTTATGAACAGGTCCTGGGTCTGACCCCACGTCTGTCAAACCCCAGTCTGCTGTGCACTGTGTTAAAGGCGTTTGCAGAGCGCATTCGTTTGGGCAGCATGAAATACTGTTAATTTGATACAAGCATTTTTACACAAGAAATAGCTTAATATAAAAAAATTACCAATAATTACGTTTTTCATTTTTTTCTAGATCAGTTAAAGTTTAATTCGATTGAATTTATTGTAGTTTATTGCGTTACCAATATGCATCTTCTGAAATGTTTTACAAATGATCCAGTATTAATATTACAAAACAGCTTCAGCAGCAACATCACAGGTGCAATTAATATTATGTCGTGTTAAACTCATGGAGAAGCCGCTAGAAAAGTGAGAGGAGCAAACTCATGGAGAAGCCGCTGGAAAAGTGAGAGGAGCAAACTCATGGAGAAGCCGCTGGAAAAGTGAGAGGAGCAAACTCATGGAGAAGCCGCTGGAAAAGTGAGAGGAGGAAACAAAAACTCAGATGGACTGTAAAACTGTTTTATATGTATGTGTTCCTGAGTAACTGTGATAACATTACAGCAAGTCGGCTCGAGTTTCTAACCAATCCTTTGATCTGCCCTTTGCAAACGATGAGCATAGCACTGTTAAATATCCCATACATCAGAGACTGTGTAAATAAATAATAATGTTCATTTTGGAAATTCGAGGGTGAAAAGTGGAAGTCCTGTCAGGGTCGCTTGGTTACGAAAAAGCTCCACCCGAAAAATGTGCCGCATAATAAGGTTGGTCTGGGTTGGGGCCCCAATGTGGTGTGATATGCTTTCATAGGGCCAAAAATCTCTAGTTGGGAGGAGGTGAGGTTCCTACCATAGATGTAGTGACAGGTGAACCTCTTTCGATTCTGCTGACCAAAGGAACATGCTGAAATGCTGGTCATTAGCCTCAGAAAGATCACTGCACACTGGGTCATTAAGACATTAAGACAAAAGAGGGCGCAGTGAATAGCTGTAACTCATAGGTAGGTGTTTCACTTGGTGGGGGAGGTGCTTCATTTCTACAAGCAGCTCACATTTCAAGCAGATGGAGACACATCTGTTCGGAGTTTCAGGCAACCTTCAGTTCTGAGACACAAATCAACAGCAGAGAATGTTCACTAACATCTTCAGATAGTCTCGTTATAATCTCCATGGCATGCTGTATATATACAGGAGAATACAAGTCAACTGAACACATTTATTTATACAGCTTGTTATTTTATACAGTGTCTATCCGCAGCAGCAGGGTGAAGCTGCATTTTTGGGTTTTTGTTGCTATGGATATTAATTCATCTTCCATGTTGCATTTGATACTTATTGTCCCATTGCGTTGTCACCTTGTGAGTGTCGGAAATCCTCTGTATGATGGCGGCAGCGTAAAAGCACCCAGACCTGTTAGCTTATTAAGAAGCACCTCTTAGCCTCAGCTAAGCTGCCAGACTAATATCGCGCTAGCACGGTAGGCTAGGCGTGTAGCAGGGGCTGACCGAGCCATCGGCTGATCCATGTCTCTAACCTCACTGTTTCTCCTGTTTTGATTCAGCTCTCTGTATTGTAGGAAAGCCCCTGCATAATGTTAATGTCAGTTTATACAACAAGGCATTCCGCATATTCCACAAGGTGGCCAACAATACCTGTATTGTTTCTGCATAATTAATCTGTGTCGCGGTGGTTATTACAGCATCCGTGACCCCCCCCCCCCACACACACACACACACGCACGCACACACACAGAGCCCCCAAGTGGAAAGCAGCTGGCTTGATTGCGCTGTTTAATAATGCAGATCGGCTCCTTTGTCTGAAAATGACTGGACATTTCACTAGAGAATTCCTCAAGGATCTTCCTGACTGAGAACGTTTGAGGGGACTTTGGGATAACGTTGGATTTCAGTTGGAGCCCAGGTCCACACAGATCCTCTGACAGCCCATGTATGTGCTGCAGATGGCCAGCAGAAGGCAGAGTGACTAAGGAGCGAGCCTTGTGGCTAAGGGTCTCCAGCATTGAGTCTCTGAATGGCTATGAGTCTGTCTGTCTCTCTGAGTGAAGCAAGTCATTCGATTTACCTCAGCCTCTATAAACAGGTGATGTCTCTTCGGGTTTGTAATGTTATGCTCACATGTTTGCGGTGCCCTTATCCTTGTTAGAAAAAAATGGAAATGCTTGGAATAGAATGTATGGAATGGAAATGCTTGAATAGAATGGTCAGTTGTTCAGTAATGAAGGAATTTGCATGACTGTGACAGGAGAGGTGTAGTAATGTCACTCTCCCCTGTGTCGCCGTGCTGTGGCGGCTTGCCTGCTGAAGGTGACACGTTGTCGTGTCGCAGCGCTCAAGCACGGAGCGGGGAAGCAAGACAGAAGCAATCGTCGGAAAAACGAGGGTCTTTAATAAGGAAAATAACAGGCAAGGCGGGACGAGCAGGGCAGGACAGAACCCCCCCCCAAAGGCGCGCACTCTGGGCGTGCCCAAGGGGAGCAAAGGGGCAGCACAAGGGACACGGGGCAGAACAGGACAGCACCTGGGGAGACAAAAGCAAAAATATCAACGGGGTACAGGGAACAGCACAGACACGCAAAACAGGCACAGGGAGACCAACTCAGACAACAAGCCACAAACCGCGGGGAACGCAGACAAACACAGGGGCAGCAAAAACGGGAACCCAGAACCCAAGGAGGGAGACAAGGATGGGACAACACCAGGGAACACACCCACAGGGGGCACAAAGGGACCAGGACCAGGCACCGCGAGGGCGGAGCAGGAGGGACCCATAGTGAGCACGAGGAGGGAGCAGGAGGGACCGACGAGGCGTCGGAGGCGGGACCGGAGCCGGCCGATGAGGTGCCGGCGGCAGGACCGACGGCGACCCCCGAGCCGAGGCCAGGGGGACCGTAGGCGACCGCCGAGCCGAAGCCTGAGGACCCGCAGGCAACCGCCGAGCCGAAGCCAGGGCAGGCAAACAGGGGGGTAGGGCGGGTGGGACCCAGCCCCGGCGCAGGTGCCCCCTCCCTTTTCGGGAGACCGAGAGGCAGGGCTTCGGCCTCGGCCTGTCACGCTGGGGTGACGGTGGGGGGATCACTGGGGCGGCCACGGGGGCAGTCACTGGGGCAGCCACTAGGGGAGCCACTGGGGAAGTCACTGGGGGAGCCTCTGGGGCAGTGTCTGGAGCAGTCACTGGGGCAAGCAAAAGGATCCCCGAGGGATCCCACTCTAGCTCCTCCTCCACTATGGAGGGAGGAGCGTCGGTCCCGTAGTCCGGGACCTCCTCGGGGGCAGGGGCCTCAGGCGGCGTCTTGGGCGTGGCAGGGGCGGCGAAGCTGTGGGCGCAGCAGGGGCTTCCGGGGGCAGCGTCGCTGCGGGCACAGGGAGCACCAGGGGCACTGGGGTCACCAGTGGCGGAGCCGGAACCTCAGGCACAGGGACCTCGGGAGCCGGAGCGAGAGCCTTGGGAGCGGGGACTTCCACAGAGACGGCCTCTCCTTTTGGAGAAGCCAGCTCTGATCTCAGGCTGAGCAGCTTTCGCAGAGTCTCCTCTGCCGTAGCCAATTGCAGGAGTGGGGACTCGAGGGTTCCCGCCGCAGCTGCTCCATGAGCGAAACAGCCTCAGGGTAGTTCCGCAGTGCCTCTCCTATTACCCGCCAGTACAGGCCCTGGAGGGTATAAAACCGCTTAGCCAGGGCCTCAAGTGCCGGTGATGGCGAAGCTGCAGGCACTGGGGCCGGAACTGCAGGCACTGGGAGCACGGGGGCCGGAGCTGCAGGCGTGGGAGCACGGGGGCCAGAGCTGCAGGCACTGGGAGCTCTGGGGTACCTGGTTTACAAGCAGGCTTTCCCCCTCTAAGTACTGTAGGGACCCGAGGGATGGCATCCCTAACTGACCTGGCCCCTTTAAGGGCAAGGTGCGTTCCACTAAAGGGGGAGGCTGCCAATCTCGACAGTGGAGAGGCAGGCGGCTGCTGTGAAACGGCAGCGGGGAGCAGGGGAACAAACACCGCTGGGTCCAGGATTGGGAGGGGTTTGTTCCGATACCCGGCAGGGGAAGAAGCAGCGGAGATTGAGACTGAACCCAGCAAAAGCGTCGCTGCGTCTTCCGGTCTCCGATTCTTCTGCCTCTTCTTTTTCCGCGCTGTGGTAGGTGGCAGCACTTCGGGTAACTCATTGTCAGGCAGACCGCAGTCCACCGCGACCTGCCTCATCATACACTCGGCAGCCCCCTCGCGAAGCTGCCGTACAATCATGCGTGCCTCTCCAGCTGGGTGCACTTCCCCGGGCAGGGACACCTCCTCTAGGATGTCCCGGCCTCGGTGGGCTAGAGTCCGAAGCCCGGGATCATCCTTAACTTCGGGTTGCTCTAGCCAATACATCACCTCGTCGGTTAAGTCGAGGTACTCCTCTTGAAACAGGCGAGGCGAAGTCTTTTCCATGAGTCCGGTCATTCTGTCGTGTCGCAGCGCTCAAGCACGGAGCGGGGAAGCAAGGCAGAAGCAATCGTCGGGAAAACGAGGGTCTTTAATAAGGAAAACACCAGGCAAGGCAAAACACTGACGATAGACGTTAATGACCAGACTGGGGAAACGAATGTAACGCGGACTTAAATACAAGGAACTAATGACAGGAAACAGCTGGTAAACACGGGGAATCCACACAAGGGTAACGAGTAAGCATGGTTAACGAGGGGGCGGGACGAGCAGGGCAGGACACACGTCACAATCCTAATGGTTTTGCATCGACTCCCTTCAGTTGTATTAAAGGGGTATGGGGGGGTTAACAACTGAAATAGCTGTTATTAACCTTCCCGCCCCGTTGGGAATTTCGCAAAGCTGAGGCATGTAGCCTTTCTGGTCCCACGTCTTCCAAAGTCGGCGGCTGCAGATACCCTCCTTCTGCTTGTGTGGGGGGCCGAGCCTTCTAATTGGGAATGTAACTAAGTGAGAGCGGGGCAGATCTGTGGACGGGCCACAGGCAGTGTGAGAAGCCAGCCTTAAAATCCCGACTGGGGCCAGGTGGAAGGTGTGACCTACAGCTCTCCAGCTGGTCTGTCGGAATGAAGGCGGATAATGTCTGGGAAAGGCCGGCCTTCCCCGACATCCACATATACAACTCACCAGCTGGTCTATTGGAATAGAGGTGGATGACGTCTGGGAAAGGTCGGCCTCCCCCAACATCCACCTACAGCTCCCCAGCTGGTCTTTCGGAATGAAGGCGGATGACATCTGGGAAAGGCCGGCCTTCCCCGACATCCACCTACAGCTCACCAGCTGGTCTTTTGGAATGAAGGCGGACAACGTCTGGGAAAGGCAGGCCTTCCCCGACATCCACCTACAGCTCACCAGCTGGTCGATCGGAATAGAGGCGGATGACGTCTGGGAAAGGCAGGCCTTCCCTGACATCCAGGGGGACAGTGATAATGAGGACCCTCCTCATCAGAAGCAGAGTCCGTTTCCAGTGTCGTCAGTGTGAAGTTTCAGTGTGGTGGTCAGGAGTGACACAGAGGGAGCCCGATATGATTTGGGAGGGGTTGGAGAAAATCACTGCCTGTGAGGCATTATTGAGAACCTCCCACTTTAAAGAATACGTTCCCAGCTCGACAGCTTGCTCATACCCTGCTATTAAAGTGCCTTAGACTGGATTTAACCTGCTATTTACTGTCTGTAAAAAGCACATGGCCACTGCACTGAACACAGCAATGGACCCCATCAGGAGACAGCCCCTGGGAGGAAACCTTTTATTAAATCTGAATGACAAAGAACCGGCACCCCCCACCCCCCTAGCCACCTTGTCAGCTGTGAGTTTCTTGGGCAGCGATCTGCACATGACCCTGCCCAATGGGGCTCTTGCGGGCCCTTGCGTGTGCTTCGTGGGTCTGTGTGTAACATACCTGTAACATACGTGTCCAGGTCGGCCCTGGTGAGCATCGCAGCCGAATGCTTCCTGAGCGATGGTATTGCGGCATGAGGTTAGGGATAAGGTCCTGTGCCTCTGCTCCGAAGGCCACTAGTTCAAATCTCAGGGTTGGCTCTGAACCTCAAAGTGCCCAGGGACTGTCTGATCCTGCTTTAACAAAAAACATGTTGCTACTTGCGAAACCTTATGCTAGATAAACTAAAATGGAAATAATGTAAATGCTGTTTATTTAGAAGGAAGCATGAGTAACAGGATCAGCTACGGGCTGCTGTTGTATACAAGGAAACAATGTTTAATTGGAATGGACTTATTATTGTGTGAAATATATTTCCTCCAGACTGACATGTAAAAATTACAGCCTATGCTGTTAGACAATGGAAGGGTACGTATGAACACAGCCCCAGCACATGAGTAAATTACAGTAGGATTCCCTTCATACTTAAACATTCAATCTGTGCATTAAATTAGCAATTTTAAGTTAATTAATGATCAATTAATGTAAGAATCATAACATCAGAATTGTGACATACACACCCCCGCCAGTCTGAGTGGGTGCTGGTTTTGGCAACAGGGGGCAACTCTGAGAATGGAGGGGAGGCCATGGTCTTAGCTATATCTCCTACTGCGGGGGGGAATTATCATTCCTTCAACACCCACTTTAGGAGGCCGGCAGGGGGGCTTCCCCTCATACCTTCATCAGCAAGCATCCTCAAAAGAAAAAATAGGCTTTCTGCAGTCGGAGCCACCAAATATGTTAAAGAGAGAAAGGTGTGGTTCCCCACGCCGAAGGACGAGTACGTCCGTACAGGGAAGCATCTCACTGTTTGCATAATAGATTAGAAATTAACATTTTTGCTCATTTGCTGTGTGAACAGAGGAGTGGAAGAATAACACTCCATGCGTATCAGATCAGCCAGCCTACCGTTTGGCGCTGTGTATTATTTGACAATCTAAAATTTGTAATTTGCATGAAATTGCTTAATTAAAATACAGTCACTTGGGGTATTAATTTCTTTGTCTGGCAGTCTAATCTACGGGAGGCAGAGTTGGCAGGATGTAAAAGCCTTTCAGATAGAACTGTCAAAGAGACCAGGCAAGAAATGATGTTTCCACAGGGAGATATGGCAAGCACATGCCTCATGCTGCTAAGGTGGGTGCACGCCCTTGGAGAGCGCGGCGATGAAGACCCATGTCCGCGTGCCATTAAACCGCAACTCCACTGCACCAACACATCACCACCTTACGCATTTCACCTCTAAGCCTCAGATCACTCAACTACAAATTAAATTGTACATAAAAGGCAGTGTGATCCTCAGCATTAGCTGCATGTTCACCACGTGAGAAGTGTCACTCCAGATGGATCTCCTGTGTGGTTCCCCACTGATTGAATATTGCACTTACTGGCCCTTGCATGGTCTTATCAGGCTCTTACTGTTACGAACCTTGAAGCACAGACCGGGGAAGCAGACGAGAGGAAGCAGGAATTGGGTAACGCAGGGAACAGGGAGGAAAACCGCAGGCAACAATACAATGACAGAACTAGGGAAACAAACTCTGACGTGGACTTAAATACACTAAACTAACGAAGACAACTCAAAACAGCTGGTAAACACTGGGAATCCACACGAGGGTAACGAGGAGGCGTGGTCAACGAAGGGGTGGAACGATGGGGCGTGACACTTACTTTCTTATGTTCGGTTGTGTAGGTGTTGTGTAGCTCCTACTCTAATACTACTTACACCCTAACTGGGCATCACTGGGAGCTAGATGCACTTACACCTGATCAATGTGCTCTTTGCCTCGCTGTACATCACTTTGGAGGAAAGCCTCTACCAGATATCTGAGCGTAAATGTAAATGTTCATGTTTGCAAGGCAGCATTTTGTTTATTAGTTCAATGAGATAAATTATACGAACTGAAACATGAAGGTTCAGTATTTTCCCGTATATTTTTGGTTGCTTATTATGTTTTTCTTTTTTTGCTCATAAAGGCATTTTTGAGACTCAGATGGGTTGGCGCCCCCTCCTGGGCTGTTCCCTGCAGCTTCCAGTATAGGCTCCGGACCCCCCGACTTTGAAGAGGACAAGCGGGTTTATAAAATGGATGGTTGGATGAATGGATGGATGGATGGGTGGTTGGATGGATGGATGGATGGATGGATGGATGGATGGATGGATGGAATTTTGTGATGACAGTATAAGAAAAGAGCAGAGGGTAATTGAAGTAAAGGACACTGCTACGTAATGAAAGCAGCATTGGGGCCCACAGGCCCACGACATGATCACTGCTTCCTTTAGCTACTTCCTCCAGCCTCGTTGTCGTCATTCCTTTTGTTTATTACCTTTTTTGTTCAGCCACCAGAGGCAGATGCGTCATGTTAACATTTTAACCCCCAAAGGCATTTTGGGAGGATCCAGTCACTTTCACGCCGCTATGGCTGCTACTGTGCACTGAAGTAGCACGATCCACAATGCGTTTAGGGAGGGGGAGGGGGCAGGGGAGTCACAGACAGCCCAGGTCCTAATTAAAATCCTGCAGCAGTGAGAGGTGGGGGCGGCGAGAAGGGGGGCACCTTCTGAAGGCCTGTCAGCAGCTTTGGCACAGACAGAGGTGGACGACTTGCTTCACCCGCCCACCATGGACTCCCCGAGTCGTGGGGCCACCCAGGGGCCAAGATAATTGGTCTTCAGTTACATTCGGCAGGAGTGGTCCACCCTCAGGTTTGCTGTTTTGTTGGCAAAAGGCATTATTATCGATATTGCGGGACTAACTTACCCAAACCCCCCACCACTATCACTACTGCGGGACTAACTTATCCTAACCCTAACCCCTCACCACTATCGCTACTGCAGGACTAACTTACCTTAACCCTAACCCCTCACTACTATCGATACTGCAGGACTAACTTACCCTAACCACCCACCACTATCGCTATTGCGGGACTAACTTACCCTAACCCCTCATCACTATCGCTACTGCGGGACTAACTTACCCTAACCCCCCACCACTATCGCTACTGCGGGACTAACTTACCCTAAACCCCCAGCACTATCGCTACTGCGGGACTAACTTACCCTAACCCTAACCCCCCACCACTATCACTACTGCGGGACTAACTTGCCCTAACCCCCCACCACTATCGCTACTGCAGGACTAACTTACCCTAACCCTAACCCCTCACCACTATCGCTACTGCGGGACTAACTTACCCTAACCCGCACCCCAATCCAGACACCGGCACTAGCTAAAACTATACCCCCAGCACAATCGATACTCCGGGCGTAGG
>JAODLD010000001.1:418253-429734 GCA_026781065.1 Mormyrops boulengeri | reverse complement strand
GGCGGGGGGCATGAAGGCATATTCACTTGTCTGTTTGCTTTTGAAAATCTCACATACAACCATAACTGTATACCCTATAATTCAGGCTTTTATTAATAAGCTTTGCATTAAATAATATAGCTGATGTTATAATATATGTAGCTAATGTTTTCATGATTGTTCATCACTGCATTATTAATCGTGCTGCAAAAGTGTGTGCTCCCCAGTTCCATCATCCATAATCATAACCAAGAGCACTGCTAGTGATTTTGGGCCCCATGAAGGCATATCATATTGGGCCCCCAACCCAGACCAATCGTATTATGTTCCAAATTTTTTTTGGTCCCTTGGAATCTTTACAGTGCCCCTGATCATAACTAAAATATAGTAAATATTCCTGCACATAAAGAACATCACATGCCAGAAGGAAATAATTTGATAATGGCGACTTACTGGAGTTGGAGGTCACTGGGAAGCTGGAAGTGCACTGCCAGGGTACAACAGGTGCCATTTGGTCTTGTTACACCTCAGCATGGTCCCATTACAGCTAAGTATGGTCCCATTATACCTCAGCATGGTCGCGTTACACCTCAGCATGTTTGTGTTACACCACAGCATGGTCACGTTACACCTCAGCATGATCCCGTTACAGCTAAGTATGGTCGCATTACACCTCAGCATGGCCGCATTACACCTCAGCATGATCCCATTACACCTCAGAATGATGTTACAGCTAAGTATGGTCGCATTACATTTCAGAATGATCCCTTTACACCTCAGAATGATCCCTTTACACCTCAGCATGGTCGCATTACACCTCAGCATAGTAGCATTACACCTCACCATGGTTGCACTCCACCTCAGCATGATCCCATTACAGCTAAGTATGGTCCCATTATACCTCAGCATGGACGTGTTGCACCACAGAATGGTCGCGTTACACCTCAGCATGGTCCCATTACACCTCAGCATGGCCGCATTATACCTCAGCATGGTCGTGTTACACTTCAGCATGGTCGCATTACACCTCAGCACGGTCCCATGACACCTCAGCAGGGCCGCATTATACCTCAGAATGGTCGCGTTACACCACAGCATGGTCGCGTTACACCTCAGCATGGTCCCATTACACTGCAGCATGGCCACATTACACCTCAGCATGGTTGCATTACACCTCAGCATGATCCCATTACACCTCAGAATGATCCCGTTACAGCCAAGTATGGTCGCATTACATAAGAACATAAGAGATTTACAAACGAGAGGAGGCCATTTGGCCCATCAAGCTCGTTTGGGGAGAACCTAACTAATAGCTCAGAGTTGTTAAAATCTTATCTAGGTCAGATGTAAAGGAACCCAGGGTTTTAGCTTGCACTACACTTCAGAATGGTTGCATTACACATCAGCATGATCACATTACAACTCAGCATGATCCCTTTACACCTCAGCATGGCCACATTACACCTCAGCGTGGTCGCATTACACCTCAGCCTGGTCCCATTACACCTCAGCATGGTTGCATTACACATCAGCATGATCGCATTACAACTCAGCATAGTCCCGTTACATCCAAGTATTGTCCCATTACTCCTCGGTATGGTCGATCTACACCTCAGCATGGCCACATTACACCTCAGCCTGGTCACACTACACCTCAGCATGATCCCATTATACCTTAGCATGGTCGCATTACACCTTAGCATGTTCCTGTTACACCTCAGCATGGTCCCGTTACTTCTGGGCATGATCGCACTACACCTCAGCATAATCCCATTATACCTTAGCATGGTCGCATTACACCTTGGCATGGTCGCATTACACCTTGGCATGGTCCAGTGCCTTCAGTGAACATTCCAGGCTTTCTTTGGCCTGCAATCAGAGAAGGAAGCCCTGCCTGAAAGGAGCCTTCTGAGATTAACATATGCTGCAAAATAGCAACTCGACCTTCCCATCTCCGTCCCATGAATAGGCTGAACAACCCCCCCCCAAACTAAGCTGGATCATCAAGTTCCGGCATAAAAAGGGCATTATAGCCATTATAAATGGCTCACAATCACAAGGGTGCAACGCCACCATGTGACGATAATGGCAACAGATTCACAGCTCAGGTCGCTTGATCTTGACTTAAAAGAGGAAGCATAATGACCCCATGCGCTGCATTTGGAACTTCTCAAATATCAGTTTCTGTCAATGAGTCTGAGGAACATTTCAGTCTGGAGTATGTGATGTTACTGACTGCAGTGTGCTGCATTTCTGTGTTGCTGTGAGCGCTGGCAGAACGATCAGCCTTCGAGTCTGAATTGGGTGACGCCACTGATATTATTTCTATGCGACTGTAAGGAGCAGACCCATCTGACTGTAGGCATTGAGCTTCTCTGTGCCCGGTCAGGTTTGAGGTTATCTTGGCAACCAGCCTGTTTTGTTAGGTTCATTAGCAACTAATGGTTCCTAATCTGTTTCCAAACCACTTCCTCACCCAGAACATCCTCATATTTTCAAGCTGTTCATCTCGTAGCAGATTTTTTTGCCTAACTAACAGCTTAACAAAAACATCTGAGGATGTTTTGCTTGTTTGTTGAGACACAGAATAATGCAATGATGAGAGCACAGATGGTAGCAATCAGGCAAGACACCTGATTGAAAAATTATGCATGTTCCTCTGAGCGACTGGTTATGATCTGCTGCTATTTTGGTCAGGAATCAAGATGTCAGTGTGAGGCCTGTGGCTAAGAAGTGTTTCATGTTTATTTAATATTTTTAATTGCTAAATGAATAAGGAGAGTGTTACAGTCAGTCTGCGATGGGTTGGCACCCCGTCCCAGGTGGCTCTCTGCCTTGTGCCCATAGTCTTTGGGATAGGCTCCAAACCCTGCCTGGGACAAGCGGGTATGGAAAATGAATAGATGGAGGGTTATGGTCAGTTTCACCTGTTGACCTGGCTGAAACTCTCTGTAAGGGCAGAAAACCTAATCAGTGACATGGGAAAACAGGTTATCTTAACAGTGTTTCTTAGAGTGTGAAGAAACAGTGGTTTGAAAATGTTATTAATCATTCAGAAAACCATCCCAGTCCTCCCTCTCCCCAGACCTCCCTCTCACCAGACCTCCCTCTCCCCAGACCTCCCTGACAGATATAATCTCTCGAGCATATCCTGGGTCTCCTCCCGGTTGGACATGCCCAAAACACCTCCCCAGGGAGCCACCCTGGAGGCATCCTAGATAGATGACCAAACCACCTCAGCTGGCTCCTTACGTTGTGGAAAAGAAGTGGCTCCACTTTGAGCCCCTCCCAGATGTCCCAGCTCCTCACCCTATCTCCATCCCATTTGGTCTTGGCTCTTGTCTCTGTTCCCCAAGCCACCCACATGCCTTAATGGACTGAGCAAGTGGCTGTGTCATCCAGGTTTCCCTCTTTGTTGCAGGTTCAAGGTAATTTAATGTTTGTATCTCTGTATAAACCTGGTTAATTATGTATTGGTGTGTTTATGTTACAGTTCCTTGTTTTTGCTCCCTGATGTTGTTCCCTGCTTGTAGTAATGTCTGTACCCTTGTTTCTAGTCTTTCCTAGTGTTTCTTACATCACATTCCTTGTATTTAAGTGCCTGCTCTTCCGTTGTTTTCAGTCAATCATTGCATTAGTTCTGTTTGCCGTAGTGCTGTGTGTTTCATTTCTGAGTGTTCCCTGTAAGTGCTGCATTTTGTTCCTGCTTGCTTGTGGTTCCTGTTGCTTTTGGTGTTAGCTTTTCCCCTTGTTTAATTTAGCCTGTTCACTTCTAGTTTTTCCCTGCCTTTTGTTTTGACCACTTGTAGTTACTTTGTTTCCTGTTAGTTTGTCATTTCCAGTTAATTTTTTTGTCCCCACGCTGCTCTGTGGCTCATCCCATCCATCATGGCTGCCATAACAAGTAAGCCCTGCACTGAAAACGCGTAAGTGTGTATTAGACGGTAAATAGCTAAGCTAGTTTTAATGAAAGTGAAGGTTTGTCATATTATCCTGAAGTGACATCACTGGAGACAGGAGAACCAGGGAAGCTAAAGAATGGTAAGTGACATGTACACATTTTTTTTTTCCTCGGACGATAACTTGGCACTACAGAATCACTGACGAATCTGAGGACTAATGAGATCCTCCCTGGAGAAATACCCTTCTGTTGCTCCTTGGAGAGCACCTTGGAGACATGGGCTCCGCCCAGCTTGCTAACACCCCTCTGCAGTGGCACCTGTGCTACAACCCTGTGTCTTCAAGGCTTCTGTAGCTCGTGTCCTGTATACAGCCATAGCCATGTTGGTGTAGAACACAGGAAGCAGACTGGAAGCCCAATGGCCACCTATTATTTTTAGGTAGAGTGAAAAGTAAAAGCATTAAACCAAAATGTGTGGTCTTAGTTCACCACGGCCCCCCCAAAAAGACATAGCCCCCTTCCCTATCATTTCCTGCTTCGACTTGTGTAAATGATGAAAAACACCCGACATTAGAGTGTGACTCCTTGTCGGCCATACCTCCATGTGAGACGGGAATCTCAATTAGTTAGGTTTGTGTGTCACAGTCAGCTCAGCCCTCTCTGCCTGCACACCACCTACGTTACAGAAGGTTCTGGATCCTCCTACTGCTGCCATTGTGGCTAAATGACAATGTCTTGCTGCTAGACAACTGCCTAATGAACCCTTTTAGCTGTGACCACCCAGCTGTAAAGTTTATATCCCACCACGTTCCACTGATAATGGCCAGGCGTATACAGTCTGACACATATTACAGGATCATGTGTCTCTGTAGCCAAGGATGCAGCGTAAGACACACCTGCAGCTTATTTAGACCGAATAATTTCGGCATGTGTTATTTTACACAACCTGACAGGCATCATGCATCGCTGATGATGTGTCCAGGCACATCACAAGATATATTACTCAATTTATTCAGATCTTTGCAATTCACATGGTTGTGTACCATGTGATAGTCTAGTGTATAATCTAGTGCTCCTCAATCTTGGTTCTGGAGGTATGCAGCGTCTGTCTGAAAGAGACAGCTAAGCTGGTTCAGTGACTGTAATAATTAGTTTGGCCGTTTGGACTTAAATGCTCAGCAGGACTGGAAATCTGCTGCCTGGGAGGCACAGGTGCGAAACCAGCGCCCCCTGCTGGCCTTTTTCTGCCACGCATACCCGGGGTTGGGTTTGTTGTTTCTGGAGCCCCATTCAGAATGTCACGCTGGAGACCCCCATTCCTCCTCAGATGCTTCAATATCTAAATAAATAGCTAGAGAGTACGGTCAGGAGATGTTAGCTAGCAAGCTGGTTAGCAGACTGCTGCTCTAGCATCCCAGTGTGCCTCTGGAGTGCTGGTAAGCGCTTCCACTGCTCAGATCGTTCGACGGTTCATCTCCGGCCCGCTACTCCTCACCCTGAATGTGGCCCATACACACTATCACATCTACCTTAGTCTTACAATATACCCTATTTCCATTTTACTTGGTTTTTATTAAATTTATTTAAATTTTATAGTATTATTTTATTTTATTATTTATTTATTTTCTGAAATTTTGTGATGGATTGGCGCCCCGTCCTGGCCTGTTCCCTGCCTTGTGCCTGTAGCTTGTGGAATAGGCTCTGGACCCCCTGCGATAATCAGCTACAGAAAAATGGATGGATGGATTTTCTAAAGTATTACTATACATCTTGTGTTATTTATTTTTTCCATAATTGTCTTTTGTTGTTGTTTAATGCTACTAGGAGTGAGCCGAGCAGGTTTTTGTTTGTATGTACAATTGTGCAATGACAGTAAAGAATTCTGATTCTGAATTCATCAATTTGGAGGGCGACACTAGGACACCAGACGTACCTTAAACACATTTAAAGGGGCGTGTGTCAAATTCAAGGTGAAGGATGGGCTGAGTGGCACAGTGCAGGCCTGTCCGCTGGAGAGTTGCCGCCCCGTGGACTGGATGATGTGGGAAGCGACGAAAACTTTTTTGTCAAAAAACCATTTGCGCTTTGGCACCTTTTTTAAAAAATAGGTGACAAAATAAATGAGTACAACGTTAATATCTGAAGTTTAATGATTCACTCCTTATGTTAAAGGTGCCTTTCACTGGTTCGCAGCCTTGGTTTCGTTGTTTTTTTTGTCCTGCCTGTTTTAATTCAGATGACATCAGGGGCATCAATCCATAGAAAATATTTGTGTACAATAAACTAATTACCGCTAAATGCAGAGGATCCAAACCCTCCATCCTTCACAGCCCTGCCGGAATGTGCCGGCGTGTGCCGTTAGTGTCCCGGCTCAATGCGGCAGTTTGGCATTGAACAGCTTGAAAAGCTCAATGCGGACAAGCGCACCGGCAACAGCGAACTTAATTAATGCCTCAACTGAAAGCGTTCATCAGATTTTGAGTGCAAACAATGCGTGTCGAGTGAAGAAGCGCCAGTTTATACTTGAGTAGATTAAATTCGACTTGTGCTCCTTGTAACCCTGGACTCTGCATCTCGACTGGTTATGAATAAGATGGGAGAGAAAGAACAGTGTCAGGACCTGAATTAACGCTCCATATATTATGCTCTGGTGACTGGGGGGAGGAACGGCTCTGGCAGGCGAGGTAAGGGGGCTCTTGTGGATACTCTTTTGTCATATGCGGCTCTTTAATGCAAAGGGATGTGTCCTTTAAGGGAGGCAGGTCAAGGTGTGTCACTTATTATTGCCAAATAATAAAGGCTCCTACACTCAGGGAAGTGTGATCCATTTAAGGTTCTCAAATCCCATTTTTCAATGTCTTTATCTCTTAATGTCAAAACTCAGGTTTTCCAGTACTTCCTGAATGGTGGTTTTAAGTAGCAGCCGTGTCACCTGTGTCAGCAGCTATACCAGATGCAGTTCAGACCAAACAAGCACTTTGAAGCTAAGCAGGTTTGGGCCTGGCTGGGTTTTGGATGGGGGACCAACTAGGAAATTTGGGCTGTTTCTGAAAGAGGTCTGTGTGGATCCCAATACAATGCTGGAGATCCTGTGCCGTAAAAATGGCCATAAAAGATCCTTGGGCAACTTTTGATTAAGTAGGGGTGGTACCCCAATGTCCTGGCTAAAAATTGCCCACAATGGCCCTTTCTAATGTGGCCTCCTAATCCTCCCCTCTATCTAATTGGTGAATTCTCTCCTGCCCCTTTGCCGCCTTAGCTACTGTGTGGTGAGCGTACTGGCGTAGAATGGCTGCCGTCACACCATCCAGGTGGGTGAGGTGGTGCCCCATTTGTTCTGTAAAGTGCTTTGGGTGTCTTGAAAAGAGCTATATAAATGATTATACTCATTCAAGTTACACACCAGTATCTGAAATACCTGCCTGTAAAGTGAACTCTTCTGATCAATCTGGACAGCCGTTGTCATGACGGAGCATGATCAAGGAAAATCCACGTTGTGACTCAGAATCAACTTTACTGTAAATTGATCTACACAAAAACAACAGGAACCATGAGGGTCAAAACAAAGGCAGATAAAACAAGAACCACCAAAGGCTAGAAACACAGGGAACACTTAGACAGGCAGGTAAGACAGCAGCGAGCAACGGAGGATCAGGACGAGGGCCATGAGGGCAAGACAAGGGATGGGTGTGGTTCATTACTAATCTACCATACATTAGGTTCATGAGAGTTTTACTTACACAAAAATGTTCGGAGGGCAGAAGGAACAATGATTGGTTCAGAGAGATAACCGATCAAACTGTAGTTTTCTGCACCGGTTGTCCTCAAAGTGGGTGGTGGCTTGTAGAACGGCAGCTCCCCAGCATGGGCTATCCCTGGCATACTTACCAACTGCTTTGGATGGATCTTGCACCAGGGGAGGTTGGCCATAACCAAGTCTTTGTGGTGTTTCTTTGGCTGGCCGTGATGTCTTTTGCCATGCAGGTTTTCCATACATGAGGCATCTGGGCATACAATGCTCGTCCATGCAGATGACATGTCCCACCCATCGAAATTGAGCTTTGATGAGCATGGATTCGATGTTAGTTGGCTCGCCATGATGTAGGACCACCAAGTTGGTAATGCGGTCCTGCCACTAGATTCCCTGTATGGATGGTTCTCCAGCTTCCTGATACGTCTGCGATACAGGGTCCATGACTCACAGCTATAAAGAAGAGTTGGGAGGACCGCTGCCTTGAACACCTTCAGCTTTGTCAACAGTCATATGTTTTGTTGCCTGAAAACTGTTCTGGAGTCTCTCTAGCAGCTGACTTGCTTTGCTGATGTGAGTGTTGATTTCATGGTCCTAGGACCCATGAGGAGATGGTGCTTTCCAGATATTTGAATGACTGAATATTTGCAAGTTGAATGCTATCTGTGGTGATGTTTGGTGCAGAAGGGTTGGTGGTAAGCACGGGTTGATGGAGCACCCCAGACTTGCTGAGACTGATTGTCAGGCCAAACAGCTTTGAAGCCTCAGCGAAGTGGTCAAGCATCAGCTGTAGGTCGGAATCTTCGTGGGCCACAAGTGCACAGTCATCAGCAAAGAGGACTTGAAGAAGGTAGCAATACCCCTTTTTCTTGCAGTGAGGCCAAAGATCAAAGAGGGAACCATCAAGATGATATTGAATATGAACAGTGTGAGACAGCATGCATGAGAAGAAGATGTTGAACAGATCTGGAGCAAATGCACAGCCCGCTTCACTCCATTGCTGATCTCAAAGGCATTTGTCATATCCAGTGAGGACCTGGCCGGTTATGCCTTCATGGAGGAGCTGGATAATTTTCATAAATATCTGTGGACATCCAATGTGTTTGAGGACTGTCCAAAGAGCCTTCCTGTTGACTGTATTGAAGGTTTTCATCAGGTCAATAAATTCAGAGTATTCAAAAGACATTTCCTGCAGCTGCGTCAAGGCAAAGATCATGTCCACGGTGCTGTGGCCTGCTCTGAAGCTGCACTGTGTCCCTGCAAGAATATCCTCAGACACAGCGATGAGTCAGTTGAGGATGACTCAAGTGAGTATCTTGCCAGCAATGGAGAGGAGTGAGATGCCCCTGTTGTTTCCACAGTCTGATTTTCTACCCTTGTTTTTGTAAAGTGAAATGATCAGGAAGTCATCTGGCATTTTTTTCCTCCTCCCAAATGCTCTGCAATGAAGTGAAAGGCCTTGAGGGCACTGGGACCCACTGCTTTGTATATCTCAGCAGGCATGCCATCTTTTCCCATTGCTTTGCTGAGCTGGTCTGGAGGATGGCATTGATTGGGGTTTGTCATGAGCTTCTCAGACTGGTTGTTCAGGGACTTGGCTGAGTCCTGTAGGGTTGGGAGGTCTGTTTTTCAGGTTGCTGAAGTGTTCAGCCCAGCAGTCTTTTACTCCTGCATGATCTTGAATTAGTGTTGTACCATCTGAGGACAGCAGATGGGAGCAGCCCGATCTTGACAGACCGTACACCGTCTTCAGGGAGCTGAAGAACTTTTGGGTGTTGTGGTTGTCCACATAGCATTGGACTTCTTCAGCCTTATCTTGCCACCACTTCACAGTTCTACTTGCACTTTCATCTGGAGGGTCTTGAATTTCTCTCTCTTCGAGATTGATGATGAGTTGTTTTCCACTCTGCGTCTGCTTTGTTCTTAGCATTCAAGGCTGCCTGCATTGACTTGCTGTTTTTGTCGAACCACTCTTGATGGGTTCTGATTTTGGGTCCCAATACTTCTTCAGCGGTTGCATTCATAGTGTACTTGAACTTGATCCACTTTTCAGTAGCATCTTCAGAGGGAGTTGGGCCATCTTGAATTTCTTCATCAAGAATGCTCTGAAACCTGGCATGATGGAATGTGTGCTTCAACCTGTCAGTATTGTAGGAGACCCTGGCAATTCTGGGTCATTTTCTGTGTGGTGGTAGAATGTGCAGATTCATTTCAGCCCTGACCAGTCTCTGATCTGTCCAACATTCAGCACCTCTTATGGCTCGTGTCACGCTCACATCCCTTTTGTCTTGTTGCCTGTGTGTGGATCTGTGACTACAACTCCCAGTGGTCACCTCCACCTGTTGCTTCGCCACGTGCCCATCACCAAAACTCTTGGATGATATCCAGTATAGAATGAAATAGATGAATTAATTACAGACCTGTGTATGAAGAGTTTAAAGTGGGAAAATTGTAGCACTGGAGTAATCCCACTCTCTCAGCAGGGGGAGTCTTGATCCAGCGGCATGAAAAATCATTATGACTAGAGTCTACCAAGCTGCAGTGGATGACCAGGACTTCTATTTATGTCTCATCCATGCTCTGAGTGTTCCACAGCACCTGCCGTCTCCGCTTTTGTGACCGTTGGATCTCTGGTGATCACATCCGCTCGCTCCGCCGAAGCCAGATTTTACATGCTGGGATACACAAATTCCCACTAACTCACCAAGGGTTTTAGACCCAGTCGGCTACCCTCACCTGGTTTAGCCTGCCTGCCAAAGTAATTTACCAGGATATGGCCACTGTGTATCCTACGGCTTCTTAGAGCCACAGATGAGAGCTGAGTGCCAGGTGGTAACCAAATCAGGATGAGTTGCCCTGGGGAGCACAGCAAGCCTACCCTGAAGAGGGGCTATCCTTCCCCGACACCCCATGTACCCCACACAGCCTCCACTGATGACAGTGCCTCCTATTAATTTACTGCACTCATCAGAGTGCCGCCTGTTAATCCACTGCACGGAGCAGAGTGCCACCTGTTAATCCACTGCACACAGCAGAGTCCTGCCTGTTAATCCACTGCACACAGCAGAGTCCTGCCTGTTAATCCACTGCACAGAGCAGAGTGCCGCCTGTTGATCCACTGCACGCAGCCGAAGTGCCACCGATTAATCCACTGCACACAGTGGAGTGCCGTCTGATAATCCACTGCACACAGCCTCATTTTTACCAGTGTGGCTATAAATCATTTATCCTGTATGGACTTGGATGTAAAACTACCAGATATTTGCTTATGATCTACTGACTTCTATAAAAGTCTAAATTCTTAGATCATTTTTACGACATTTATATAGATGTAAAAATATAGTTTCCTTGCCAGCGATTCATTCTACTCGCTTGGCCTGTGTTTATTTCTATAATTCATGAGTGATGCCCTATGCCGTTGAACAAAAGCGTCACATTCGCTACGATTTCAATCCAGCAGGTATAGTGGATATCAGAGTGTAACTTTTTCAAATGTATCGGTATAGGCTGAATTCCTGAAAACACAATCGCTGGTGCCTTTTTTTAACAAGCTGGGGCCCCCATTGAGTGGACTGCTCACACTTCAGGTATGCCGAACCACATCATTAATGTATCAGTAAGGAGCCAACTGCGGAAGCAGGAAATGGGCAGCAATACAATGCAGCTATTTGATTTGCACCCGCAGGGTCACTCCTTTGAACTCCTTCTAAGCTGTACCTTTCATTCTCACTTCATTGTATGCACAGCTACCGTGGCAGGCTCTGTGGGGGGGGGGGAGCATTTGAATAGACAAATGCATAAGTTACAATGCGAGATAAGAGGAATAGCCAGCCGTGATGACAACCCCAGG
>JAODLD010000001.1:342244-359469 GCA_026781065.1 Mormyrops boulengeri | reverse complement strand
CCATATAGGTAGTTCACCCCAAAACAGGGCTATAGTTTTAGAGGGGCTACAGTGCTCTCTATCCATATAGGTAGTTCTGCTGGGAGGTGCCTAGTTTTGGAGATTTCGGCCTAGAAATGTCGGTCTTCTCTCCCATATAATGGGACTGAATACATTACAAAAATTCAACCGCGATGTCTTATTCCACAAATCATGACCTGGATACTCAAGATAATCCACAAACTTTGTAGTAAGCAGTTTAATGTAGGAACCATTTTCTTCTACCGAACTCCACACGCCAATCATATCATTGCAGAGAAGATACGAGCACCCATGTGATATCCCCTGCGCAGTGATATGGTTGCCCTTTGCTGTGCTGTTACCTACATGTGTGTCATGGAGAGCAAGATGGGGTAGGCGAAAAGAGAATTTCCCCTCAAGGGATAAGTGAAGTGTCATCATAATAATATAGATAGTATAATAATAGTCTAACATAGATGGATGGATAGATGGCACTAAAGCCCCTCTGAAACATCATTGTTTTGTTGGGGGGTGGACTGGCCCTTTAATACTTTTGTCTATTTTAGCTCTGTTATTCTCCTTATAGTAAAATGCCTCAAGGCAATGAATTAATATCAAATATTACAATGACCGAGCATTCAGCATTTTGAAATGTTCTCATTTTAGGCTGTGCAAAATAGCCCCCTTTGCTTGGATGACAGCATTGCACTCTTGGCATTCTTTCAGCCAGCTCCCAGATGTAGCCACCTGGGTTGTTTCTCCAACAGTCTTGAAGGAGTTTACCCAAGTTCTGGGCACAAGTTGGCTACCTCGCTCTTAGTCTTCGATCCAGCTCATCCCAAACCAGCTGTGTAGGGTTTAGGTCGGGGAATTGTGGGGGCCAGGTCATCTGTCACAGCACTCCATCGCGTTCCTCGTTCACAAGACAATCCTTTAGGGTTGTTATCTTGTTGAAAAACTAATGACTTTTGACTGGTTCTGTACAGGTAATGTCTGTCCTGGCAGCCTGTGACGGACCTTTTTTGGGTGACAGCATGGGTCATGCTGCATTGGGTTCGATGGGTATTTTTATTGCCAGGTGTGGAGCTACAGCTCCTCCCCTGGCTCCTCCCCCTACCCCAGCAGCATTGGGCCTACAGAGGGCGCCAGTCTCCGGGCACGCTACCGCACCCCACCCTCGGTCTTCACCTCTCCTGGTGGCAAGGAAGACTACATGGAAGACCTCAGATCTCTGGAGCGGTTCCTTCGCTCCGAGGAGGAGAAGAGCCAACGCGGCCAGCTGGGTGAGAACGGGGACCCTGGGCATTGTTGGGTCCAGTCAGTTGGGGCTATAGCCCAGGCTGTTCAGCCTAGCCCTGAATATCTAACCCCGATGCCAACCTTTTTTAAAGCAAGTCAAGCCCCAGGTAAACTTGACTTGGCCGCTGATCTTTTCAATAGCTAGGAGCCTGGGGGTCTGCGCTGGGTGGGGTCGGTTACTCTTTGGGGCAAATGGGGCGGAGTCAGCTTGTTCCTGTCACGTCACATAGGGAGCCCGGAGTCTGCGTCCCCTTCCCACAGCCCCACCTTTTGGAACTACAACCGCTCGGTGGGGGACTACGCCCAGAGTCTGAGGAAGTTTCAGTACCAGCTGGCCTGCCGGTCCCAGGCGCCCTCTGCCCACAAAGACGAGACGGACCTGGGCTCCAAGCAGGCTGCTGAGGAGGTGAAGAGGGAGCAAAGGGACTGGCCTGTAGGGGGCGCTGTTTTGGTGCTACATCCTCACAGCACTGCAGAAGAACAAACTCAGTATGAAAACCTAAATCTGAGATTACATGCTATAGATGATGTTCCATCATTTTTAACTCTGTCTCCTTTCTGTCTTGGTTCAAACCATACCTCAAATGGCTGAGGGCCCCCAGAGATTTTAGTCTGCCCTGACTCTGACATTTTAAATAGGTGTAGATTTTAATCAGCTGCGCTGGAAACACTGAGGTGTATTTTGTGTCCTTTGTACTTGTGAAATTAATGTTTTGCAAGACGCTTGACAAGCCTTCAAAGTTTGGTCCGGTGTGGGACGAGCAGGTTGCGGTGGAAAAGAATGAAAGCATCACCAGACCAGCGGGTAACTGCTCTTCTTTGCTCTAGGTGTGGGCGCGGATCACATCCAACCGGCCCGTTCTGGATCATATAGACAGCTGGACCGCCAAGCTGAGAAACGTGAGTAAAAGCCTGTCCTTGCTTATGGTGACTGTTGACCCTCTGGGGTGTCGGGGGGCATGGGCAAACCCTGTCCTAGCTCAGTGTCCCCCTGACGGAGTAGGTGGTCACCCTGGGGCACTCCCTTGTGAGACTGAACAAGAGAGTGTATTCGTAATATTCACACATTTAGTACATTGATATTTATTACATTTACTTACAAAACATAGTTTACTGTATTATACCTTTTCCACTGGTTTCATCGGATCCTTTTCTTGCATATACCTCGTAGTTCATTCAGGTTACTCTGGTTCAGTACACCAGAATAGAAGTGTATTCTTTAATTGCTACGCCTCCTGTTGGCACTGTCGCCTTTTATCTCCCGCAGTGGATTAACGACACGATCTTGGTGCCCCTGGTGAAGGAGATCGATGCGGTGAACACGCATCTGCGCAGAATCGGCTGCCCTGAATTGCAGACTGGAGGTGCGGCTTTTGCCTTCTTCCTCTTATCCCTGGGTCCCATTTATAGTAGCATGTTGCTAAATGAGCTGCCAGCACCAGGTACATGAATTACCAGGCTGATGTTTGAGTAGTCAGGCCAGTCAAAGCTGTATTTATTGTTTTTCATTAATTTTGTAATTTTTCTCTCCCACCACCAGAGGCCAGTATAAGTAGCCTGAAGCAGGCTGCTGTGGTTAAAGCCTCCTCCATTCCCACTCTGAATTCAATCGTCCAGTATCTGGATATCAGTCCTAATCAGGAATACCTTGTTGAACGAATTAAAGGTAAGTCAAAGGTTTTTCTGTTGTTTTTTGTTTTGTCTCTGTTGATTTTTGCCAGGCTTAAAACCGTCACCCTGGGTAAGCCGAAGTGTGCGTCACATTAATCAGTCCCCCTGCTTGCCCCTGCAGAGCTGGCACATGGTGGCTGCATGAGCTCATTCCGCTGGAACGGGGGCGGGGACTTGAAAGGCAGGAAGTGGGACACAGACCTCCCCACGGACTCAGCGGTGAGTCGCTCACTCTCTTCCCTGTGGTGTGTGGCTCTGTCGGTTAGGACCCAGTGCCCACGGCTTGGAGGTTGTGGGTCCAGATTCCATAACGCCAGACTGATATCACTGTCGGGCCCTTAAAGGCCCTCAACCCCAGTTGCGCCAGGGACTGTGTGACCCTGCTTTCTTAATGGTACGTTACTTTGAATAACCAGTGTTTTGTACAGAGGCCCTGCCCCCTCGTCCCCATGATAGCTGCTCTTGTGTGGACTGGAGAGCTGTCCTGTTTCCTCCAGATGGTCATGCATGTGCTCTGCACCTACCTGGACTCCCGATTGCCCCCTCACCCCAAGTACCCTGACGGCAAGACCTTTACCTCCCAGCACTTCATGCAGACCCCTGACAAGCCAGGTGAATGTGGCAGATTGTGGGTCTTAGAAGCTCCTCGCTCACTGGCTTGAGTTGTTTTGTCGAATAAGGAATTCTGGGTAAAAGTATGAGTCTCATTTGTAGAGCCTCGTCACTGACACGGCCCTGTTCAATCTGTTTATGGTGAACAGATACATCAAATGAGAATTTGCTGTGCGTCCATCAGAGCAGCATCAACCCACCACACTACCAGCTCATCTACCAGGGGCATGTCTACAGCCTCCCTAAGGTGAGGGCCCTTCTCTGCTGCCCCCATCTGGCCATGCGTGGCGTCCCACATACGTGCACAGTCTGCTCGCAGTGCGCATGTGAGGTCTTCATGTGTACATGTGCCTGCCCGTTTGTCTGTATATCATTGTGCACGTCTCATGCTCATGCAATGTCTCCAGTGTGTTCAGTTCACTTCTGTTTGTGCAGAAGGTCGTCGCAGGGTAGGCAGAATATCTTGATAATTTGGGGTCTCCAGGCAGCACAGCCCAGGAGGGGTAGGGGAAATAAAATGTGCAATTAGCCAAGAGACATGAGGCAGTGCGAACAGTTGGGTGAGTGCAGTATGTAAACTCCGGCAGATAAGGCTATGGCAGTATAAGTAGGAGGGAGTGGCAGGTGGGAATGCAGGCATGGGGAGTCTGTGAAATGTCAGCACTCCTATTCCACAAGGGGGTGTGAAGCTAGGGTGACAGACTGTCAGTTCAGTTCATCCAAAGCCAGTGGCACCGATCCCCACCCAGCTCTACACCTCACACTATAGGTCTAACTGGGAGTGAGCAGTTAGCTAGCGCTAGAACTAGAGTCCCTATAAGCTAGACTAAACAAGTGTGACTTTAGTCTAGACTTGAATATTGAGAATGAGCCTGAATCTCGCACATCCGCTGGGAGACCATTCCACAGCTGCAGAGCTCTATAAGAGAATGTTCTGCAGCCTGCCATTATTCTACCCTGGGTACCAATAGAATAGCTGGTTTGAATCCTCAACCAGTTACCATTGCCAGGTACCACTGAGCCTTTGTGCCTTTCAGCAGGGGCGGTGACATGCTTTTCACTTCGTGTCCATGTGACTTTGTTCACAGGGGAGAAACAACATGTTCCACACCATACTCATGTTCCTTTTCGTCATCAAGACCAAAGAGTCAGGCATGCTGGGGTAGGTGGTCGCCATGGAAATGAAAAGAGCCAATGGAACACAGGTCCAACTGAGCAGAGACTAACAGGTCTTATTTTCTCTCAGGAGAGTCAGTCTGGGCCTGTCTGGAGTGAACATCCTGTGGATATTTGGAGACTAACGTACGTCGCTCTGAAATGGAGATTAACAGAACATGCATGTGACCTCTTGACTGGAATGGCTGAAATTTGACTTTAATATTTTGATCCTCTGTTCCGGTGCTGGTGGGTACCACTAAAGTCACTTGAGGATTATTCCAGATTCACACCAAGGGCCCTTGTGGAGCAGCACCTCCTCCAGGACCTGGACACAGATTCACCCATTTGTCATACAAATTGTCCTGTTTCTTGCACAGCTCTTCAGTATTTTTATTCTTGAAAATGTTTCAGCCTTCCGATTTGACTCCGTTTTAGTGTAAATAAACTGTAGTCTCTCACGCTTCAGTATGTTTAAGTTTCAGTGCTGTGTTTGGACTGCTTGGCGGATGTGATGTCACTTCCTGTGGATGTGTGTTTTACAGGCAATGTGGTGCTTTCCAAGTGTGTTGATGTGAATTGCATTGTATAAATGCTATTTTTAGTCTCTGTATGTTTCTCACCATTAGAACTTGGCTTCTTCCCGCTAGACTCTCTTGCTTGATCTTCCTGCTGCGTGTTGCCATAGTGCTTGGCTGGGCTTTTAGCATGAGGTATCTTCAGCTATTTTTATCTTTTTATTTTAAAAGTTACATTCATTCACTGTATGAAGTTTACATTCTGCTTATCTATGCAGCACCAGGTTACTATGAGGTGAAAAGGATAATTGATCTCTAGGTCTATTGAATGCGCCAAGGACTAATCTGGACACTATTTTTCCGTGAATTCATAATTTCATGCATGACCCAAAGGCATGCTCTCGTTTCCTGTTCATTTTTATAAAAAGCCTTTGTGAAGTTCTGGGGTTTCATAAATCATTTTATTAAAGCTGTGTTTTGGGAGAAGGGGGAAAAAGTAGTGTTTTAATTTCCACAAATGTGTCTTGATATACGTTTTTGCTCGGTATTTTTCAAACTAATTAGCGTAGCTGCATAGTGAATGGGGTTATTGTACTTGGTCCTCATGTTTTAATACCTTCCACTGGGTGGCAATATAGCATTACTACCGAAGGCAGTGTCGGACAGTAGCTGTCTGATTCAGGTGCATTATAGGTATGTGTACATAGCGGAGTCGTTATATAGAAATCCTTTTGTTAATAGAGGTCTCTGTTTCAGTTTAGTTACAAGACGTTTAGATGAACCTGCAGCACGCAAGGCTGCCTCAAGGTCTAGTAACCGAAACGTAGCCATATATTAACCGGTGACATCTTCAAGCTGTTAAAATGAATACAGAACTAAAACAAAAGTTGGATTATTTTGTTGTTGCCCTTCTCTCAACGAATAACAATATATTTTGGGTTTTCGTATAGAATATTTTTCACTTGTGGGTAAACTATATGTATATCATTCTTCATGAATAATCATAAATCATTTGTTAAAGCTTGATAAAGCACCGTTAATGGATTAAAATGTGATAATTTAAAATCAGAATAATCGAAATATATGCTTAATCTGACAATTTGTAAAGAATTAGACTAGGTTGAAGTTTGGCAGTGAATTGGATATGTAGTCGAATTAGAAGCCTACAATAGGTTATAGTAAATGTTATCGCGGACAGCTTGCTTACAAAGAGCAAGTTGAGGAAGGCGTAAAGAATTTCCCCACGGGGATTAATAAAGTGATTATCATTATTAATAATAATAATAATAGGCGCGGGATCCCCCCGAAACTGGTGGTAAATATCAATGGGGCCGCTTGACCGCAAACCCCTGAGGTACTTTCTGCCCGTCCGTCCCTGGATAAGAAAAGCCGGCACGTCTCTGCGCGTTCACAAAGCGGCACGTCTCTGCGCGTTCACAAAGCGGCACGTCGTATGCTAGTCACGTGCAGCAGGTGACAGTACTTCCCCAGCTGCGAAGGTAAACGGCGATGAGCTTGAGTTCATCAGCTCAACAAACTGCATCTCCCAGGATTCCCTAGCCCAGACATTTGGCGGGCGGGGGTGTGAGGGAAATGAATTTTTATCCGCACAAATACTCGGTTGTATATATGTAATTTGTATTGATTCCACATACATTCTAGTAAATTATTATCCAATGTAAAATGGCTCATAGTTGACAAACTGAGAAATGTTATCGAATGTACCATGTGTCATAGCTATAGATTACATTTATAATAGGACTACATTTACCGCAATCCTTTGCATCTGCGTCATCCTTCACAACTGTATTCGTTCATACGTTTGTGGGGGGTGGGGGGGGAAAGGACTTGGTGTAACTACAGCGATGTCAGTCCAGGTTGTGTCAGTGAAAATGGCCGAGGCGGACCTGCAAGCCAGTTCCAGCAAAGAGCTCAAGCCTGCACCTCCGGGAATGCCCAAGTCGGAGGAGGAAAAGGTGCTTAAAAACGAGCCCAAGGCTGCAGCTGCTACCTCACCGGTGGCTCCGTCGACGGAGGTCATAGCGAAAAGGGACCCCAGCCATTCTCCGACCCCCAGTCCGGACCTCCCGAAGATGCAGGCGTCGGCGATGAGGCGAACGGACGCCCGGCAAAACGGAGAGTCTCTCCTGAACAGCGACGGCACCGTGGCCGAAGCTCCAAAGACGAAAAAGGTAAGATGCCGCCCAAACGGCGCCAGCCTGCCCCGGTTATTAATGTTATGCTGCTGGCTCCCTGTACGTCAGGTTATTACGTGACCTGCGGGGGAAATATCACTACATTATAATCCACACTATAATTCACTTATATATATATATATATATATATATATGTGTAGACTTGGGATTTTTTCCCGGCTCTTGAGAGCCATCTGACCCGTGAATACCGGCAATCGAGTTGAGCAGATGGCGGTCAATATGTGGTGCAATAAGCTGTTACTACAAGCTGGCTGGTGGATCCCGGAGACCGCAGTGCGCCGGCCGGCCGCCCGGCCGATGCCTTCCGGTAGTCGGGCGCAGCTTCTGCCTTCGCGTCGCTATATCCCATTTGAAGTCACTTCGTCGGGCAGTAATCATCAACTTAACGTTAATACTCTAAATATTTAGTCAGATCCAGCTGTCGACCGATCCCATATACCGTGCAACCTGTTATCTGATTTTTCAACACCTGAACCCGTAATTACATGCAAACTGTGACTCTGTTCTATGATTTATGCAGAGGTTATTATATGCATCATAACTGCTTTTGAAGATGACCTTTTCCACTGCCATCTGAGGCCGAGGAAAAGTGCAGAAGCCGATTAAGACGTTTTTGGGCCTTATCTTTCGGGTCTGGTTTCACAGAGGAGTTGTAACGTTTCACTCAGACCGAGTGACATTTTGAGTGTAGAATATAACTGCGAAGCATATTTACTTAGCAGATCCGTTTCTCGATCCTGCAAAGAGAAAGAAATTTGCAAGAAATCTGTGCAAAGAACAATTACAGTAGCTGGAGTTATCTTCTCCACCATAGTAATATTTCTTAGAACCTTAGATCTCATTGCTCATCTCAAGTTTCTCATTAAACATAAGCCCAGGTAGTTTTGACGTGTGAATGAAGTGTAAATGAAGATGGGATGCCCGGCAGATTTTATATTTGTCTGCATAATTATGGTTCGTTCTCTAATTATGTTTTGTGTATCACAACCAGGGGTGGCCCGGGGCATAGGCAATATAGGCAGATGCTAAGGGCGCCATCCATCCAGGGGGCGCCACAAACGGAGGAAGAAAAAAAGTGTAACATTCCACTATTCTTAAAACTAGTTGGTATTAATGTGTCTTAATATGAAAAGAACAAGCCCACATGAATTTACCTGCTTAGCAAAGCCTATTAAGTAGCAATAGTAATAACAGGGCCGGTCAATCCTATACGTGACATAGGCGATTGCCTAGGGCACCAACTTCTGAGGGGGCGCCGAACTGCCAGCAAATTTAACTTTGCCTCAAGTGGGGGGCGCTGGCGGTGATGCTCGCCTAGGGCGTCACTGGCTAGGAACGGTACTGATCACAACACAACCCTGTAAAGTGCTTTGGGACAACTTTGTTGTGAAAGGCGCTATATAAAAAATAAATGTATTATTGTACATACTGTAAAGGAAAAGTCCTGTTGGTGGTTTTTTTGAAACCAGTGATGAAAGTTCAGGGGACCTGGCTGGAAATGTGTGTGTTACAAATTAACGCCAGTATGCAAGTAGTAATGAGGCTTCATCAGTGTGCATGACAGATATCCTGAGTGTTGTCAGTGCAAGATAAGACACCGATGAGTCTGAGTACATCATCCATCACATACTGAGGGATATGTTGGTGAATAGGGGAAACCTCACTGGTCTTAATCTACCTCCAGGAGTTCTTGTGTGCGTCAGTATTCTATCTAGCTAGTCTTGTCTTCCTGTCAAGCATGAATGTTTTTGTAATTATGACTAGGTGCATAAGCATCTCATTACAGTGCTGCCGCATTGAGCTGCTCAAGCTGTTCTACGGTTTATGGATTTTCATGACAGCCTTGTCCGTTGATGTCTATAAGGTCATACTTACAGAATGTGAATGTCAGAATGCAAACGTATGTGGGCTTTTATTTGGGAGGACTCACAGAGTTCTGACTCCAGTATCTCTGAAGGGATTTGACTGTCCTTCTTATAGCTCACGACCCAGGCTGCCGCATGAATGTTATCGTCATGTTTCGCCATAGCTCTGATAGTCTAGTAGGAAGTCATTGATAAGATCAAAGCTCAAGGTCACCTTTCACAATAAGTACAGTTTGGAGCAAAATTATTTTTGATGGGACTTTTCTCTTGGAATACTTAGACATTGCCTGGACCTTACAGGTGTGACAGTTAACGAATGGCGTCTCCAGTTAAAACATCAGGACCGAAAACGCATCAAACAGGTTGAAGGTTCTCACTTCATGTGAGCAGTGACATGTGTATTGAAAGCATCAGATCACAACCGTGAGGAAGAAACTCTATAATTGCATAACGTTAATTGAAAATTCATTATTATTATTCCTTTATCTTCAATATATGGAATTATACATCGTCTCTTTTGTTATTAACTTTCCTAAGATGTGCATTTTATCTGAAGAGGTGTGTGTGTGTGTGTGTGTGTGTGTGGGTTTGCATAGATCACATTTGAGGACCAAATTGTCCCCAAAGTGCAGTAAAACCTGAAATTTCCCTACTTTTGGGGACATCTCTTGAGGTCCCCATTTGGATAACCTCAGTTTTATGAAAATCTGTGAATGCAATCAAAAAAGTAAAAATGCCAAAAGTCTAGTATTTGGGTTGGTTACTTATGGTTAAGGTTTGGGATGGGTAGAGGTTCAGGGTGTCCTGACTGGGATTATGGTTTTTCCCATAGAAATGAATGGACGCTCCCCATTTAGATAGGTACACCAACGTGTGTGTGTTTGTGTGTGTGTGTCAGTGTTTGTCCAGCATTTCCCTTAACCCTAACCCCACCCCCTATCCTGTATTTCTTGCGCTCATCATCACGCTTCACTGGATAGGCATTTTGTGCAGGATGGATGGATGGTTGGATGATGTATATATTTAAGATAAACATGTCTGTGTTTCTGTCAGCTAAGTTAGTTAAAGTGTTAAGATGAAAGCCTGTTTTGAATCCTATAAAGCGTCGGTCTCCGGTCGCAAAACCCTGCAGAGGGAATGAGCCTGCTCATTGCACAGAGTGGCTGGCCCTCTGAGCCTTTCCTCAGTGCTAACCCTTCTGACAGGGCAGTGTAAATTGGCCTTGCCGGAATACTGGTTGCTGAACTTGGGGTAGGATTCACTTGCGCGTTACCCTGACAGGTGATCGCAGATGGTGCTGAGTTAATGGTGCGGTCTCACCGGCTACTGGAGGACATCATCACAACGTGTAACAAGTTGTGCAGCCCTCTGTGTCGCCGAGCAGCTGTCCCCTGATGGTGGCCCTCTCTGTTGCCGTTCAGCTGTCCCCTGAAGGTGGCCCTCTGTGCCGCTGAGTGGCTGTCCCTTGTTGGTGGCCCTCTGTGTTGATGAGTGACTTTCCCCTGTGGGTGACCCTATGCATTGCTGATCGGCTGTCCCCTGATGGTGACCCTCTGTGTCACTGAGCGACTGTCCCCTGTTAGTGGTAAATATCGATGCTTCTGTCCATCTGTGTTCTTTGCACCTGTGCAAAAACAAGCACATGAAATATATGATAGGTAAATTTCACTTAAATGACTGACATGTCAAGCAAGATACAAGCATGAGTGTTAATTTCATTGCCATAACAAAGCAGATAGCTGTATGTTATGTATCACTGGCTGGTACACCGAAGTGAAATTCTAATGGTAACTTATTAGTTGGTGAAATTACTTGTAAACACATCAATAAGAACATACCAGATTCCTCCAAAGTGGTGACGGAGACCAGGTTAACAGGTCTGTTTCTGAACATGGAGTCCGTGTTTGTTTTTTGTTTGTTTTTATTATTGTTTTGTTATTTGTTTTTAGGGCAGCCCACACAGTTTTTATTTAGCTCTCTTTTCGACTTCCTGTATTCATTTTAAATCTTGTTCACGGCCTGTTCTGTTATTCTAATAAATCCCGCCTTCTCCAATTCACTCAGCATTGCTTAATGAACATTTTCTCTGACGACTCTCATCATGCCTCCTGGTGTCACATGCTCCCAGCTCTGCCCCAGCTGTCTTTTAGGGTCAGAACAATGAGCTCCGACCTGGATATATTGGCCCAACACCGCTGTTATTTTTGGTGTGGATCCAACAACCGGGCCGGAATTTACACTCTGCATGGGCACCAGCCCTGCTGTGAAAGGAACATGTGTCGCTGAGCGGCTGTCCCCCGACGGTGGCCCTCTGTGTCGCTGAGCGGCTGTCCCCCGACGGTGGCCCTCTGTGTCGCCGAGCGGCTGGCCCTTCCCGTTGGCCAGCTGGGTCGCCGAGCGGCTGTCCCCCGATGGTGTCCCCCGACGGTGGCCCTCTGTGTCGCTGAGCGGCTGTCCCCCGACAGTGGCCCTCTGTGTCACCGAGCGGCTGTCCCTTCACGTTGGCCATCTGGGTCGCCGAGCGGCTGTCCCTTCACGTTGGCCATCTGGGTCGCCGAGCGGCTGTCCCCCGACGGTGTCCCTATGTGTCGCCGAGCGGCTGTCCCCCGACGGTGTCCCTCTGGGCCGCCGAGCGGCTGTCCCCCGACGGTGTCCCTCTGGGCCGCCGAGCGGCTGTCCCCTGATGATGACCCTCTGTGGAGCAGGGGATTAACGTTGATTAACGTTGTGCAAGTATGTATTTTTTTTTGTTATTATTCAGCAAACTATCAGTTTGGCGTTTCAAATTGCCTGCAAGTCCAGTGCATTCTTAGAATCGGAATCACAGCAACGTGTCGTTCTGTCCCCAAGTGAAGCTCTACCTCACGGTCTGAAATGCACTGGAACATTTGCCATCTGAATGAAGGCCTTTGATCTTTGACCCCCAGCTTAGTGGTATAGCCTTCGTTCTGCCCTGTTAGTATGCGCTCAGATTGATCGGGAGCAGCGTTAACTTGTTCTTCTTCAGTCAGCATGAGTGAGCCTCTGTCCGTCCATCCTACCGGTTTATCCAGTTTTCCAGTTTTCACTGTTAAAAAGTGCCTTGGATCGATATGCAGAGTGTATTGGAAGGACCCCTGTTAAGTGTGTGTATCCCTCTTACTAACAGTTATGACTTTAACCGTTAACTGTAACATAAATATGACAGTTTTAAGGGAATTGTAAAATTTTTATAATTATTAATAAAATACACCTTTTTAAATACTTTTGTAAATGTATTTTATGTATGTAAATGCTTGCTACCACGGTAAGGGTGAACTGGAGGGGGGGGTGACTATGATATACCATAAAACCACCAGAAAAATACCGTGATACAAACGTTTGGTCATGCTGCACAGCACTAGCCTGCGTGTGTATGCGTGCCCTTATGCCAGTTTCCCAGCAACGCGGCGTCTGCGTCTGTCTGGGCCTCTATGCGCATTCGTTGGTCACTGCATCGCCCCACATGACCTGCTCTGTCTGCTCGTTTCCTGCGGGGGGGTGGGTTAACCTGACACTTCATCTTTCAAGTCCGCACTGAAAATGTCTTCATTTGGAGAGGGGGTTCAGTAAATTGGTTTATATTCAGTTGAGTTCTGGGGTGGCAATCCCTTGCCCCCCCCTCCCCATGACCCTCTGGCCCTCATTTTTCATGGTAGTTGCATAATTCATACCTGAACTTTATCTCCCTCTCAGAAGAACCCAGAGCTGCTCGCAGTCAGTATCTCTATAACAAAGGGCCATTGAGAGGTTTTATTGGGCTCAAAGGATGTGTGGAAGTTTTCTTTACTTCCCTTATTGGGGGTGAGGTGATTTATGGGGGGGGGTGACTGTAGAGCAAAACAACAGGAAATCAGGACAGATGCCTAACCTGGGGAAGAGGATCTCCTCACGACAGACAATGACACATCTGTTATGTGACCATGACGTCCGTTACCTGACTCAGGTTCTGTGGCGATGCAGGCCCGTGTGTCCCCTCACATTCGGTGTGCTGCTTCCTCTTCACTGGATTGGGACCTGAAGCTCTACTCGCGGTCAGATCCAGTCCTGTTCTTGCTGGGGATGATGATGCCACGGGCTGATGGTGTCTGTCTCTCTGTCTGCCTGTGTGTGTCTGTGGAATTTTCCTTTCAGTTGGGGGAGGCCCATATGATTACACTCTTAAACTCCTCAAATTGCAATGGGCCCCAGTAAAACAGGTTTAAAATAAGATGTAGTCTGCCTTTTGTGTTCTCGGTAATTATACCCCTTGTTAGAAGTAAGGGGAAAAAACACTGTTTACAGAACATCACAGCCACAGACTGACATTATGGCTGAAGTCACCTTGGATTGTCTTGTTGTGAAAGGAGCACTGTAAGCCACAGTGGAGACCTCTGTTTTTTTCGAGGGGGCCGCCTGTCTGCATGCGGTCTGTAGCATTTCCCTCAGTGTGGTGACTGTTCTCTCCCTGCATCGGCCAACTTTCTGCCACACCAGTGTTTTGAGAAATGGCCCCCTCTTCTACCTGCGTGAAAATGTAACGCTGGAAACACGAGGTCAGGTGACAGATGCATCTCGTGACGGCCCTGGATCTGGGCCGTCCTCGACAGTGCCGAGCCTCCTCCATCTGGTAGCCTGACCCCGTTTTAGCCCTTAGAATCTTGGGATAACTAAACTGATAACACACCTCGCTTACACAAATTGGTCAGTCCTCAGCAACATCCACCAGGTGTTCACCCTAAGCGGGACTCCCTGGCAGTGCCTGTTCAGAGCGAGCTGGGCCGTCTGTCCCAGCCCCAGAATGTGGAGGGGAGTAATTAGCATGGAGATAGATGATGACAAAGCGGGAGAGGGTAGGTAAGCGGTGCAGTGAGAAGCTGACAAGGGAGTTTAGTTTCACCTTCTGCCCAACAGCTCTCTGTCCGTGAGACGTAGCATGGAGGATTGAAATGTTTATGTGAATCATCTCGCTGGAGGCCCTAAAATAAGCCTGCCCTGAGGCCTGCCTTCCCGCCGTCCCAGCATGCTGATCCGGGTCTGCTCCTGGCATTCCTACATGTCATTGCTGTGGAAATCTGAGAGGACACAGCCAGCTTTCAGCCAACCTGCCCATTCCCCACCAGGGGGCGCAGCACCAGCCAGACCCCTTCCTGTGCATCCAGTAGCTGATGCTCCCTGCTTGAGCACAGGGCAGCCGTAATCCCCTTCTGCACCTGCAGTGTGCTCTCAATGAGAGACAGAATGTGCAGCACGTTTAGCTTTAAAAGTTACTTGATTAAAGTCGTTATTTGCATAAGGGCAGATTTATTAAAAACCCAGGATCGATTCCCTTACCCTGGGCACATTGATAACTACACCAGCAGCACTTTGAACCGGTGTGGCTTCCTCACGTGGCCTGTGTGTCACCAGCCTAATGCAGCAATTAAGCAGTTAATTAACCCGCCCAGTGGGGAATGATGGTCAAGGTGTTGAATGATGGTCATGGTGCCGAATGACGGCCAAGGTGCCGAATGACGGTCATGTTGCTGAAGAGTGAAGTGGACCAGGGAAACGATTTGGAAACCACTGGAAAGGAGACAGTCGCACATGGTATGAAGATGTACACATTTTACACACGCGGGTAAATCTTCACGCTGTGCTGCTCCCGTCGTGAGGATTTATGTGTCCTTTGCCACAAATCTGCAACTCGTAGATATAAATAGTGCAGTCCTTGACGCCACTTGCAGGCAGCTACATGAGAAGATGGTCAGCGTTCAAGGACCTGCAGTAGTGCACTTCTGCTCAGAGGCGTTGGAAATCTTTGCTCTTTGGGCACTGACTCCAGGTCCCTCACTTGGCTGAAACCAGGTGCAAAGGGGCCTGTTTTCCCTTGATGGAGGGTTCTCCCTTAAAGGGGGAGTGTTTTCCCTTTTCGGAGAGCTCTGCTTTTAAGGGGGGGGGTGTTTTCCCCTGATGGAGGATTCTGCCTTTAAGGGGGCCTGGTTTCCCTTCTCACAGGGTTCTGCTTTTAAGGGGGGAGTGTTTTCCCCTGATGGACGATTCAAATTCATATTTTATTGGTCACATACACAATCATACATAGTACGACATGCAGTGAAATGTATTTGCAGTGCCCGACCCATTAAGAATTAAATGGAATAAAAGAAAGAAATAAATAAAATAAAATGGAAGATAAGAATGAAATGTAAATAAAATGTAAAATGTAAACTGTTAGGAATAAAAATAGAAATTATGATATGTACAAATAAAATACAATGTGCAGTTAGCAGCGACAATGTCCGATTTATTATTATTATTATTGGTGTGCAGTGCAGTATAGTGTGTGTGTGTGTGTGTGTGTGTGGGGGGGGGGGGGAGTGATCTGAGTCCAGTCCTGTGTGGTGTTCTGGTTCAGAACCCGAACAGCCTGAAGGAAGAAGCTCCTCCAACTCCAAGCATTGATTATGCAAGAATGGGCTGCCATCAGTCAGGATTTGGCCCAGAAGTTGATCGACAGCAGCCAGGGCGCATGCAGAGGTCTTGAAAAAGAAGAGCCAACACTGCAAATATTGACTCTTTGCATAATTTTAATGTAATTGTCAATAAAAGCCTTTGACCCTTATGAAATGCTTGTAGTTATACTTCAGTACCACAGAACCATCTGACAAAAGATCTACAGACACTGAAGCAGCAAACTTTGTGAAAACCAATACTTGTCATTCTCAAAACTTTTGACCATGACTGTTGGATTTATTTAATCAAGTCAAAATTTATTGACATTTTAAAAACAGCTTTAAACATAAGACAACATAGATACAAGACTATAATGAATAGAGACGTTATGATATACTCGAATATTCGGTGCACCGTTGTAAGTCATACGTTTGAAGCCGATACGCCCTGTTATACATAAAAGCACTCAAGTCAAACAAAATACACAAAGAACATGAACTTTTTTTGACAACCGATGTGTAAAAGTACAACTTGCAACTTTGTTTGCTGTGTATTCCAGCTGCAAGTGTTGCCAGTGTAAGGGTGTTCAGTGCAGCTGGCGATGTCACAGCCCAGAGGGCTGCACTAAGCCCTGAAAATGTTGATATGCTCGTCTTTCTTAAAAAGAACATCGCAGTATCATAAGTGAACTTTGAATATTGAAGTGTTATCCAAATGAATGATGAAGGTTCTTCCTAGTCAGTGTTAACAAGATAGTTATCCTTTATGCAGCATGTTATTGAACATTTGCAGACGCCCTTTAGTTTATTTTCTGCCATTTTTAAGAGTTTGTATTTCTGTGACATTAATGATAATTCTTTGTTCTGTCAGTTTGGCATGGCTGTGCTTAAGGATTGATAACAGTATTAAAAGAAAATGTTCTAAGTATTTCAAATAGAAATAGTTTGATTTAGTCATACATTTGAGGGTAATAACGATATTTTGGAGCTCAAAAAGGGTTTCAAGTGCATATTGCAAGTTTTTGTCAAAGTCATTTGAAAATCATCAAATGATGTAAATCTTTGTTTCTAAGAGATTTTATCATTTGCTATTTCTTATGACAATTTTTGTCATGTCAGGTTGCCATAACTTACATTTTTTTAAATGTTTGTTTAGTTTGTATATTCATGAATAAATATTCATATTCGCTTCCAGGTATCGTGATGTTTCGTATTTGCTACCCTCTGTATTCATTACAGCTCTAATAATGAATAACTAAAAAAATATGCCGTACAAATTAGCGCATATTTATTTGCTTTTGGACTTTGAATCCTGTCCTGTCCTGATAATGAGGTACGACGTCTCACTCTTTCTGCCTCCATTGCCATCCTGCTTGGATCATTAGTGGGCATGTAGGGTTCCTGGTCGTCCTGCTTGGATCATTGGTGGGCATGTAGGGTTCCTGGTCGTCCTGCTTGGAT
>JAODLD010000001.1:231025-245382 GCA_026781065.1 Mormyrops boulengeri | reverse complement strand
TCTTATATACCTGGATCATGTCCCCCCTTAGTCTCCTTTGCTCGAGGCTAAACAGATTCAGCTCAGCTAACCTCTCCCCATAAGACATTCCTCTAAGACCAGGAATCATTCTCGTAGCCCTACATTACGAACCTAATAATCATGTTTTAGTGTAGATGGGTGCCACTGTACAGTGGGGTAACTAATTAGCTGCGGTAGAGTCGGGAGCAACACGACGCTCACGCTCGCAACTTGCAGTTCTTGTTGCTGATTGATGGATTTACCTGGATCGCGTTTCACCGCTGCATCATTTATCAAATTATCATGCGAATGCGATTTCGATACGCAGAAGTGCGGCTGTTTAGAATGTGAATAGCGATCTTCAGGTGAGGGCGGAACTACACGCCCCCCCATGCAGGTAAAACAAAGAAAGATTACATGGTTTACTTTTTTGCCTATTTAAGCTAATTTAAAAAAACTTTAATACTTCCGACAATGGATGTTTTGAAGAGAAGACAGATTACAGATTCAGTCAGCGGTTTTTCATGTTTCTACAATAAGATTTCAGCGAGTTATGAACTGAAGTACACGAGAAACACGCGTCATTTAACCCTCTGCGGTCGATGGCAGCGTTGCACTGTGTAAAGTTTTGTCACGAGTGACTGATTCAACAAATGAGTTTTGGCAATTTACTTTTTTGCTCAAGGAATGAGGTTTAGTGTTTCAGCAAAAATTCAATTATTCTCCTCCTTCCTGCAAGTTTCATTCTAGGTACTTGCAGATGCTCACAAATCTATGCAAGTCACAGCCATCGGTGTCGCCGGAAGCTACACCTGGATCCACAATTTACCTTGAAAGTAGTCCGATTTCCCGTCCATGAAAATATAGTTGACAAGAATGACACTGAAGATACTGGACCACAGGTGCAGGTCGCTGAATATGAGTACGAAGCCAACATCCTGGCAAAACAAGTGAACAGGACATTCACCACAAAGGGTTGGTGGAACGTGCCTTTAGCATCTTTACTGTGAGGACGACACAAGCAACAAATCTCCACGGCTCCGCCAAAAAAAAACCCAGGCAGCAGTCAACATTTTGGCAGACCTCCTTATATCTGGCAGACCTCCTTATCTGGCGCATGTGAACAGGATATCCCACTTGCATGAAGTGTTTTGATAAAATGCTCAGGTTTGTAAAGCAGTGCTCCAGGAATGTTGGGAGACTAGCAAGCTGCAGAAAAGGAACTCACACAGAAAATGTTGAACAAGATGAGGACCGGGATCTGCAGCATGCAAACCTGCACGGCTAGACAACTTCCAACCTCCAGGCTGATTGGAGACAACAAGACAAAAAAATTAAATAAAGCCATTATTCAGGGTGGAACAAAAGAATGAGCACATTGCCCTGAGGACCAATCCAAAAACAAAGAGGAGATTTTAACAGGAACCAGCCTCAAACTCATGTTGTTCTGCAGCGCAAACTGAATGCCGTTGACAATCTCTGGGAGTTCAGGGATCATCGCGATCACGGTGACGCCTATAAAATACTGTCACAAGAGAAAGAGGAGGTTACGGTGTCCTGTGTTCTCAACACTAATTACTCCATCAACAATAGAACATGTCATTTCTCCTGTGCTATGGAGGAGCTACTGATGCGGCCATACCTCTTACAGCACCAGAGTTTGGATGACCCAGTATTATAGGCGAGTCGTGAAACAAATACCTGGGAGATGTGAGAGTGGGCCAGGATGGGCTTGATGTGCTCTGTGGTCAGGTCAGCACAGGCAGACATCAGCAACGTGGCTGTGATGAGGATGACCAAAGCTCTCCACCTGGACCAGTGGACCACTGCACCATGCTGCCCAGACGCTGAGGCATGCGCGCACACACACACACACACACACACACAAAGAGAAACATGAGCGCCGAATCCACTTCTCACACTTCAAAAGCCATCTCTCTGGACCCAACAGCACTGTCCCACCCTCATCCTTGTGGAGGCTGACCGTGGCAGCCGCTGATGTGGACGTCATAAATGTGAGAGTGCGTCTTCAGCGTGAAGATGAGGCCCACAACATAGGCTGCAGGCAGCAGGATGGAGATGGTGTAGATCAGAGGCCTGTGGGTAGCACAAAGGATCAGATTATTTTTTGGTAGCAGTGAGAGCAGATACAAAATGCTGCAAAACACAAAAATCAGAATGTCGACAAACAAGCCCAGGGAGATGTGTTCAAAAGTTACACTTGTAATGTGCTCACTGACCACTGCCCCAGACAGATAATCTACACAACTGGCAATTCCAACACTCACTCAATGTGGCTGTGGAACAGGGAGTAATTATTTTCACTCTGTAAAGAACAAGAAAATTTTGGGCAGTGAATTTAACTAAAGTGAACTTCTAAGCGTAGTTCAGATGTCCCGTAATCAGCAGGATATGGGTCAGCGCCACGCTTCAGCGAAGCTGACTCCCCCTTGGACACCTACCAGGTCATAATGACAGTCCCTGCAGACCAGGGGGCCGCTGCCGTTAGCCGCAGAGCTGGTGCAGCTGTCGCACATCAGATTCCCATAGGCCTTGGAGAAAAGCGTGGGTGCAAACACCCCTGTAGACACATTGGGTGGGGAGGGTAAACACATGACCAGTCACGGCAGACACGATTGGCTGGGCGGAGCCTGGCTGGGCCCTTACCTCCCACTGAAATGAAGAGCAGGGCGGAGCTGACCCCTGCCGAACGGCTGTTGAACCTCTGCTCCTGGTGCCGACAGCCTCCAAGGATCATGCTAATCCCCTGTGGGGGGGACGAGGTGGACACACTCAGGGATCGATACAGCTGGCAGACACATTATCCAAAACCAAAATTCTCTGAAGGCTGAAACCTACAGGTCAGCCATCCCTCAGCCTCGGCACTGGGGCACCTCCCACCTTTGCCAGTAGTGTGGAGACCCCAGCGGCACCACGGAGTTACTCACTGGGATGAACAGTACGCATCCCAGCAGGGTCCCCGTCAGGGCAGACTTCACAACCTCCTCGTAGCACTTGGTCCCCCCTTGGTGGCCCCGCAGCAGTGCTGTGATGTAGAAGGTCAGCTCTGTGATGGAGCCGAAGGTGGCGTTGACCACTGCCCCCACCGCAAAGTTACTTTGCGCCGAGATACTGGGGAGGAGCACGAAAGGAATCCCAGTGGGCAACAGTGACATGACAGTGAGAAGAGCAGGTGAGCGGGCTGTCAGCTTTGGCGGCAATGCCTGACGAGGAGGTACCTGGCGATGCCCATGCCAATGTAATAGGACAGGGGCATGGCGGACACCATGGCTAAAGCAAACTTTGTTTCAGAGTTGGTGCAGTAGTTGTCCTTATCTGCATAACCAATCACCAGCGTGATAATGACCAAAGGCAGAAGATCTGTAGGTAGAGCGCTGTAAGGAAGACAGGGAGCCAATGTGACATCAAGGCAATGTGGGGACAATTCACTTCCGGCCTGAACAACATGAGAGCGATTGCGGGGAAGAACAGAAAAAAAAAAATGCGATTTAGTAGATCAACTTGTCAATGATGCTTAAGCAAAGCAACTGACTTGAGTGTTAAAATAAGATTAAGGTATTAAGGACTTCCTGGGGATGAATAACAGTCTCATTCATGAGAGGAGGCTGTGTCCCATAAGGAACAGTTGCTGGGCTTCTCTTCACAAAAGGATACTGACGGCGAAGACGTTGAGGCCGTCGACCGCGTACTTGTAGTAATACCAGTTGAAGGCATAGTAGCAACAGAGAACTGCTCTGGTCTCACAACCCTGATTCTGAGGAAAAAAAGTTTCAAAAGATTCATAGAAACATTTCAGAATAATGGACCCCCCATGTCAAAGAGCAACAGTTAACAGCTGCAAAAATCTGAGACCTGCTTGGCAGCACTAATCTGGTTCAGATCTTCAAAATCACTGAACTGATCTAAAAGGAACAGAACTTCTGTAATTCTCTAACTAATGGTTGAATCTGAAGAATTACATCTATATGGATGCTGGACCCTTGGACTGTTCCCTGTCACAGATGTCTCCAACTACATGTGCTGAATGTTCAGGAGCCCAGGAACCTGGCTCACCTTTCCAGGCACGCTGATACGGACCTCCTCTGGGGGCATGAGCAGGATGGTGCCCATGGTCCTAGCGTTCATTTTGCTGACAGGGATAGTGAAAACCAGGAGCCAGGAGAGCAGGCAGGCCAGAGCGTGGACCACACACAAGAGAGGGTATCCCAGCAACAGCCACACGTATGTGCTGACGCGACACTGTGGGCAGAGTTCAGTGTCATCACTTCCTATGAAATATTCTGTTCATTTGCCTCTAAAGAGGAAATCCTGGTCGTTAGATCTGAAGGGGGCAAATAATCCATTACAGTGAGACTAATAATTCTAGGAGACACTAGACCCAGGATATGAATGAAAATGTTGGCAAACGTGATCAAATAACTAACTTGCAATTCACTGGTAACAGGAACAACAAAAACAAACCAAAAGACGAAGCTGAGTACAGAAAGCCTTCAAGCCCGACCCGATTCAACAGGGAAGCATTAAGCATGCAGACAGCCCCACCCAGTAACGAGGCAGAGGTTCGGCAGGAGCACGGAGGCAGGAGGCAGGAGCCTCCACAGACGCAGAGTCCAGCAGGGGCGTCGTCTCCCGGACCTCATCCACCTCAGGGATGGCCTCACAGTGGGGGAACTTCACGCAGCACCTCCTCACCATGCTGGAGGCCTGAGGCGAAACCGGAGGACACTAATTGGGAAAATGTTCCAAAGTCCTTCATCCCCATTAGTCGCAGCAGTATCACAACACACCCATGTAAAGCGCCTGTTGTGAAAGGCGCTAGATAAAAATAAACTGAATTCCACTGAATTGAATAAAGGTTTACAATGGGTATAAATCCCATTTCTTAGGATCTATAATGTTCTATTGCATGCGGCATATTTGATTAAACACAATGAAACACCACAGTCTGAAGCAAAAGAATGCAATCAAAATGTATTACAAATTCTGAAGGAGATTGTAGATGTCCAACCTGTAAACATACCTTTTGTACGGACTTCCCAAATGGCCACAGAAAATAATACGACAGCTGCAAGCAAAGCTTCCCTAGAATGAAAGGCAAGGGTTAAAGCAGTGAAATCACATTATGGTAGATGCCAATGACAAAGCCCAAACGGGAACAATACTCACCGTAGGGGACCCCGAGGACTGTTAGAAACATGAAAAAGCTAACCAGGAAGTACATAAGGGACAGCCACCAGCCAAAGAGAAACACATACACTATATTTCCACATGTAACCAAAGACCCTGCAATGACAGGAAATGGGAAACGCATTAACTAATGACTCCTAATCACCACCATGTCACACAGATTTTATCTTTGGCAAAAGCAGGCAGCACTCGTGGTCTCTGTACCTGCATGGGGTTTGATGAAGTTGAGTTCAGAGTAAAGCTCCTTCACAATATCAGAGCGATCCTCAAACGGGCGCTCAGTCACGTGGCTCTTCCACTTCCTGAAACCAAACTGGAATGGGGGAGACGAGTCATGGCTGGAACTACAGGAGATTCAAGGGGAGCTCAGCTGCCCCTGGAAAGGACACACCTACCTGAAATGTTTTGGGGGGGAGGGGGCTCTACAAAAATTGTCCACTTTCATGTTTAGGTTACATTTTATTTTCCGTACATTAAGGTTCCCGAAATAAAGCCATAATATTAATGTCAATGTTGTGCTTCTATTTGCTCATTACACTCCATTTCCGGAATGTCTGTCTCCACTAATTAACACAATTCTGTACCTGTTCCTGCCGTGGCCAGCCATGCGTGGGGGTGCTGCACTCAAATTACTACATTTATGCAGCCACCTGAACTCCTCATCATTATGTGGACGCAGTATTTGAATGGAAGTTGTTAAATTAAGAAAAATATTTTTATTCAGGATTTCTACCTGATTCCTATGTAGTTATTGTGCCTACGTTAAATGTTACCGACAGTATTAACTGCCTGCAGTAGTAATAGTAGAATGTTTTTTGCAGTAACCCTGTTACTGACCGTGCTGCCACGCACATGCATGTGTGCGACTTTGGAAGTCGTGGTGCACACTGGAAAATAGGGTTCTCCCAAAAGCCACTGCAATTCAAACCCTGGATGGAGTCAATGCCAACTGCAGCCGAGACATGCAAACATGCAGACACATGCACAGCAGTGGGATCTCAGATTTGTAAGCTTTTTCAGAACCGCAACACCATCCAGTGCATCGGAGACGTCACTCACCCGGTAGTTGTTAACCAACTTGTGAGCTTCCACTTCGTTCTCTGCTCGGATGGTGGTCTTGCAGGTGCATTCCTCCCACAGGTCATTGGAGGTGTGAGCACACCTCGAAGGGGAAGAGCACCCTGCAGAGAAACAGGAGGACCTCAGTGTCAGCTGCCACCGAACAGCAAAGACCGTAAATGGGAGCAGGCTGTCTGACTTCAGGATGTCCAATCAATTACCTATTTCCAGTAGGGTCCTAAACTTCTAATCAACTTCTTTGGTTCAATCTGAAGAATTTTATTCAAGACAGCTAGAGATAAAGGCATGAATGAGGGACTCAGCAGCAGAGTTAGAAAGGCAGGGCCTAAGCTGGGCGATGGTGCGAAGGGGGAAGAACCCTGTTTTTACTATGGAATATATGGGTGCATCTAACAAGAGGCTTGGGTCAAACGCAACACCAAGGTCACGAAGCAGAGTGGTCCAAATGGAGGACAGACGACCTGCCCTTGTGGAGTGTGGGTTCTGAGAAGGGGCGAAGGTGGAGCGGTCCAAATGGAGGACAGACGACCTGCCCTTGTGGAGTGTGGGTTCTGAGAAGGGGCGAAGGTGGAGCGGTCCAAATGGAGGACAGACGACCTGCCCTTGTGGAGTGTGGATTCTGACCAGATAATAATTAGTTCCGTTTTAATCCGTGGATAAGAGAAAGGGTTAGTGTAACATTCCATTTTTAATCAAATTACTACTATAAAGATATAATGTTTCTGCTCCTGAGGAAATCAGATCAGTGTGAAGTGAGTAATGTTACTTTACACACAGGCTTTATATAAAGTCTCTGCCTCAGGTTAAAGTTACAGTCGTGACGGTCCAACCCAAAACCAAAAGGGAAGTGAAGTTATACTTGGAGACAGAAGTCAGAGAGATGGGTGCAGGGGCCACGACAAAGACAATCGCGGTGAAGCGGAACGGAAAGACGCTCACTTCTCTGTCTGGACAGGCAGCCAGGGGTGGCGTGACTGTGCTGGTGGGTGAAGCTTGGCGATGGGGTCTCCGCCAGCTCGGGCTGCAGGCTGGCAGCGCAGAGTCGGTCGCACAGAGACCCACGTCGGTGACCTCGGGGGTCATGATCCCACAGGGCCTCTGGGGAGGGGATCGAAAATTAAAATGGAACCAAAGTCCATCAGAAGGGGGTGTTAATATACATACAAAAAGAGCAAATGAAACTGGAGTTAAGGGAGACGGAGTCCGATGAAGCGTCACTCCCGGGGAAACAGAATATAGCCAGGATGGCACATGGGACTTTTCCCCACCAGGTTCGGCGGGCTGACATGAGGACCACACCCTGATACACCACAAGGCATGGGTTCTTCCTGTAGGTGCCAGGAGCACCTTTAGTAGTGAAGCATTAAGTTTAACCTGAAGAGCTGGTCTGACCAGTTGTGTGAAAGGTCACAGGACTGCACTCCAGGCCATCAGCACATGATTGGTGTCTTATGATCAGTCACTAATCCAATCCCAAGTCTGCTTGATCTGTTTTAAATACTGAAAAGCATTTGTTTTCCTTCCCGCTCATTAAACGAAATCAACTAGTGAGCTGATGGGTGGTAAGCACGTGCCAAAAATGGGGACCTTGACAGCTGCATCAATATCAATTATTACAGAAAGATACAAATATAAATGAAAAAAAAAACAGCATGGGGACACTGCATCAACAAAAGCAGCGTTTACTTAAAGCATGTTTCTGACCTGCGGTGGGAAAGCAGGATACCCACGTGAACACGCGGCGAAATAGAGGAAGCGGGAATAAAATCCGCCACTTATTCTAAGTGTCTGCAGCAATCGAGTTGTATTCACAGTTATAAAACGAAGGTCTCTATTCCTTTGTAACACCATTATAATAATCTCGTCTGGATCCCCAATTAGTCTGTGCCCCATAATTCTCCATTTTAGCCATTTGAACAACAAGGCAAGGCAAGCTAAGCAAACATAACATGCAGAAACCACGGCTGCAAGAAACTATGCCGAAGGCCTCGGTGAATACACACTGCATCTAGATCAGGCCTCATTACAGGAGAGAGCGTCGTTGTAAAAGCGCGATATAACCTGTTAAAAATACTGTAACATTAAAACGTACGCAAAACAACCAGCTTCAGTGGATCAAGTTTCAGCTAAATTCATGTGCCACCTGCATGCAAATCTGCAGCGCTGGGCAACGAGGAAAGTGATACGCAAGAATTATAGCAAAGCTGTATTTACCAAACAACATAAACCAAGATAAAATAAATAAATAAATAAAAACATGCGGTGAGTTTCACCATGCAGCGGGTTTGGGTCTCAGCTTCACCGTTTCGATAATAATACGGAACTTGATTACGCCGCAGTGAAGTAGGATTATTTTATCGTTTCATAAGAAAATGTGTAACTCTTTCGTTTGTTACAACATGTAACATCAAGAAACTTTAAAGCGAGGAACCATCTGCTAATGTCCATGCATTCACCATGAAATGCAGCAAAAAAATGAAAGACAAGATTGTTCTTTATAATAAATAAAACTGATAATTTGATAATGATGTTTAACAACTCGGCACGAATTTTCTATCGTAATCAGCTACAATTTAGGTTTCGAAAACAAATGCCGGTGTTGCTCACATAAACCATTTGGATGTCATCTACATTGAAATTACCAAACATTTGAACCTAAGTCACACTTTATCGCGACCGCAAAACCGCCACCGATGGGATTTATGCAAAGGAATCTCACCTTGACTGTCGACTGTGGACCTGCGCCTGCGGCTTTCCACGTCTGTCGACATGACTACGATGGACGAGGATAAAAGAGACGCACCATCGGTTTGCGGAGCGAGACGGTCAACCCTGCATCTTGTAAGAGCTGAACTGCGACTGCGCACCACAGCGCTGTAAAGCGGTATGAAGAGCCGCGGGGGCGAGCCCGTGACGTCACGACGCAGCGGGACCGAGGCAATAAACTACATTAACCACCACCAATATAATAATAATAATAATAATAATAATAATAATAATAATAATAATAATAATAATAATAAATCGGTTCCATCGAATCTCCAAATCTGTTTTTCAGGAACAATTTTCACTTCTTTGTTTTTTAAAGCGAGATCTGCATAGTAGGCTAGAATATATCAAAGACGTGAATACCAGACAGAAATTTTATATGTTGATTGGTGACTGCAGATAGCGTCGTGACATTAACACTGGCATTTTCCGTGATTATCTAATCAAATGTTCGCCAAACCGGACAAAAGCTGAGCGCCAGAAACGGGGGCGCACGCACGAGTTGGAGAGCCAGTTTTACTGCGCGCGAGAAAAGTTCACTGTAAAATGGTGAAGCCAATAAAAACAGTTCAGATGATCTGACCTGGAGCAACAATGCTGCTTGTCGATATTAATTATTTGACTCTGTAGTAGGCCTGATTGCAGTTAATGTACACGGTGTCTTGGTTTACTCAAACATAGTTAAATTCTGAAAGCACTGTAAACTCGTTAGCAGTTATTGCTTCATCAAAAATAAGCAGCCTTACAATTGATCTGCAAACTATCCGCCGCAGCCACGTGTTATGGGGGCGTCCCCTTGGCCTGGTCCAGCTGCTGCCAGTTGGATCACCCTCAGAAAAACGCGCCACGTGGCCATAGTGTGGTATTTTTAGTTCCCTCACAAATGCAGGTAATGTACCTCATTCGGGACTCCCTGAGCAACTGCTTGTTCAACACACAATCAAAGCAGTGGTACCCAAGGATTCTCAGAAGAGACACAGTACCCACTGGATAGCGTCCATGTGTCATATCCATACAGCAAGACAGGGAGCTTCAGGACTCTAAAGACTTGGACCTTCGTCTTCTTGCAAAGATATCGGGAGCACCACACACCCCTTTCCAGCGACCTCATTACCCCCCATGCTCTTCCAATCCGTCTGTTGACTTCATAGGAAGAGTCACCAGAGACATGAATGTCACTGCAGAGATAGGTGAATGTCTCGGCAAGGTCGACATTCTCCCCGCAGACAGACACACTACTGATGGCTGTGCCTAAGAAGTCATTAAAGGCCTGGATCTTGGTCTTTATCCAGGACACTCACAAGCCCAGACACTCAGACTCCTCGCTCAGTCTCTCAAGATCCCCAGTCAGAGTCTCCATTGACTCCACGAAGACCACAGCATCATCAGCATAGTCAAGATCGGTAAATCTTTCCTCACCAACAGATGCCCCACAGTTGCTGGACCCCACGACCCTGCCCAACACCCAGTCCATGGGTTACAGCACTGAACAGAGTAGGAGCATGAACACACTCCTGATGAACCCCAGAATCAACTGGGAAGAATGCAGAGGTTCTCCCTCCGCTCTGCACAGCCCTCACATTACCGGTGTACAGGCCAGTCATGATGTCCAGCAACTTTGGGGGGATCCCGCAAAGCCTCAGGATGTCCCACAGGGCAACTCGGTCAGCTGAGTTGAATGCTTTACAAACATTGCAAAGAAATTTTCGCATTTGCCATTGATGAGAACCCTCAGTGCCAGGACGCCACGATGGTAGACTTCTTAGGCATAAAACCAGACCACTCTGGTTGCTGATAGGTGAGCAAGTGATCACGGACCCTGTTGAGGATGACCCTAGCATGGACCGGCACCGTGAGCAGTGTTAATTCCCAGTAGCTGCCACAGTCCAGGTGATCACCCTTCCTTTTCCAGATAGGTACAACATGGAAAATCTATCTTAGAGGAAGCAAACCCCATAATCTCAGCATTGCTGAAACCACACAATGCAGTCAGTGCCTTAATCGTGCGTCATTTCCATGTCTAGGTGTGTCCTGCTCTCGAAAATCAGAACCTCATGGAATATTCAAAAGAAAAAGAAGGAAAACATGGTATTGTGATGCTTTTACTGGCATATGATCTGTAAATAGTGTACTGGAATATGTGTACTCATGTATTTATGTACTGGAATATGTGTACTCATGTATCTATGTACTGGAATATGTGTACTCATGTATCTATGTAATGGAATATGTGTATTCATGTATTTATGTACTGGAATATGTGTACTCATGTATCTATGTAATGGAATATGTGTACTCATGTATTTATGTACTGGAATATGTGTACTCATGTATCTATGTACTGGAATATGTGTACTCATGTATTTATGTACTGGAATATGTGTATTCATGTATCTATGTAATGGAATATGTGTACTCATGTATCTATGTAATGGAATATGTGTACTCATGTATCTATGTATTGGAATATGTGTACTCATGTATCTATGTACTGGAATATGTGTACTCATGTATCTATGTACTGGAATATGTGTATTCATGTATTTATGTACTGGAATATGTGTACTCATGTATCTATGTACTGGAATATGTGTACTCATGTATTTATGTACTGGAATATGTGTACTCATGTATTTATGTCATACATGGTAAATGCCATGATCTTGTCCTGTTTGCTGTGAAATGCGTGTGTGTTAACATGCTACTCTGAATGCTAGTGTCAGCTATTGGCTTCCATGTCTGTGCCACTGTTTTGTGTACTGTGGTGAGTGTCAGTAAAGTCTGATTTCCCTTTTTAAAAGAGCCGTCATCTCTGTTTTTATTAAAATGGCACACGCACGCTCACTACTGTATTATATCTACATATATACGTATGTTAAAACTGAAATTTTGCAAAAGCTGCTTAAAAACTGCTTAATTCACCCCCCTCGCCCCCCGCCCCACAAAAGCTTTCGGAGGCAGAACAGCGGCCACACATCAAACAGTTGGGTGACACAATATTAGAAATACTGTACAGTGCTTTGGCATGTCAGGACACAGGGCCCAATATGAAAGCTTTTAGTATTAAAGGAAGTATTATAGCCCTTGGTGCCGACGGAGAGATGGGCAGCTGAGGGTCGTAGTCATGGCGACACCCCACATCTCTCACTGATGGCGGGAATGATTCTCCTGTAGCTCAATCTGGTCCTTGATCTGGTTGATTAGTGTCTGGGACAGAAGCATCCCCACCAGCTAGAACAAGCAGAGAAGAAACAGTGTCGGCCATGTGCGGCTCAGTGGGTTCCTCCACTGTGCTTCTAATCCGAAGGTTGCCGGCTCAAATCCCAGATCCGGCAGAGTGATGTCACCATCAGGCCTGTACTGTAGCCCCCTATTGTCTGACCCTGCTTTCAATTGTACGTCGCTTTGGATAAAATCACAGGCTAAATAAGAAACCTGTAATGTAATCTTGGTCTCTCAAAACACAGAATTACGTTAACCTGGCATGAAGGAGTCAGATATTCATTAATAGACCCGATCAAGCCAATGTGAGTGTTTCCAGATCAGACAGATTACAGGTGTTGGGCAGACATGAGGTAAACTGTAAAGGTGCACAGGACTGACAGGAACACACCTGGAACGCACCTGGAACACACCTGGAACGCACCTGAGGAATAGCAAGGCCCAGCACCACACCGCCCAGCAGAAAAAGGTTGCTGTGGATCCAGTCGACAAGTTTGTCGATGCAGCCGCTGGTGTTGATGAACATGCTGACTTGACTCTCTTTCATATCCTGCATCCCGTGGCCACATTTGGTGTTTATGATGCTCTTTAAGAGAGTCAGGAAACACAGTGACCACCAGTGTGTCAGCGTCATACTGTTTTAAAAACGGCGGGATGAGAGACACCTCACCTCATTTTTGGACACTAGGCAGCAGGAGTAAGGCACAGAGCATCGCTCTTGGCTGGGGTTGAGCGGGCTGCAGTTGAAGTACATGTTCTGGGTCCAGTCTTTGTGGGAGATCGCTCCACAGCAGCTGAACTGAATGATGCAGACCCAGGTTTGTGGCAGGTCACGGTTCATCTTTTTAATACCCATTAATAATGAGGCAGCATGCCAACTCAGCACAATTCATTCTTGCCACTCCAGTTTAAAGCTTTTTTTCTGATACTGTTTTGTTCCTGCAAACAAATGATTCAGAACTTGACTGACTCATACACTGATTGTGACTGGGAGCCCCCTAGTGGCTATGACTGGATTTTATAGGCAGTGGATGGAAGGTCCTATAATGAATTTGGTGGAAAGCAAATTCCTTCATTCCCTGTTTTTTTACTTTATTGCTCTATAGTTCTATCAGGAGTTTGTTTTGTAATGTGAGACAATTTCCCCACGGGGATTAATAAAGTAATTCTGATTCTGATTCTGATTCTAATTTATGCATTTCGTTAGGTATGGAATGCTCTTCAGTCTTCATTTTTGTGTTGTAGTCAGATTCCTAATGAGCCCTTAACTCAACTGTGCTGTCAGTTGTTCAGCAGTCATGTGCACTGAAAGGCAACTCTACTTCACTGGTGTGAATTTAGTGCATCTGTAGTACAGGGATTGAATATTCTTTGTAAGAATATTTTCTAAAATAAAACAATGCTGATAATAAATTATATTTTGAGCTTCAGTGCTTTAAACTTGAATAGTAAACTAAGGCAGGTAAATATCAGTGTAGGATCTGTAACTGTACTAAAATGAAAGCTTTGGTCAAGGGTCTGTAAAGGCAGAGACAGACACACAGAAACACACACACACCTGCACTCATATCTTCGCGGGGACCTCATTTCTATGGGCAAAACCCTAATCCCAACAATGGCAACCTTAACCCCCCCCCCCAGCCCTAATCTTAACCATAAGAAACCAAACAAAATACAAGACTTTTGGCATTTTTTGGTTTTTGATTGCAGTCACAGATTTTTATAAAATTGAATTTCCCCTTGTGGGGCCTAAAACAATGGTCTCCACAATGTTAAAATCACAGGTTTTTATCACATGGTGGGGACCACACACACAGACAGACACACAAACAGATACACACAGGTGCACACACATACACACACGCAGAGGTGCACACACACACACACACACACACACACACACACACACAGGTGTGACACCCCAACAGTTGCTAAAAGTGAAGGCAAACAGGAGCAGCCTCATTCGAGTGGTTTAATCCGACCCCAGATTAACAATTTAGTCATTTGAGCACCACATCCAGAGGGGAAATTACACCGAGCGACGGGGGGGGGGGGGGGGGGGGGGGGGGGGGGGGGGG
>JAODLD010000001.1:216269-227445 GCA_026781065.1 Mormyrops boulengeri | reverse complement strand
CAGGGCAGAGACAAAGGGCAGAGACGCAGGACAGAGACGCAGGGCAGAGACAAAGGGCAGAGACGCAGGGCAGAGACAAAGGGCAGAGACGCAGGGCAGAGACGCAGGGCAGAGACCCAGGGCAGAGACAAAGGGCAGAGACGCAGGGCAGAGACGCAGGGCAGAGACAAAGGGCAGAGACACAGGGCAGAGACACAGGGCAGAGAGCAGGGTGGGAGCCATTTGTCAGTCCTTGTTGTCAGCAATTTTATAATTCTCCTCCTATATATCTTTTCCATAAGGAAAACAAAAGAATTTACATTGATCTTGCAAAAAAAAACCTACCAGCATGTTTCTCGATCCTTGCATACACCCCTACAGACATCAATACCATCGAAATCACCTGTACAAGAAAAACAGCTATAATTTTATCTGATAATATAAGAATCAGAAAGTCAGCCTTCACTCTGCAGTGCAGGGGTAACGGTCCATCCATTGATCATAACTGCTTATCCAGTGCAGGGTCATGATGAGACTGGAGTCTATCCCAGGAACCACAGGGTAGAAGGGAACACCCTGGATGACATGCCAGTCCATCACAAGGCCACACCATCACATCCTCTGGGCAATTCAGAGACTCCAGCTTATTTAAATTACCTGAAAGTCTTTGGACTGTGGAAGGAAACCACAGTAACAAAGGAAACTCACAAGAGCATTGGGAGAACTTCACTCCCCCAGAGCCAGGGTGGGACACACCCACTATCCTGGAGATGTGAGAGCTCGGTGCTGCCTAGCGGCAGATGGCACTCAAGTTAATATTAGTGTTTGTTCCTTTAAGGAATGTTTGCCCTGGGAACATATAGCAGCATGGCATGTGTGTCACTCTGCATGTAGAAAAGCAGCACCCTGAAGGTGGTCCTGCCTGCACACAGGAAAATGAGTTTGCAGTTAATTGGTACACATGCACGCACACACATACACAGACAAAGACACACAGACACACAGGCTCACGCATGCACGCACACACATACACAGACAAAGACACACAGACACAGAGACACACAGGCTCACGCATGCACGCACACACATACACAGACAAAGACACACAGACACACAGGCTCACGCATGCACGCACACACATACACAGACAAAGACACACAGACACAGAGACACACAGGCTCACGCATGCATGCACACACAGGTTTGTAATTATACCTTTGTGGGGACTCTCCATTCATATCTATGGGAAAAACTCTAATCCCAACATGATGACCTTAACCCGTATACCCAGCCCTATCCTTAACCATTAGCAACCAGACAAAATATGAGACTTTTGGCATTTTTAATTTTTTGATTGCATTCACAGATCTTTGTGGGGACCTGAAAAATGGTTGTAAAAAAAGAAACTGGATTTTATTACATTGTTGGGACATTTGGTCCCCACAATATAATATAAACCTAATCTACACACACACACACACACACACACACTCATTTCTGCAGCCTTGGCCATTGTATACCAGTTTTTCTGTCTGAGTAACTGACTGTCAATCACAATGTCAGAATTCATTTTTGCTGTCCTTAAGTGTAGATCAGCTTTATACAAAAAGCTAACCCCAAAGACGCCTATGGAAGGAATGCAGGGGAATGAGAGGTTTAAGTTTTAGCTGCTCATTCAGAAAATGCCCACACTTGCTTGCATGCCTTCTTCAGGAGTAGGCCCCCGCCTTCACATTGTCCAGACAAGCATATCTCCAAGGGAATCATTTACGGTCATAAAAAATGACATCAATGAACTGCCTGCTTGTCTGCAAGCAAAAACACTGCACAGGCCTCCCGAGCCCCACTATTGCGAAAGAAACGCCCTCAGGTGACATGTTTCTCTTGTATCTGATGAGGTAATCAACAGAATATCGTGGAAGGAAACACGCAACAAGTGACAGGGGACACACTTACTGTTCAGGGTTACTACTTTCTGCATAAATGGGTAAAAACACAATTCATCTAAATCTCAGACTGCTTTTATTGTCATACACCGTAAACCAAACTGGAAGCCTACACTCTGTGTTCTCGGTAATAAGGAAAAGAATCCCCAGCAATAATAACTTTAATTACCCTTCACACCTCCGGTTTTTCGCGCTGAAATCAGGTAATGACATTTTTAATGTAAGAATTCATGGAATTTCACAAAGGCAATAATGAAAACATCCAGTCAATATCCTCAATAGACATTTCACTGTTAGTAAATATGTAATCAAACAAACTTTTATTGACAATAGAAAATGATAGAAAGAAACAATGCGACGTTAACTTACCCAGAATATAAAGTTAAAAAGGAAAAGTAAATATTTGATGCACGGGCTAACAAAACTAAAATTTTCGTCATCCTGTCTTCTTCCCATTTCAGTTAAATATCCCAGATACTTATGCAGACGTCTACCTCTCCAACACAAGCGTCTAAGGCAGTAGGTGCTTCAAGTTCAGACAAAAAGCTTTAGTTTAGACCCAGTAAGTCTAGATACTCCAGGCAGTAAAAGGACTTTCAAACGAAGGCAGAAGATAGTTTTACTCTTTTGTACGTATTTCCTCAAACCCAGTTGTCTGTATTTTCCTACCATAGCGTGTGCTGCGATGTCAGATACCGTATGAGACCCTGCGATTAACAAACGCAAATTTAGTCTTCGGGAGGAAAATGGGCGTTTCTTCAGGTCACTAGATATGGATACTTAATCTCACAGCGGTTTATTAAAGTCTACCACTATTTTCGCACGAGTCGATTTTATAATCACAATCTTGCTTTATTGCCACCTACACTGATAATGACTGATAATGAGAAGTTTTAAATATCGATAATGCATACAAAAATAACGAATGAAACGCGTGTGCTTTTCAATGGTGATTGAAATAACACGCTTGAAGATTTGAAAATGTTTTCGACCAAAACTAGATTTTTTAATAATCCAATTTCAAAGACTTTCTAAAAGGAATGATGGAAAGAGCATTTAATAACTACGGATCAGTTAGTGTGAACGCGTATGTTTCCGTGCAAATTCGTTATTAAGATTGGGCAAATTCGTTATTAAGGGCGGGCAAATTCGTTATTAATACCGGGCAAATTCGTTATTAAGAGCGGGCAAATTCGTTATTAATACAGGGCAAATTCGTTATTAAGAGTGGGCAATCCTCTTCCCACTTACCTTACAAACTTACAGACCTACGTAGACAATATTTACACGTTTAATAGAGTGCGTAGGGCAACATTGGTTTCAACATTGGTAGGGACCAAACAGCCCCGAACCTAGGCCTATGCCCTTGTTGTACAGTAGTAATCTAATGATTTTTATCCACTGTGGAGATATGTCTGGTAACATTGTTATCCCAGTCCCAGCCTCTGGGTGCTACGGCTATTTTCCTGATTCTGCTTGCTTCACAGTTTCTCTCAACAAGAACTGAAAGGCTGCAAGTTTTGGCAAATGCCGCAATGGAAATGGGGCACTGCTGTAATGATGATGATGGAGAGTTTTGGTTAATGCTGTAATGGAAATGGGGCACTGCTGTAATGATGATGATGGAGAGTTTTGGGTAATGCTGTAATGGAAATGGGGCACTGCTGTGATAATGATGATGGAGAGTTTTGGTAAATGCCGCAATGGAAATGGGGCACTGCTATGATAATGATGATGGAGAGTTTTGGTTAATGCTGTAATGGAAATGGGGCACTGCTGTAATAATGATGATGGCGAGTTTTGGTAAATGCTGTAATGGAAATGGGGCACTGCTATGATAATGATGATGGCGAGTTTTGGTAAATGCCGCAATGGAAATGGGGCACTGTTGTGATAATGATGATGGAGAGTTTTGGTAAATGCCGTAATGGAAATGGGGCACTGCTGTAATAATGATGATGGTGAGTTTTGGTAAATGCCGCAATGGAAATGGGGCACTGCTGTAATAATGATGATGGCGAGTTTTGGCAATCCTGCAGTGGAAATGAGGCACTGGTGTAATAATGATTTTTTTTTTCTTCCTTTTTTACTGCCCACCACCACCCCTGTAATAATGACGATGGCGAGTTTTGGCAATCCTGCAGTGGAAATGGGGCACTGCTGTCATAATGATGCAATGTATACAGGTACATTGGAATTCTTCTCTTCCTGGCCCCATCTTGCTCTCCATAACTTGGGGGTCACAGCACAGGGTGAGCCAACATGCACTGTCCCATGGACCTGGGGGTGAAGGACCTTGCTCAGGGGCTCATAGGTATGAGACTATCCTGCCAAAGCTGGGGCTCAAACCTGCAACCTTCTGGTCTCAGGCACAGAAAGTCAGCCTGCTGAGATGCTCATTGCCCCCACACCATTACCCCATGGGTCACGTGGCAGCATGATAAGACCAGCCAGTTGGGAATTCGTCTTAATATCTAATCTTTTATGTAGAGTGACTTGCATGCTTTAGATGTTCACATCTGACCTCTTTAATCTCCAAAATAAACAGCACTTAGCTCGGCCTTCCAGTTCTGGATCCCTAACCACAGCGCTTACCTTTAGTCGACTTTCGAATGCCTGGAAATACAAATTTACCATAAGTATAATTACATTATAATCAGCACAGTGCTTAATCTTATGAGTCAAGTAACTTGATAGCATCATTATGAAAGCACACACAGTAATCCCATCAATCAATTGCATGCCACTGCAAGGTGCCAAAATGCTTTGTAAATCTTAAAGGTGTAGTAGTCGCAGTTCTTCTCCTAGTTTAAACTGCACAGGGTTTCCCTCTAGTGTCAGCGTATGGAACCTTTGAATTCGGAGTCAGCGTTTTCTTCTGGAAAATCATACCCATGTTTTATCATACCCCTGAAATTGAAATTAGCTTTCATTAACCTAAGTTGAAGGCGTTAGCTAAATAGATTTTTGTTAAATAATCATCATTGTTGTCCTAAACAAGTTTAAGCCGAATGGAAGTGTATTTAAGCTTCGTTAGACTACTTTGACAATTAAATTATGAGAAAATGTTTATTAGACAAACACACACTTGCAAGTATCCCCAAACTAACACAAATTTTTTATGACTGAATAAGGTTCTCAGCTTTTTGGGTTGATTAAATTGCGCAAATCCAGCTAAGAACGATTAATCTAAAACTCAGCGGAAACGACACACAACATACCCTCCTTCTGCGAAATATGAACTTTTCAAAACTGGTATAGTTATGGCATCCGGTCCAGGCTGCCGCGTTGGACAGTCGCCAGCCCCCTCACGACATGAATAAGAGGTTGGAAGACGGACAGATGGATGGAAGTTCATTTCACCAGTGCATCATCTGACAACACTTACAAATGACTGCAATCACTAGTGACATATCGCCATACCCTATAACCCAAAGAGGGCTCCCCCAGGGGACATCGCGATTGACGTGAAACTAGGAACCAAATGGCGTAATTACACTATAAAACGCGCAGCTTATTCACGCTGAGCATAGCGTGGGCGAAACAACATCACGTGTTCAAGCATGCAGTACAATGTTGCGTATCACTGTCTGGAAGTTGTAGTTCTTACCGAGGTCAGAGGAACTGAGGAAATACAAATCCCATGATAACGGGATGCGTGCTCGGTGGCGAGCCATAGCCGGTGTGGCGGTACAATGTGGCCGATGCTGTGGGGGCATTACGGTGTTAAACATTAACTGAAGTCTCGGCTTGGGGAGGCTGGCGGTGATATTTAATTCCTTTCACATCCAGCTATCAGTCTGAAAGGGTAAGAAATGGACGCATGTTTAGTCCATCTTATTTACGGGGTCACCGCGAATAGCTGTTAACTCGCAGTAAGTAAAACGAATCGGATAATAAACAGGCATCTGACAACCGGTTTTTGGGCGACGGTATTATTGCCGGCGCGTTTGTTCATGTATCGTTATAGCTTCAGTGTTGAGGAAAATGTCTGATTTTCATGGTTAATAACATCGTTTGAACGATGAAGTGCCTGAACTCGGTTTTCTGGAAGATGATTAAAAAATGTATATATTATGGTAACAATTAAGGTTGTAGTATATTCTTTAGGTGGTTGAACTATTTTACCAGTAAACTTTTCTGCTCTTCTTGTGATATTTTCTAACGGTTTTCTGAATATTCGAGTACGGAAAGACAATTTGGCTGTACAGTGTTTGTTCCTTGTACCAGTTTTGTTTTGCATTGAAACGTAAAACTTTTATCACAGCCAGTTATACTCGTTCTGCTTTAGTTTTTCAGCGCATCGCGATTATATGAAGTCATTTGTTTGCTCATATCCTTAGTTTGTGCAACATCTGACAACCTGCCTGTTAATAGTTTCCATGTCAGGCGTCTGACAGGAAATATATGCGCCGTGTTGTGGCTGTTTTGCTGCACTGGCAGATCCTTCCTTCACGCTGATAAACGGGGGTTTATACCCCGCAGTTTTTACTTCGTATATTAAGGATACTTCGTCAAAGCAGGCCAGTCCGAAAGGTCGGCACCCCAGTACTTGGCAGATTTTCGCCTGATCCCCAATCTAAATGCCGAGCTCATAGATTCACTTATTGTCCCGTTAATCAGACACTTCCCTGAAAGCATCATCCATTATTTTCCGTCTGTGTTACCGCGGGGGTCCCACGTTCCCAAGGGGCCGTAAATGACAGTTACTTTGCGGGTATAAAGACCCACTTCGCAGGAAAGCAGCCAGTTAAGCAGACGTGCATAGGAAGAAGACGGCGTGACTCCTGTCTGTCACTCACAACTGTTTTTGTTCCTCACCAGATTTTCCGGGAGGCTCTTCCCAGTCTGGCCGCCTTGTGAAGCCTGTGCCGCGGTCGGATCGCCCAGCGCCGGTCCGTAGGTGAGCAGACGGCGGCCAGCATCCGCAAGCTTGACGGATACCACAAGCTCGGTTTAATATCTGATTTTCTGGTAACAGCTAAACCATTATGTCGTCTTGTTGGTCTTTGCAATAACATAAAGCGATCTAAGTCATTTTGTACAGAAGTCTGAGTTAATCTCCTAAAGGTGTCGAGACTTGTCCAAGGATGTCAAGATATTTATCTGTATCAGATGTATTTGAGTATTTTTAGACCAGTGAAACACCAGTATGCAAATTGGGATTGGTACCGATAACCGTTATATTTTTGTCTAATATCGCCGATACCGATAACCAGCTAACCTGTGAGCCGCTTGCCGAAAGGGGGGAGGTAATGTCCGGGTGAAACTTAAGGGAATTACTGTACATGTTTATTCATTGAGTAGCGAATGATCAATCTGCTGGTCAGATTTAATAATGAACTGAAAACATATGTGGGCAAGCACTTTCAGACCTCATCCAGGTTATATTTTACGTGATCATCTCATGATGAAAATAAAATTGCGTGTCCCAGTTTTAGCTAATATTCTACTGGTTGCGGTTTGTTCAGTATTTTCGGACCACACTATTTATTCCGGAAGGTGGCATCCATTATGTCTAATAATTAAAAGTGGAAACTGTAAAAGTGGGGAATAAGCCCAAATGGCTCATTGCCGATATAAATGTTCCCTACGCTGGTCTGCACCGGGTGTTTGCAGAAGTGCTGGTCAATTCACAAAAATAAAATATATTTTTCATTTTTTAATGACCCCTTACGTTTTCTGGTTCTGTTCGCATCTGAAAAAAAGTCAGTTAAACTTATGAAGTTTACTAGTCCCTGAAATGTTTGTACAACGTAAACCAGTCCAGAGCTGTCAAATGAAGTTCGTTGGTTTAGTGTATGTGAGCATGGACACAGATGGCCATGGATACCCTTGCAGATTCAGGGGGCCCAGCACTTTACAGGGGCCCTACCCAGGGGTGCAGTAGGGGCACGGATACCCTGGCAGATTCAGGGGACCCAGAATGCCCCAGTGCAGTGATGTGGACACTATACTGTAAAGATGGTGTTATCCTGTGGATGAGACGTAAAACTGAGGTCATAAATGATCCTTGGACGTCTTTTAAAAGAGTAGGGGTGGTGCAGTCATGTCCTGTCTGAACATTGCCCACTATGGCCCTATCAAATCTGGCCTCCTAATCATCCCCTATATTTAACAGACAAATTATCTTCTGGCCTTTCACCACCGTAGCTACTGTGTGGTGAGCGTGCTGGTGCAGAGCGGCTGCTGCATCATCCAGGGTGCTGCAGAGCGATTGTGGGTGAATTGGCACCCCATTGCTTCTGCAAAGCTTTGGGTAAAGCGCTATATAATATAATGTTCATTCATTCATTTGCATAGACATTAACTCAGATGTGAGTGGTTTATAACCCCTGTTTCCATATACATAGGACAGGAGAGGCACGGATCCAGACAGATTCTGATTCTGCCCGTCCCTGACCTTACGGTCACAGCCATGGAGCTTTCAGCTGCCAAGGACACTGGCGCAACCCTGGTGTACAGAGTGGAACGCCCAGTGTACAGCGAGGGCCACTTGGAGAGGGAGCTGTTGCACAGGAAGACGAGGAGGCAGGAGCCCTTCAAGGAGAAGCTTGCTGGGCAGCTCCGGTGGGTCTCCTCTCTCTGTACATTACGTATGAAGATCAGCCTGCTGCCAGCTCTCCTGCATGTCCAGCAAATGATCTCTGCTTGTGTTCTCCATGGATTTTTATAGTGAACAAGCTGTGCAGTATTGTGATCTGATTTATGCCGCTTCCTGTCATTTGCTTATTAAGGTCACACATCACCCTGGTAATCGAGTTGCATCGCAAACGACTTCATGGTGTGTCCAAGTTCCGCAGTATGAAGGGCATTCTCTCCAGGGAGGCCTCTCCGCTAATTCCCCTGTCTTGGTTTCCTAGCTGTTCCTCGGAGAAGGCCAAAATGACCCTGCACAGGTTACTGCCCATCCTATCCTGGCTGCCCTCGTACCCTATCAGAGAATACCTGTTTGGGGACCTTGTCTCTGGTCTGAGCACAGGCGTCATGCAGCTGCCCCAAGGTCAGTCTGTGTGAATTTCAGTCAGTCAGAGTATGGTCAGTCTCTTTCAGCCAATGAGAAGCAATGTTAGGTAATCCACCTCTCATGCTGTTTGCACTGTGTGTATGCAAATAATTTCAAAGCTCTCAAAAAAAGCTTTGTTCCGCAGAGAACTTTGCATTTTACCTCGACTGACCTGTTTGCTTTTAGAAGTTCAGGTCCTTACAAAAGACCATGTGAATGATTCTTGGCTGAATGTCACTGCTCTCTTGTCGCTGTTGTCGCTGGCAAACATGACATAATGGAAAACCAGAGATCTCCACTCAGTTGGTCAGCAGCTTGTGGAGATTGTGGCCTGAAATTAGCTGAGCAAATCCTGGAAGCGGCGTTTTATGAGTCTTTGGAATAACTTTTGCAAAATGGTGGCACCAGTGTTTTTTTAGAACACCTTGAACAGGTGATTATTACATTTGCTTCTCCCGCTGTTGCCCTGCCCTGATGGGCAGCGGCACTTTCTGCTGTTTCATGTTCTCTAAGCTGCCCCCACACACTTAAAAATGCCCCTCGTTCCTGACATGCTCTGGAGCGAGTCGGCGTAAGGTTCGGCTAAGGCTGTTTCTCGGAGTGACCTTGGTTGACCCCTCAGGTCTGGCCTATGCAATGCTAGCAGCTGTGCCTCCGGTCTACGGCCTGTACTCCTCCTTCTACCCCGTCCTGCTCTACACCTTCTTCGGCACATCCAGGCACATATCAATGGGTAAGCCACTGTCGGTTCTTACTTACTAATACCATGGGTCTCCATAAAGCCAACTACACACCCAAATCACTCACTGTTGTAACTCCATCATCATTGTTGTATTGCTGTGGAATTTTGACAGTAGGATTTGAATATGAAGGCACACATGTCCTGCTGCTGGTGACGTAGGCGCCTTCGTGGTGATCGGCAGTGTGCCTGTGTCTACGTGTGTAGATGGATTGTAAATTTTTCCAAAGCACTTTACAATTTGCACATTCATACACCGGTGGCAGAGGCTGCCATGCAAGGCACCAACCTGCTCACCGGGAGCGATTTGGGATTCAGCGTCTTGCTCAAGGACACTTTGACAGGGTCAGGAAGAACCAGGGCTCGAACCTGCAACCCTCTGATTGCTGAACGATAGCACTACCTCCTGTGCCACCATCTTCCCTCTGCCGTGTGTGTGTGTGCGTGCGTGCGTGTGTGCGAGTCCTGCTGCTGGTGGCGTAGGCACCTTTGCGGTGATCAGCCTGATGATCGGCAGTGTGCCTGTGTCTGCGTGTGTCCTGCTGCTGGTGGCGTAGGCACCTTCGCGGTGATCAGCCTGATGATCGGCAGTGTTGCCATGCGAGAGGCTCCCGAAGACATGTTCCATATTCAGGCTCCAAACGGCACCAACGCCACTGTGGTTGACACGGAAGCCCGCGACGCCCACAGGGTCCAGATAGCGGTGGCGCTAACCTGCCTCGTGGGCATTATTCAGGTGGGCTTTCAATGCCGCTTCTGCATTTATCAACTAGGAAGTTTTCTTAAACTACACCCCCCATAATTCCTTGCCACCAACCTGATCATACTCTTTATCGACAAACTGGTTGATGGAGCGGTTTCCAAACGATGATGGCTTTTCTGCCCTACAAACTGAGAAAAAGGGCTTTGGTGTTTTTTGACTATCTACCCACATAGTAAGTGGGATAAAACATAACCTAAGAATACTGATTTTGCTTAAAACTCAATTTTGATAAACATGCAGTTACAGCATTTCGCTGTTGTGAGGCAGTATAGCTGAAGCAGGTTTTGGTTCATTTCTGGCTCCTGTAGCTGTTCCTGGGCCTCCTACGCTTCGGATTTGTGGCCATCTACCTTGCTGAGCCTCTGGTGCGCGGCTTCACCACAGCCGCCGCCGTCCACGTCTTTGTGTCGCAGCTGAAGTACCTTCTGGGAATCCAAACAGTGAGGTTCAGTGGGGCCCTCTCAGTGATCTACGTGAGTGACTGCCCCATGACCGCCGACTGTGCCCCCCTCCCACGTGACCTCCATCTGTACCTATTTCTCACATAACCACTGCCCACACCCCCCTCCCACGGAAAGGTGTGGGAGCTCCTCTGCCTGACTGCCCTCCTCTCCAAAAGGTGTGGTACCTTCTGATTGGAAGCATGCTAATATAACGCGCATATTCAAAAAGGGGATAGAAGTAATCCAGCAAACTATAGGCCAATCAGTTTAACTAGCATTACTGGGAAATTAATGGAAGCT
>JAODLD010000001.1:182196-194495 GCA_026781065.1 Mormyrops boulengeri | reverse complement strand
CCTCTAAGACCAGGAATCATTCTCGTAGCCCTACGTTGCACCCTTTCCAAGGCAGCAATGTCCTTCTTATGGTATGGTGACCAAACCTGCACAAAATATTCTAGGTGGGGTCTTACCAAGGAATGATATAATTGTAGCATCACCTCCCTTGACTTAAAAAGGATGCAATAAATGTTCACCTCCGTGACCTTTCAGGGAAGATGAGGGCAGTGAAGAGGAAGGGGAAGATCCTGCTCTCGACAGCCTGAGTCAAGCAATCGCCTTCCAGGTGAAGCAAAAGTCCAGACTCTGTCATGTCTAAAAGGAGTGTGTTTTTCCAGAGTGTGTTCAGGTTCATGTATAAAAAATGCTAAAAAAATAACCTTTCCTGTTAATTTATTTCTCCAGCAAAGACCATTTAAGCTGGATAGTGGTTCATGCTTTAACTTTTCAGGCTTAAGGCCTTCATAAGCGTTTGACACCTTTCTGTCCATCTTTCACATATTTATACATTTTGTGTTACTATGTTTTAATGAAAAATGTCCACAGCAAGCACGAATTGAAGAGGAGGAGCTGCGACGCAAGCAGGTGGCACAGGGTGCAAGCCACGCCTCCACGTCCGAGGATTCCAAGAAGCCAAGGATCAAAAAGAGTGCTTACTTCAGTGATGAGGAGGAGCTGAGTGACTGAGCTGCAGCTGTAGCCAATGTTGCCAGGTGGTTTTAACTTTTTAACTCTGTTCTACAAGCACTGGAATCTCGTCACTTTTCCGCTTCTTTTTTTTTCCTCCTTTCCATAAAATAAAGATATTGTATGTTAAAGTCTCTGAATGTCTCCTGGCAACCTTGTGGAGAAACCCCATGTTATCCATTTTTTCCTAAGGCCTGGTTTGGTCACTACTCACAGCTCTTGACCATGGGTGAAGGTAGCAGTGTAGATTGAGCAATAAACCATCAGCTTTTCCTGACAACTTGTGCTGAGTTCCATTTGAACTGGGAAACTGGAATTTCCTAGTTCCTAGGCAGAACTTTCAACTAGAAGTTGAAACTGGATGTCCCCTGAAGTCGGAGTTCTAACTCAGAAACATCAGAGGAACCTCTACAACCCCAACCTCAGAATCCAAGAAGGCTGTGCCCTTCATCAACAGAAGTTAAAGCTGCGGTTATATACTGTATATTAGCACTTGCGTCTTATTTGTGTCTCATTAAATTGGTTCTCCACACAGTACTGTCCAACTGCTATCTGTGGAGATGTTGCTGTGGTGTTTGTGAAGAACACCATGAAATCGACTGTTCTCAACTGGTACTGCTAATTATGTCTAACAATCAACCTGGTTAGAGCTGGTTTTGCTAAATGTCTGTCCTGTGTATACAGATGACTCATCTTTGGCATCACAATATGCCTCAATATTTTAGGTGTATTACTAATCTGTTTATGAAACTGAGGGCGTAAGTAAATGTCTGTATAGTACTGAAAAGCTATTTGGACAAATTTTTCTGGGCATAAATACAGTAGAATCCCCGTTATAGAGCCCTGCATGGCGTGATTGTAGAGTTGTCATGAATTCTTTTGGCCACAATGATCATGTTGTGAAAATGTGACATGGTGACAGCCCTACCAATCAGTCCAGCGGGAAAACTCCTGATAGGCCAGTGCAGCCCTGCTCTCATTCCAGCTGCTTCACACCCAACATTGAATCCTTATGTGTGTATAGGGAGTCTGAGCTGGATGAGGCCCGAAGCACATCGTCTACAAACAGCGAGATGTCACGTCTCCCCTCCAGAGTGGACGCCCTTTCAGCCATGCCTGTACCTTGATATCCTCTCCATAAAAATCACAAATGGGGATGGAGACCAGCTTTCATTTTACATGAAATATACAGACAAATCTTGCTGCATTCAAACAAAGTCTCGATAGCACACAGGAGCAGCCCCCAGGACCCTGTGCTCCTGCAGCGCCTCCTGCAGGACGTACTGGGCCATGCAGCCATGCTTCCCTGGCACCCAGAAAGCACAAAAACAAAGATCTGCAACATACTTAGTTTTCATTTCTCTTAATTTTACATTTGTCAAAACTAGCAATAAATTATTTGCAAAATATTATGACCTCTTTAATGAGAAATTTGATTATTATATTCTTTATGTTCTGTCAGTGCGTTACCTTTGTTAATATAGCCAAATTAATTTCTTGGAGACTTATCAATTATTATGTACAAATAATTCTACAGATTTAATGGCTCACAATAGCTGCACAGTATAATCGTGAGGTTCACCCACACTGCAGCTGCAATAAAATGTTATTTGCTGATTTTGTTCCTGACACATTTTGCCGCATGTTTACCCACTTGGGTGAAAATTGTATTATCCAGTAAGGTTTTCTATTTTGCCTTGATTTGTTCAGTTAAATCTAATCAGAACAAGGTATAATTCAAGACATCGACGTGCAGTAATAGAAACGTGCTTCCTTGCACGTTGCCTTACAGAAACAAATGTTTTTTAAACTTAATGTCAGATGTTTTTCTTCTCTAAGGAAATCCTGTGTTGCAATGTTTTTCAACCGGTGGGTCGGGACAAAAAAGTGGGTCGCCAAGTGGGGTGGTTAAAAAAGTTACTGCCATCCCCCATCGACAACTTTTGTCCGTCGCCGCTACTGGCCGAGTAATAATGAAATAATGTGGATCTTAATGCAAAACCAGATGAGACACTGAGTTTGATTGTTGTGTCATATAAATGTAAGTACGAAGGCACGTAAGTTATTTCTGTTAAAGAAGCTGCTACTAAATTTCGTTATACTTGTGTGACCCATTCGCATAATAACAAAAAAGCTATGGATGCTTGACTTGCGCTACAGGAATGTGTATGGAGCCCTTACTAGCGTTGCCATCACAGGCCAAATTTCAAGACCTAGACCCGCTTTCCTAAACATATGAATTACATTTTATTACTAAAGCGTTCGACGTGACCTCCGCTGTGTGCGCGGGTGGTTTGTTATCGCTTATTGTATCATCAAACTGGTTTATACACAGCAGTGGCCTGCTTCATCTTCTGATCGGCTTCCCTCTCCACCCACTCACTCCCTCCTCCGCTGGAGCCGCATTCTTTCTTTCTTTCTTTCTTTCATTCTTTCTTTCTTTCTTTCCTTCTCGCAGCATTTTACCGACGTGCTTCCGCGCGGCGCTGCGTCTCACCAGCGTCGGTCTATGTTACTGCGACATGGACCTGCGATCGGAGCTTCTCAAGTCCATCTGGTATGCATTTACCTCGCTGGATGCGGAGCATAGCGGCAAAGTGTCCAAGTCACAATTAAAGGTACTCTTCTCTTCTGTTTCTCCTACAGGAAGTGAGTTTTCGAATACTTTTAATAGACGTAGTTAACTTGATCTTGTCTATGTCGTTAGAACACGTACTTTTCTATGCATCTGTTAAAACTTGTTTTCCTTCATGAGAGGACGGGGACTTTTTCATATTACGATCTTATCACGTATTTCAACTCGATCTAAATATACGTGGTCACGCACCACAATATGCAACTTGGGAAATGAAACCTGAAACTTTACACATGTTTACATGTAAAATTAAGAAAAAACAAAATGAAATAGACTGTGACCAGATCGCTCTTCTCTTGTGTGTGCAGCCTCTCAAAAGGGGGATATCTAATATTGGTCGTCAGTGTGTCAACAATCCTCAGAGTTTAACGCGAAAGGGGCCTGGCTGTGTGAATATGAACTAGTCCAGACATCTAGTACGCTACTTGCTCTGCAGTTCTGGTTAAATCCAGGAGGAAAAACTGAAAAAAATGCAGTAATACAGGCTGACGCAGGTCGGTCGGTGCTGCTTTCGAGTCGCGGCACGTCTCGCCCCTCGCAGGCTGCAGAAGGCGTCCCGTGCTGGGACTTGTTCCCTGTAGGAGCTGTGCTTCACATCCAGGCTTTCTGGAGGGCCGTGTGTCGTGCAGCTTCCCGAAAGTATTTCAACAGAACAGGTTTGCTAAAAAAAAAATATACCAGTTTCTTGTAAGAAATATTTTATTATTAGTCATACTAAGCTCTTACTATATTAAATCTTTCAGGTCGAACACTTAGATCAACAGTCAGATTTTTCCCTCCAATTTTCAAAATGTTCATGTTTTACTTTATTTTAGAGAGAGAAAGATAAGACAGGCAAGTGCGGGTTAAGGGCCTTGCCCAAGACCCCAATGGAGAAATAGCTCTGCTGACCCTGGGATTTGACCCGCGCCCGATTACAGGCACAGCTTCTTAACCATCTGAGACACGTGGTGCCGGATCATTTTCGTTAGAGATCGTAGCTTAGGTGAATAACGACTACAGGCAGAGCAATTCAGTGTTAATTTTTTATTTACTAAGCACTTACACTAGAATATTTGAATAATCGATTAATTAGAATGTTGCCATAAGTGTGTGTAGCCTGGCAGTGGAGGGAGTTTAATGGAGACTGTGACCTATGCTGTAGTTACTCTTTAACCTGACTCCCATTGAACCTTGACCATAAATCAGACTTTTTTAACAATAGCTCTGCTGAACAAGAAGGACGCATTATTACTTGACTGGGCCGCAACATAAATACTCCGACCGTTTCCATTACTCACTGGACATGTAGGTAGTATTGATGCTGGTTAATCCGTCTTTCATAACATGGGCCCAAAGAGGCAACGTGTCTCAGTGAGTTATTTTGGTATCTCACACCTCTAGTGTGGTTGGTGTCACTCTGGTTTCAGATCGTTAAGTGGAGATTGTCTGCCTTTCTTGACCATTGCAGTGCATCCTTGTGTTTCCTCTGGGTACTTTAGCTTTCTGTCAAAAACATGCAGCCTGGGTGAATCTATGCCATGGAAATATTCTGGATGTCAGTGCCCAGGAACTAGACTGGCTCCCTGATTATTTTTGAGATCACTGTGTTTAAATAAAGAATTGATAGGGTACATTTTCATTTTTCCATGCACCCATTGATATTACTTAAATTTTTTTGCTTTGTTTATTGTTTTCTGAGTTGGCAACTGTTTTCTCGGCGGCGTTTGTAATGTGTTTCAGAGACAGGCTATTTGCATAACCAATCGACAAAGAAAACGATTCAAGTCCCTCCCCAAAGTACTGAAGTACCAAAAAAGTACCCCAGCTGTTTTGGCACTTTAGGTACGGAAATCTTTGGTACTGGTACTCGTCCAGAAGTCAGTGGAAAAGGGAAAATATTGAAAATACCATACTAAAAGTACGGTACCTGGTGCGGTGGAAAAGCGCCTTAAATGATTCTGGTATGAGAGTGTAGCAGTTTTGTCCTGTACACAGCTGTACTGTTTTCAGGAAGGGAAAACTGCTTCTACTCTGCTTTTTAAATTCATTTCAAAGAACAGCTCTTAAAGTGTGCAGGAATGCATTGAAATGTTCAATTGAGTACAAGTATTGAACTCAAATGAAGTATTTGGCATAAACAATTTTATCATATCAATCAATATCTATCAATATTTTATCAGTGTGAGACAAATAAGGCATCTTTATTCTGTAGTGGGAATGGAAAATAATCATTCTGTTATAATCTTGACAGTTCGTTCACAATGGCTGTAATTATGTGTTGTGCAATGTTACAATGGGAATAATTTTATAGTTCATTTTTGTATAGTAGTCTGAGGGTTGTCCTTGGCCACACAATAGATCCAAATAATGACATTAATTACATGGTGATGTCATCTCTCGAACCCTCTCCAGGTGCTTTCTCACAACCTTTACACGGCCTTGAATATCCCACATGATCCTGTGGCGCTGGAGGAGCATTTCCGTGATGACGATGAGGGGCCGGTATCCAACCACGGCTACATGCCCTACCTCAACAACTACATCCTGGCCAAGGTATTGCCTGGTAACCTTTGTGTAGTGTTAGCATCAGACCACCCTCGCATACATGAAGACCATATTCAGGCTCGAAAAACAACAGGGCATATAACAGTTTGTATTGTAGTTTTTGAAGAGTTTGGTAGCAGATTTTCATTGCGCATTGGGATTAACACCCCTAGATAATTATGTTAAAACGGCGCTAAATCTTTCGAAGAGGTAACATTTCAGGGCAGTGGCCTCTCCTGTGGTCCTTAAATGAAAGATACTGTAGCTGTCTTTTTGTACTGAGTGTATTCAGCAGATACAAGATGGTTCTTATAAGCCTTTGGATACACTACAGGAAGTGACCTTGCTTGGTGAGCAGGAAAGACGTAGGAGGGGCTGGTTTTTGCGTTTTCCCCCATGACCTTTGATCTCTGATAGTTTGATAAAAAAATTTAAAAGTAGAACCAGAATGCACTGACAAGTCAGAGCACTGATAACGTAATGATGTCTGCATCTTCCCTGGCAGTATAGTTAGACATCGCCGTAACCACGGCAGAATGCTGACAATCACTAGGATCAGCTGTTGACTTTTCAGACCGTAGCGATTAACTTCCTACGTTATCTGTAGTGCCAGTATAATGTCAGATCTTTCAGCTTCATGAACTGTGGTATACTGTCTCCAAATGTGAGGCCAGGCTACTTTGGATATTTCTTTCCATTAGGTGTATAGTAGAGCTGTGCAATTAATAGAATTTGAATCACGATTACAATTATGGCTTCCCACGATTACGAAAAAATGATAATTGAGAACATATTTTTGTTTGGATCTCATATTGAAATGATGCCCTATTTTATCTTGCGCAATAAATCCAGATTGGTGCACTAATTTTTCAGTGGTGCACTTTGCCCTCACAAAACGCTGTTAGCGAATTCCCTACAGCACAGCAGTCAAAACGCGTTCTCTGTTGAAATGGCAGGACGGGTAGCTTTAGTCAACAAAAGAGGTAAACGTACATCAGTTATTTGGAATCATTTTGGTTTCAATGAATTGGACCAAGAACAACAGCAAATAATTTGCAGAATATGTTTCAAAGCTGTGTCTGCATCACAAGGCAACACAACCAATTTATTTAATCACTTAAAGCTTAATCATAAAGTGGTCTATGATCAAACAATACGTGATCAAAAAACTCAGAAATGTGAGGCAAGCTGATCAACTCGTACTGCACCGCAGTTACCCGTTAAGGACACCCTCTATAATGCATCCGCGCAGGGACGTGCACAGGAAATTTAAGGGGCCAATGTCCTCTGACCTGAAAAAAGGGCACTCCCCTCCCCTGAAAAAAAAAATCACACAGACTGTATGGAGAACTGAAAAATATGCCATTTCTTTATTAATTAAGTCCTTATTAATATACCCTGCTCCAAATTTACTTTAAAGCATAATGCATATCACAACAAAAATGATTACTTCCATCATTTATGCTTCTTGTTAAAACAAATGTTCGAGAATAACCATCAGCAGACGTGTTCTTTTCCTACATTCCTCCTACTTTTCCTACATTCCTTCTACTTTTCCTGCATTCCTCTCTACCTTACACTAAGCGTTTCGGGTGGCACGCAGTTTGCCACCGTTCAGTAGGCGCACAATGCAGGGCAATGGGCCGTTCAGGGAGCTGCGCTATTATAGTTGTCAAGCTGCTGAGTTGCTACTGTATGTGACTGAGCTCCGTCCAGCGCTGCAAATTAAGAATCATTTTCCTGACAAAGATGACTTGCGCATCTTTTTTCCTCTTCACGCGGCGAAAGCTCGCGACAAAATATATACAGTGGTACCTCAGAACTTGCGCAGACACTGTACGCCATGCGTAGCATTTTCTTCTTAATGGCTTCCAAAACGATAAAGAATGTACCCCAACACGACTCATCATATCATCTGCAAAGAGGCCAATTTTATGATTTTCGTTTGCTATATTAATTCCTTCCAATTCCTCATTTTGTCTAATAGCTTGGGCCAGAGGCTCTATATATATTGCGAAAAGTGTGGGACTAAGACAGCAACCCTGTCGTGTGCCTCTATGTAGCTTAAAACTCTCGGTCAGGTGCCCATTAATCTTGCTTCTAGCGGACAGGTCGCTATATAAAGATCAAATATATTTAATAATTTGGTCATTAAAACCCATCCGCTCTAGCACTCCATATAAAAAGGTCCAGCTAACCCTAACCCAGCTAACCCTAAGCCTAACCCTAACCCAGCTAACCCTAAGCTTAACCCTAACCCAGCTAACCCTAAGCCTAAGCCTAACCCTAACCCAGCTAACCCTAAGCCTAACCCTAACCCAGCTAACCCTAACCCTAAGCCTAACCCTAAGCCTAACCCTATCAAACACTTTTTCTGCGTCAAGACTAACCAGGGCTGCCCTCAGTCGTTGCTTATTGGCCTGTTCTATGACGTGCAAATTACGGCTAATATTGTCTTGTATTTGCCTTCCTTTAATGAACCCAGCCTGATCTTCATCTATTAACTCATGCAGATAATACATCACAAACATACAGCTGTCAAGCAGCCAACTAGGGATAAGTGCTGCTAGCCTGAGCTTCCAGTGGGTGACAGTAATAACAAAAATGACACCTTATTGATTCCTCTTGGGGAGATTCTGTTTTCGCCTCGCCCATCCTGCTCTCCATGACACGCATGTAGGTGAGAACAAGCTTGGCAGTGAAGGGCAGCCACCTGCAGCGGCGCCCATGGAGCTGGGGGTTAAGGGCCTTGCTGAAGGGCCCACAGACATGTGGCTACTATGCCGAAGCTGTGCTCGAACCGGTGACCTTCTCATCATAGGCACAAAAGCTTAGTGGCTTATTGTCATGGATCCGGGCTTTATGCAAGAGCGTGGCATGAAATACAATGGCGTCCATTATTGGCAAGAATCCATAGCTGAGGTATCACAGAGCAAGACAGAGCAGGTCAGTGGTTGAGGTGATCTCATAAAAGATGGGTCTTGATGTATTTCTTGAAGGTTGAAAAGGAGTCTGATGACTTGTTATTTATAGCTCTTTCATCAAGGAACCACACATGAGAAACATCTAGAGCTCGATTTATTCTGTATCTCCAGATGCCATTAGCTTGCTGACTAATGAGGGCGAGATAGGATGTAAGTCTTGATGAGCAAGTCAGCATAGTGCCTAAATAAAGAGAGTCAAGGAAGGGTGGAACAAGAAGGCATTTTGGCCGATTGAAAACCAGGCATGTTGCTGCTTTTTGAATCACCTGCAGCAGTTTGATGGCACAAGCTGGCAGCCCTGTTAGTAACGAGTTGAGGTAGTCAAGTCACAAGATGACAAGTGCCTGGACTAGAAGCTGAGCCGCATTTTCTGACAAGTTTGGCCGGATATTTTTGCCATTATTCAGCAAGAAGCAGGAGATAGCTGCCATTGTGCTTGGAAAATAATATCTGGTCCTCTGTTATTACCCATACGTTTCTGGCATAATACATAATAAACATAATAAAACAGTAGTTGGCATGGTGTTATGCTTTGCAAAAGAGATAATTGAGTAAATTGTTCCGGTTAATGTCTAAGGGGCACTTGCTGCACCCCCAATCCACGTTACTTATGTACAAGCTTGCCCAAGACTCTGGAGGTTTGTCTGATGGTTGGCCATAAACTTCTTGTTTTGTCAGGCAAAAGAGGGAACCTTTGACAAGGAGATGTTAGATGACCTGTGCTGGATGATGACGGTGAAGAAGAACCATGGGCCGGGGGTGAAGGACACTATGTGCTCACGGAAGGACAGCTTCAAGCTCTTCTGTCTCTTCAACCTGCTGTCGGAAGATCGCTACCCCCTGATCATGATCCTGGCTGAGGTGAATGGGAGGGGCTTAGCTGTCTGCAAATGTGCCTGAGTACGGCACTGATGAGAGAAACATTTTGACATCCACAGTACCCAGCATGGAAAGAATTCTCAGCATGTTTCGTGGACCACGTGCTAATTTTTATATGTTCTTTAAATTTCTTTCGGAAGAGATTCATAATTTAAGCACTGAAGAGCAGCAGTGTGCTTCAGGTTGCCCACGGCTATTCTATCACAGAAGTGTGGTTTGGGGTGTGGCCTGCTATATGAGCCAGGATTATCCATTCTCTTATCCTGACCAGGGTCACAGATGGGCCTGGAGCTGTGCTACACCTGAGGCTATGGGATTGGTACCCAGAATGCTGGAGGTGTGAAGCAGCGGGCCTAGCACTGAGCCCATGTGCCACCCTATGGCAAAGTACCTTTCATTAAATATTTATGTGAATAGGTTTCCTGCGCAGACTACAAATTTAACAAAATGTTTGATTAAACAGTGAAGTAGAAGCTGTTCATGATCAAGTGGTCTAGATCTTTTGGTTTGATTTCCTTACCACAGAGCAAAGGGCTGTGGCAAACCTTCGCTCTGCTGGATTACACCACTTTACACTAGATTCAAATAGAAGCTTTTCTGAAACAAGAGACCCACAGATACTGAAAAGCAATATTTTCTCTAGTACTGGACAAGGGATTATTAAGGATGTATGGGTGGATTATTCTGAATTAGACTTCCCCAGAAGTGCAGCATAGAAGGAATTGCTCTTAATTAAATGACAGAATAATTATAGCAGTGAGCTATCCAACTGCAAAGCTGTATAAACAAATGGTTTAGTATGTATTTCATGAGTAAACATTTAGCCATTGGTATTGGTGCACTAAAGTGGCCCAGAAATCTCTTGCATGTGTTGCAAAGACTCTATGTGGACACAGGGCACTCCTCACTGCTGCTGGGTTCCTGCTCACTGCTGCTGGGTTCCTCCTCACTGCTGCTGGGTTCCTCCTCACTGCTGCTGGGTTCCTGCTCACTGCTGCTGGGTTCCTCCTCACTGCTGCTGGGTTCCTCCTCACTGCTGCTGGGTTCCTCCTCACAGCTGCTGGGTTCCTCCTCACAGCTGTGAGGTTCCCCCTCATAGCTGCTGGGTTCCAGCTCAGTGTTCTGTCAGGTTCACCTCACCTAGCTACTTCCTGCAAAGCAGCAGCAGCAGCTTCCTGTTGGTTTCAGCAGTTGTCATATCTACAGATTATATCTCATATTGCCATGGAGACAGTAGAAAATGAGGCTGATAGGTACCATGGTAATGTTCAAAGTACAAAGTCAATACTACACTTTAGCATCATTCACTCAAGTCAATGCAAATATATAGCATTCTATAGCATTGAATTTTACAGGGGGCTATAAAAACAAAAACAGTGCAAGAAGCAGTGCATTATGCAGTCAATCTGTACCCTTTTGTGGTTTTATAAGCATTTTCCTTGTTTGAATGCTGTCAGTGTTGTCTGAATATGTTTGCATTGACTGCATATTAGGTGTTTAGACATGTCATCAGGAAGCCTCTGAAAATCGAGGCTTGCATCAGTCCAGATTAAACTCCTGGACATTTTGTCTGGTAACTTCTTATCTTGACGTTCTGCCTTGTCCCCTTGCAAAGAGGATACCAGCTGCGTCTGCAGGCTGCTTATAATTCAGGCTCATTGTCTTTCTCATGCAGCATTCCTGTCTCTAGCATGTCCATAGAAATGTCACAGTAGTTTTGTAGGTGTATTTTAAGAGGTTTCAACTACCTTTGTCTCAAGCCCCATCTGTGCACTTCAAATAGGTGGAGTACCTGATGAAGAAGATCTCCACAGCTATGAACCAGGACTGGGATGGCAGACTGCTGGAGGATCTCCTATCCCATGATCCTTCCCTCCAGGAAGGCATGTCTGTCTGGCAGTTCCTGGAGCACATAAGTTCTGGACGGCTTTTGCGGATCACAAGCGTGGACACCTTCAGCCTGACTTTGGACGATGTCTTTCAGGAGATGTACCACAACGTCCTCAAGAAGGTGATGCTCGTCTTACCCTTAAAGTGGATCCGTTCTGCTAAATATGAAACGGCTACACTGTCGTGTTGTTGATCAGTTTGCCATTGGTAGATATTTGCATTCAGTGTCTCCATTGTCATGACGGCCATTGCATTTGTGAGTCGTCGCAGGTAAGGGTTGGGATGCATTTCTGTGTATTTAATAATCATCCAATAATACTTTCAATTAAGGCAAGACTTTCCACAGTATGAAGATGTGGCGGATTGTCAGTTTGTTAAAGCTGAACCTTTCTAAAGCCCAGTATTGATTGATAAAGGAACTGCTCAGATGTGAATCTTCCTTTTACATTAACTTCTAACCCCAAGTGCGGTTCCCTAAATACCACGTGGGGTGCTTTTCCAATGCACAAAAAATATGGTACTTTTTGTGCTGGTTTTCCACTGGCGTAAAACTGGTACTGGTACTGAAGGACATTATCAGGATGCAAGGCGGGGTATATTGTACTGAATTCGAATAATGGCTATAGCGTATGGGGCTGGGCAATAAGAACATAAGAAATTTACAAACGAGAGGAGGCCATTCGGCCCATCAAGCTCGTTTGGGGAGAACCTAACTA
>JAODLD010000001.1:135633-146198 GCA_026781065.1 Mormyrops boulengeri | reverse complement strand
CCCCCCCCCCCCCCCCCCCCCCCCCCCCCCCCCCCCCCCCCCCCCCCCCCCCGGCGCGCCCCGCGCCCGCCCCCCCCCCCCCCCCCCCATCTCCCTATTGTTGCGCATTACCGATCGTGAGACCCCCTCAAAATTTTGCCCTTGAGGCTTTCGGGGGTCTCATGGGTTAATCGGGGGTGTCGGATCCCCCCAGATCCCCCAGTATTTCGCAAACTGCTTCCCAGTCTATGTCGGTACTATGCTTCACTGTCCTGTCAGTTTTGCTCATCCCTCGCCTTACTTTAAATCCGTTTCATATTCTGGAGCCTTTCCTTAGTACTTAACTGTATGCGGTCACGAAACAAGCTTAGAAATGTATATGTTGAAAGGCAAATGAGATTGTCTTAAATGGGAAATGTTATGTAATTACAATAGCTCGGATATAGTACAGAAACTGTTTATGGGATGGCACAAACAAACGAACAAACCAAGACTGGCTGGCCAATATTATAGGGTTTAGCTTTACAGGTCCATTAAACATTCAAAATTTGTTTCATTCATTGTAGAAAATGTCATTTTTTGTTAGAAAACATTTTAACGTTGTTTAACATTTCTCAATTAACATCTGCGTTTATTGAAGAGCCGAGGAGCGCGCCCGGCGCACCGCCACAGCCGAGTCCCTTTCCCTCCCGGGCGCGTAACCGCCGCCGCGCTCCCAAGGCGCAGCCGGCCGAGGGGGTGTGACGTCAGAGAGGCGCGCCGCTGCTCACGGTCACTCTTGTGTTAAGTGGAGCTGCCCAGAAATCGTGTGGCCGATAAGATCCGCGGAGGTTTTCGCCGGGCTTTGCAGCGTGTGGCTCAAGTTACTGTGCCGAGGTAAAGACCGAAAGTCCGCTTTTACCGGGGGTTTGCAGCGTGTGGCTCAAGTTACTGTGCCGAGGTAAAGACCGAAAGTCCGCTTTTACCGGGGGTTTGCAGCTGTGGCTCAAGTTACTGTGCCGAGGTAAAGACCGAAAGTCCGCTTTTACCGGGCTTGTGTCCCTCTTGGTGAGTTTTGGCGGCTGCTCGCTGGCCATCTTGCGACATACGGGGCTGCTAATGTTACACAAGTTAATGACGCTTTTTAACGGCACTTTAAAGGGGGCGAGCCGCCGGGGGGGGGCTTCGTGCTCCCCGTTCGGGTGACTTTCCGCCCTGAAATTTACTTTATAAGTTTTGATAGTTATGAATTCTTGAGAAATGCTAGTCCGTATGTTGTCATTACTCACATACTGTTGGAATAAACTTTAGAGTTTCCCCTTTTAGTTTTGTGGACCCCCAGTGGAACTTTGAATTTCCATAATATAAAACATTTCACTGTGTTGCAATAACGCACGATGTAATTCACAATAATTGTTTTTGCTTGGGACCGGAGTTTCCTATTTAGAAGTATGACATTGGTACCTTTATACTTCTGTCTAAATCCGAATTGTTAATATCGAGTCATCATCCGTGTTTATGTGCGACAGTAAATGTTTGTATGGAGCAGAAAATGTCGCATGTTTGCATTGTGCTGCTACTGTATTTTAATTTGAGGGCGGGGGTGTAATGCTGCGGAGGGGGGGTGCGCGGTCGGCTGAGCGGTAACTTCGTCCCCTGTGGCCGGGTGGCCGTCGCTGGTTCCGGCCGGTCGGGCGTGGGCCGCCGCCCCGGGCTCGGCGTTGTTCTCCGCCAGGTAACTCGAACTGGGCCTCGATGGGCACATGCCTCGGGGAAACTGGAAACCGCTTCTCGATGGGACGTTTTTAGCGGCACCGGCAGACGCCCACTGTTCGGGGATCTCCCTAAAAAGTGTCTTATGCCGAAATGAGATTAACCTTGACGACTTTTGGCCATTTACTACTGGCCAAGATAAACGATGATTTCCATTTACAGCGTTTGGCAGATGCCCTTAGCCAAAGTGTCGTAATAAATGCAGACAAAAGTATGTCGAAAATAGCCTTGGGGGTAACCAAGTCATTTTTACTTTGTGATTTGTGCATTTTTTTACGTTTTAGGGATTAATCTAGTAAATGGGAAGGAGTCTGATAGCACACTTTATACTTTGATAGGCTTTGTCCTCCACATTCCTGAGCAGATTCATCACCCATAAAACTCAAGTTTTGAAATAGGGCATGCCTTTCTGACTTGAAAAATATATAAAAAATACTGTTCCTGTTTTTACTTGTCGCTATGGTAGCACTAATCTAATGGCACACTGCAGAGTGAGGGACTGGAGGAGGGAGTGACATACTGGTTAATTTTTTCCGGATTCCCCCACAATTAAACTATACCCTCTGCTGCTCCAGGAGTGTGGGAGAACAATGGCATCGTCCACGGGGTTATGCCCCATGCTTGGCTGAGTCACATCCTGTAATGGTGCTGATGTCACTTGAGAAACATGAGAGTAAAAAGTTCCTGTCAGTTTCGAGGGTGGGGTAGCCCTGTTGTACCCTTGAACAAGGAGCTTCATTTGACTTGTTGGTGGGTTAGGGGCGAGGGTGAAATCCAGGCGACGGACACATTATTGGGTTGTTACTATTGTGTCATCCAGAGAGAGTTGAATTGTTGATGGGCGTATTCCTCAGATGGTGTGGGTCACAGGGTTTGTGGATGGCTGCAGGAGCTCTGCTTAAATGTTTCTAGCTATTTGCAGTGCTACCCCCTGGGTGGTTCATTTTACTGAGAAGGAAGTATCCGTGAAAGACGGAAGTGATGATAGTGACTCATGAATGACAAGTCCAGTGCTGGGGTGGGATGTGGGAGGTTTCTGTTTTGTTTATGCTTCCACAATAGAGATTAGGCCACTGCAAAAAGACTACACTGCATGCACTCAAAGTCTGGCTTTTCCCTGGGTTGCACGTAAATTTCCCCCTAGTAGCCATACTGTGCTCTGGCACCACACATCACTGCTACAGAGACATCTGGGTAATCGTGGCCTCTGTCACCAAGAAAAAAAAAACACGAAATGGTCTTAAAATAGAACAGACCATAGGTTAGGTTCCTGCAGTATCCTTGTTGTGTATTGTGTTGCTCTTCTGTCGATGCTAACTTGCCGTAAACAAATAGTTACTTGTCATTTTTTGAAAGTTCAGCCTAGTTGCCCCTTTGCCTAGTTGTGTCATTGCCCCCTGTATATTTAATGTTCTGTTTGCATATGTTGCATGTCTCTTTGGACCGAAGTGGTTGCAAAATAGACAAATGTAAAACGTGACAGCCTGGGCTGACTTCTCTGCGGACTGAGCCGTGTGTCGTGTGTTTATGGAAAAGAATGAATCCGAGGAGGAGCTGGAGCCTGTCTGTACACATTCCAGCCCTGTGAGCCTGTTTCGGCAGAACTCTGCAGCTGTTGTATGAGGATAAGAATATGCAAAAACGCAAATATATTTAGAAAGGGTTAGGGCAAGCTGTCTGCTGGTCACATGACCATCATTGGAGGCGGTTTTTGATGTTGTGTTCTTCTATAACTGGAATTCATGAAATGTGGTTTGTAAATATTTTTCTGAAGGGTTACCCAAGCAGTTTTCTTTTTTATATTTCTTGGAAAATCTTCTGCTTCTTGCTTGTTTTAATAATGAATTATAAGTGGCAGTGTCTCATGTTACCAGTGCCGAGTAATATGACTGATTAATTCCCTTGTGCCAGGAGAGATGATGGCGTGTGCTTTGGCCTACGTTGACCTCTGGCCTTCTGACTGGTATGAACAGTGCCGCATCAGGTGTCTGAAAGGGAAGTTGTGGCTTTGCCCAGGCTGTTTTCCTGGTATCCAGGCAGTAAGTTGTTGGTCTGCTTGAATTCCTGAGCCTCATGACTCTTATTTCTGAAATGTCTCTTGCAACAGGCATTTCAGCATTACCGTTACTGGCAGCTCTCCATGTGTTCAACTTGACAGCTATGTAGTAGTAGTAGTTCACTTTATTAAAGACACAAAAGTAGGTCCATAGCAAAAAAAAAAAAATATATATAGTATTTACAGGCTTATAAAAAGGCTAAAACGCCAATAGTTCCACATATTAGATCTAATAAAACCTGACGGAATGTGTTATCTATGTTTTCCTCATTAGACCTGTGTGTGTGTGTGTGTGTGGGGGGGGTGTGTATCTGTCTCCTGTCATCCCCTGATCTAGCTGCACCATGCTGACCGCTAGGCCCATACTGGCACAACGTTGCCCTCCCCTCCCGTTGGGGAGATCTCTGAGCAGCCTGGGACAAGCACCAGAACACTTGGCTCACCGCTGTTTGGAGCCAGACTACTGGTTTCTGAGGGAAAAGGTCACTTGTGTCCCAGTAATCTACATGCTTAAAAGTGAGCGAAAATTCCCTTTTTAGGGTTAGTTGGTGTTTTCATACACAGATGGCCCAAATGAGGAATTTGACATATGCACTCCCCCCCCGCCACACACACACACACACACACACCTGTCCCCGATATGCAAAATAAGGATTGCATCGTGTCACTCGTGAGTTTTTACAACTGAAACTGAATTCCTGAATCTGAAGCCTTTGCTGAAGTTGGCAGACAGGCCTCCCTTTCAAAATGTTGTCTTAAAGAGGTCTGAGACACTCTAGGAGAGATAGAGGCCAGCCGGGGGGCCGTTAATCACCGAGGAGGCTTGACTGAGCCCTGACGCACTGATGGAGAAGTCATGCACACCACTGTGACAACCCTGGAAGTTATTTAAACACCTGAGCCCAGTATCAGCCCAGTGATGACTGGTAATTAAGAACATAGGAAATTTACAAACGAGAGGAGGTCATCAAGCTCGTTTTGGGAGAACTTAACTAATAGCTCAGAGTTGTTAAAATCATATCTAGCTCTGATTTAAATAGCCTGTTCACTCCTGGAGAAGTTTCTTATTCAGAACCTTTCTGGACCGGTACTGCAGCAGCAGCAGCATCCTGGGCCTTGTGTGTCCATTCGAGGAGCAATCTAAGTGGGAGCCTTACCCCAATTGTGGGGGGGACCCTCATGATGATTCAGTTCAATTCAGTTAATATTTATATACTATAGTGCCTAATACAACAGAGTTGCGCCAAGGTGCTTTACTAGGGTGTGGTGTGATGCAGGAATGTATCATTTATGCAGAATAATTAAAAAAACAGGGAAAAGGGAAGACAAAGAAACGAAAGAACGCACAGGATGGAGGAGAGGAACCAAAAACTCCAAAGTAGGGAGAAAAAAAAACCTCTGGGGGTCTGAGGTCAACTGGCTGCCCCCCCCACCCCAGCCCCCCCTTTGCATCCTCTACTGTCAGCTGGAGGTGGGAAAATTTATAATTGAGGCAGACAGTGTAGGTGCAGAATTCTGCTTAATATCAGCTGCTTCAAGAAAGCACCAAAAGTATGGTACTTAAGGGTGATTTTCCACTGGCATAAAAACTGGTACCGGCACTGAATGACATCACACTGCAAAAAAATGGCTGTAGTATATTTTATAGGGCTGGACAATGTGTGAAATTAATACCAACATCGTATGTTGTCCACATGCGATTCTTACATCACCAATCAGCTAGATTAAGAGCAGCCTTTTTCTAACCTTCAGTTCGGTATGGACATTATAGCACAGGGAGTGTTTCACTAAAACATTTTTACTCTGTTATAGGGGAAAAACAAAACGTATCAAGTTTTGCAATTTTAATTATTATTCCTTTTCAAGATTATCTAGTATGTTTAAAAATCAGTTTAAAGTTTACCTACGCTGTTTTTGCATGAGTGCTGTGTTCTCTGAAACAATCATAATCATTTTCATCCTTGCTGTTAAATCAAATTTCTCACGATGGTTTAATCTAAACTCCTTTTTTGTTTTATAAATACCCCAATAGTTATTACATCAACATTATATTGCAATACTTAGAAATTTTCCAATACTGTGCTGTCTTAGTATATTATACAAAATACTTTTATTACTTTTCATGCTATCCCGATCTCTGGTTCTTCCAACCTAATCGCAGTTAAAGCTTAATTTGCCCATGCATCAGTTATTATTTTTATCTTATTTATCATTGTTTTCTGAGTTTGCAACTGTTTTCAAGGTGGCATTTGTGTTGAATTTCAGAGACTTTTTGCATAACCAGTTGACAAAGAAAGTGTTTCAAGTCCCACCCCAAAGTACCAAAGTATCATAAAAGTTCCCCACTGGCTCTTTTGGTACTGCACCCTTTGGTCTGGCTGTTTTGGTTACCCTAACTGAAAGGCCAATTGAGCCTTTCCTTTCTGTTGTCAGAAGTTGATATGCGGGCCCTGGATCTATCATATGTTTGGCACAATCATTTTTTTTGTGTTTCCTTTTGCAGTTGAGTGGAATAAACATTTAGATTTGAAAAAAAAGTTAGAGAAGTATGATCTCAATTCAAGCAACAAAAGCAAAAAAAAGCGATTTCACATTTTTTCCAGAATTGTGCAGCCCTATTCTGCTTAATTGTTTTTAGCTTCTAAACTTTCCCTGTGCCAGAATTCACCCTTGTCCTAGACAAGAATTCACAACCTCAAAAAATTGAATGTGTTAAAAGCCTTCAAAATCTAACCCTAAGAAAACATACTGATAATAAGGGTGCAACGTTTCGCTATTGTAATCATCTTTGTCTACAAATGTATATTTTTATGAATATTAAAAAAAGGTGTGTCCACATTTAAAGTTGTCCCTGATTTTTGTCAACTCCATCAGATTTCTACAAAAACATAATTTAATCAGGAATAAAAAGGGTCAGCTGTATCCTAAGGACCCCTTCCTCACTTCCTGGTTTAAAAAAGTAGGGAATACTGCTCAAGCATTGGCAAGCTCTCTCTCTATTTTTATTTATTTTTTGATAGTTCATGAAATAATAGTATTGGGTATGTCTCAACCATAACAGGTTGACTCCATAGCCCTTCTGAATCAAAACTAATTAAAATTATGGTCATAAAATGCTTATGTTGATTAGCATTAAGAGAACTCTTACCAGCTTTTAAAAATAAAATGGCTACTCAATGGCTAACAGTTTTGTCAACCATGTCTCATATTTTAAAGGTTGTAATGTACAGAGTTATGTTACAGTCTGAAACAACTAAAAATAGTTAGAATGTTTGAAATAATGTTCTTTGCTTCTAAGTTTTTTTTAAAATGTACTATTGTGTTTTGTGAACTCTTTCAGTTTTTATTAGTTAAAAGTATGCTCAGAATGATTAAATAATGAGTTTGTCAATAAAAAAATGTCGCAATAAATTGTTAATGTTTAATCTTGTAATATTATGAATTTTTGTGTATTTGATGGAGCTGATAAAATTCAGCTGCAAAAAATACTGTTTAAGATGAAATGAAATCACTGGTAGGTTGGCCCATTTCAAAGTTTAATAGCCAAGACTTTGATCTTTTAAAATATATTTCCCCTATTCTCAAGAATGAGTGAATAAAAACGATGGAATAAAATATCTGCCAGGCTCAGGGACTTGTTCTCTCAATGATTTCTTTCATTTCTTGATGCGCTTGAAGTCTGTTGTGTTGCTGGTTTGGCTTTCCTTGAAGTGTCGCCTCTGACCTTACACTGGAGGCAGCCTGTGCTGCTCTGTGTTTTTCTGAGACCATGCAGAGGGCGTGACCGAGGCTTGTGTGTCTCCAGTGAAACGGAAAGGTGGGGCTGCTGTAATGCCAACCAGAGCCGTGCCACTGTGAAATCAACCATGCAACAGGTGGTGCTGCATTCATGGAAGGCCTTTTCTGCAGTGAGCTGTTCTCACTGTGGGTTCCGCACAGACCTCACCCCTCCTCTCCTCCCTCTCTCCTTTTATCCCGCGCCTTTTTCTCCCTGCCGTTTCTGTCCAGCCTAGTTTGAAGGTGGACTCTGATGTTCCTTGGACCAGTGACGTCATGCTGCCGATAACTTACCTGTTTTGCTTGCATGGTTTTCACCGTGACCGCCACACCGCTGCTGCGTAACTCATCTTGCATTTGTGCTTAAGCAGCCTTTACATAGCTGCTGGGTAGCAGGTGCAGCGGGGTGGGGCATTTCAACCTGTGTGTTTTGGCAGCCCCCGTGGAAAGGTGTCCTTGGGGGGCAGTGGTATTAACCCAGTGCGAGGCTGTAGTGTATATACCTCCAACCACCGTGTTCAGCCCATGGTGCCGCCGGTCTGCAGTCCACACCTTGCTCTTCTCCAATGTTTGGAGTTCGTTTATGAACCAAATCTGCTAGCGGTGCAAGTATTGGCACAATAGCGCACAAAGGTTGGTGTGTCTTTTGCCTCGATTTCACCAACGCGGAGCTGGTGCTGGTGCTGGGCTGGTTCTCTCTTGGTGTCTTTTGAGAACTTGCCCACATTTCCAGTGATTTCAAAAAAGAACAAAATGGAAATGTTACATAGATAGAAGTGAGAGTAAAGTAAAGGTTTCATATGAATTCCATGTTTTGGATTTATTCTGATTTCTGTCTAAGTTGATCTTAAGTTTTTATGCAACCAGTTCTGGATTTTAAGTTTTTGTAAGCAGCCAAACCAAAAATATCAGCGTTTAAGTCTCATAGTTTTCAGAGTATGACTCGTTATGCTTTGTCTCTATTGCCTGTATCCATTTTTATCCACTTAAAGGGTATTTCTCCCAAGTCCATGTGTGTAAGAGTTTATTCTAACTCGCTGTTTTATCACTGTCTTTTTAGGATCATGCAATAAAAATTTAAATTTTCTGTCCGCTTCATGATTTGTTCAGCACTCGAGTGTCACAATATTTTATAATTTGTTCTGCTGGCCAGATTTAATAATAATCTTTCATTTTCCACAGAAGAAAAAAAATGATATGAGAGTTTTACTGTGTGACCAGTTTGGAACCTTGCAATGAAATGCTCTCAGCAACTTTTAATGTCATTAAACTTGTCAGTTTACAGCGTCTTTGGAGAAACACACACAAAAAAAATTCTGTGACAGATATATATAATTAGTGCTACTAGGTCCTCCCAGGTTAATCACCTGATAAAACACTTGAATGGAGTGAAAGGAAGAGACTTTTGAAAGTTTCCTAAAGTTTGCGAGCATTTGAATCTGGGAACTCACATAATGCGTGTTTGATTTTACAATGTATGCTTCCAGACTTGTGATAATTCCTGCTGTCTTCTACCAGTCATCTTTCTTTCACTTTTCCCCATTTTCGTTTTCTTCCATTCTTCCACACAACCACACACACTTCTTGATGTTCCAGTTAATATCGTCCGTGCCCTGCTCTTACAAGTTAAGCAGTTAGGTTATGAGTGATGAATGTAATCTTTGTCAAGGTCTCTCTCTCATTTGCTACATCAGCTACTTTAGTCTAACTGACCCTGTATCTTTACTCCTTCTGCTTTAGGTATTGGTTGTTTTGTATTGGGTGGACTTGTGTTGGCCCTTCAGTGTACACTAGATGAGAAGCCACGGTTTGGTTTGAGAAAGATGTGTGTGTCTCTCTCACGTTCCTGGGAGGTGAGGCATTGACTCCACAGTGTAGTAAACATCTTGGTGAGGTCAGCCTGAGGACCCCAGAGCCATCCGGTGCTGGAGACCAGCTGGGGGGACTCGCACTTTTTCCAGGATCCGCACCCCCCTGCCATTGTTGGAAACAATACCGTTTTTTTTTTTTTTTTTGCTGGGGTCTAAAGTCGCCATTGCGAGTATGGAAAGTATGGGCTGGTCCCCCATGGCCCTCTGGGGGTAAGCCGCTTTAGCCAGGCCGTGGCCCTCTGGGGTAAGCCGCTTTAGCCAGGCCGTCGTCGGGCCTGTCCTTCCCTGGAAGAATGGCAGGAATGTTCATCGCTTCCCTTGGAAAGAACATGCTGCTGCACGCAACAGCTGCTGGGTTATAACTAACTCCCCCCCCAACCTGCCCTTGAATGGTGGTGGCTGTGTAGAGATTATCACTATCCTTATTGCTGGTTCCTTCTACAGTCCATAGACATGCATGTCTCCTCCATTTCAGCTGCACAGAAGCCCCCTGCACACATTAACCAAGGGAACATCCACTGGGCAAAGGGAGGGGCCCTGTAACTGCCTGCTTTTCATCTGCAAGATCAAAAAGCGACTTGCTCGCACGCTAATCAGCGACTGCGGCACAAACCCTTAGTTAATCAGTCAAAGCAGAGAGACCCCCTCTCCTCTTTTTATGATGTGGCTCAGGGGCCTGTGGAGTTCGGGGTGGGGGTGGTCTGCGGCATTGGGAGCTCCTTTATGGGTGGCTTTTCTCAGATGAACTTTTGTCTTACTTTAAATGTGCCAAAGAGCAAGACACTTGCTTGTTAAACCACTTAATTTTTATCAAAATAATTTAGTGTAAATACAGAGGCATGATTTGTTTTAGGTAAAAGAAAAATGACAGAAAGCAGCATTTATTGAATACTAGCAAAATAAGCTTGGAGGGTTAAATGCCACCCAACTATGCCAATAGGTAAAGTGGAATGGCTGCTGTCATGCCCTGCACTGGGTCCAGATGCAGCCCTGTGGTGCTTCACCAATCATTCTGCAGGTGCATCAGTTCCATCTCTGTCTTGACATTACATGTTCCATCCATCCATCCATCATCCTCCGCTTATCCGAGGTCGGGTCGCGGGGGCAGCAGTCTCAGCAGGGAAACCCAG
>JAODLD010000001.1:123662-135533 GCA_026781065.1 Mormyrops boulengeri | reverse complement strand
ACCGGTCATACAGGGACCGAACAGCCCTTATAAGGAGGCCCGGCACCCCATTCTCCCGGAGCACTCCCCACAGGACTCCCTGAGGGACACGGTCGAATGCCTTTTCCAGATCCACATGTAGACTGGTTGGGCAAACTCCCATGAACCCTCCAAGACCCTGCTGAGAGTATAGAACTGTTCCACGGCCAGGGCGAACATCAGCCCTGCAACATCCAGAGCCTTAAGGTACTCCGGGCGTATCTCATCCAGCCCCGGGGCCCGGCCACTGAGGAGCTTTTTAACCACCTCAGCGACCTCCACCCCAGTGATAGGGGAGTCCACCCCAAGTCCTCAGGCTCTGCTTCCTCATTGTTCCTTATTTAGTTATTATTCAGCAGAGGCTTACTTAGTGACACACACAAGAGCCCAATGGTGAAACCGCTCTGCTGACCCTGGGATTCGAACCCGTGACCTTCAGTTTATAGGCAGAGTATCCTAGCCTGCCAAGCCACACGCATCATGCTCTGCAGCAGGGCACTCAGGCTCCTCTATCCTGCTGCCCTCCATCTCAGCTGATTAAAGGGTAAAGGTCAGGGTCACATCTTTACATATGGAGGAGAACCTTGTGCTGGGCTCTATTTGAACTCGCGCCTGTTGTCAACAGAAGTTCGAACTGTGGTTATATACTATTTATTAGCACTTCTGTTTTATTTGTCTCATTAAATTGGTTGTACAGGCATTACTCTCTAATTGGTATTTGTAGGCGTGTCGCTATGGTGTTCTATGTGCAAAATACTGCACAATGCATTGATATCAATTTGTAATGCTAGCAATAGCTTACAGTGAACCTGGCTAGAACTGGTTTTGCTAAATGACTTTTCCAACTTGTTTTGCTGGAATGTGGTTAATTCAGGTGTGACATCATGTCCAGCTCTGACTTCTGACCTGCGAGGTAAATGAACGGCAGCCTTAGGACTTTGTCAAGGCTCGAACTGGAGGAAGCAGGGTGATAGCGGTGGTCATGTGGGCGCTGACTGTTCCTGAATCAGTGCGTGGGGTCGAGGTGTGGCCCGCTGCTTCAGCGCTGAGTCCGGACACCTGATTCTGAGTCGGCAAGTGATGGTAGGCTGGGCATGTGCCCTGGGCTATCATTAGAAATGAGGTGACATGGGAAGATGCTTCACTGCCCTGTAGGCTTTACCCCGCCTTTGGTGCGATGTGGGGGGTAAAAATACCCATGGTGGAAGAGTGGTGTCCTGTTACGCCCCGGCCACTGGGGTTTACATGGCGACAGCTGTGCCGTTGTCAGGCTGGCTATTTTGAATGCACTGTGTGTGTGTGTGTGTGTGTGTGTGTGTGTGTGGGTGTGTGTTGGTGCGCGCATGAATGTGTGTGTGCGTGGGGGGGGGAGTGTACCACATTGTGGGAACCTGTTAATTTTTAGCATGTGGGGACATTTTCAGGCACCTACAATATAAACCATAAGTTTTATACAAATCTTTAACTGTAACCAAAAAATGAAATGAGCCAAATGTTTGGTTACTTATGGTTAAGATTATGGGTGAAGGTTGTCGTTGTTATGATTAGGGTTATGCCCATAGAAATATATGGAGTGATTCCCACAATGATAGGAATATATGGTCTGTATTCCTGATGGCTATGATGGAGCCTGGACGAAAGCTGACACACTTGTGTGTCCTGTTCCAGTAGCTGAGGCTCCAGAACCACAACCATGTCCGGCTCCTACGATGACTCGATGATCGACGTCTCCAGTGACAGCTTCTGGGAGGTAAGGCTTTCGTGCAGACCCACATGAATGGAGATCACAGCTGCTCACTATGGCCTAAAATACATGCATCTCCAAAATGCACACGATCACCCGCTGCAGATGCACAGCATCTAGATTAAAAGCTGTGAGTACAGCGCATGCCCCTATAAGGTCGCAGCCAGCGTATGCTCAGGTTTGGACACCTGTGCCCTGTCCCTCCCTCACACACGCACAGGCGGCAGTAATCTCCAGTCTCCTCTAAATAGTCCGTTTTTGTATTTGCTTGACATTTGCAATTCCATCCATCTTCCCTAACCACTTTTCTGACCGTGCCCCAGACATAACATCATCATCTAAATTGATGCGACTGTGCCTTACATATTCAGATTAATTACTCAAGGCTCAGGACTGGTATAAACTTTAATTGTAAGAATATTAGTGAGATTGTAATCTGGTGACAAGGTGATACTTTGTGCGCTCCCAGGGGATGTGCACCTGTTGCGACACACACTTATCCAGCTGTGTAGCCGGCTTCCTTACCAATGATATCGTTTAAGAAACCGGGAGAACGAGAAGGTAATTCCAGGCAGGTTGATTTAGTCAAAGAAGAGAAACTCGATGCTCAGTCGGATTATCAAACTCCTTGGCCCTGCTCTCTGTGGTTCTCCTCTCCTTGGCCCTGCTCTCTGTGGTTCTCCTCTCCTTGGCCCTGCTCCCTCTGGTTCTCCTCTATTTGGCCCTGCTCCCTCTGGTTCTCCTCTCTTTGGCCCTGCTCCCTCTGGTTCTCCTCTCTTTGGCCCTGCTCCCTCTGGTTCTCCTCTCCTAGGCCCTGTTCCCTCTGGTTCTCCTCTCCTTGGCCCTGCTTTCTCTGGTTCTCCTATCCTTGGGCCATCTCCACAGTCCTCTTCCCCTCCTTGCTTTTCCTCTCATTGCTGAGATCACTGCTGCACATTCTCATTCCTCACCACCATCCTCCCTTCAGTTGGGGAATTACAAACGCACGGTGAAGCGCGTGGACGATGGGCAACGCTTGTGCAATGACCTGATGAACTGCATCCATGAGCGTGCACGCATTGAGAAGGCGTATGCCATGCAGCTCACCGAGTGGGCGAAGCGGTGGCGGCAGCTCATCGAGAAAGGTAACCCCTCATAATGCTTCCTGAATCACCTGAGCCTTGTGGGTCTGCTTTCTGACCACTGTGATCAGTTTCCTAAACTGGTTCTGACCCCGATTCTCTCAGGTCCCCAGTATGGAACACTGGAGCGAGCCTGGACTGCCCTGATGACTGAAGCGGAGAAAGTGAGCGACCTGCATATGGAGGTGAAGACGTCGCTGATGAGCGAGGACTTTGAGAAGATCAAAAACTGGCAGAAAGAGGCCTATCATAAGCAGATGATTGGTGGCTTCAAGGAGACAAAGGAGGCAGAGGATGGATTCCGCAAAGCTCAGAAACCCTGGGCCAAGAAGCTCAAAGAGGTATGATTCCATGTTTGAGGAGAAACTATTGTAGTTGTTGTTGTTGCTGCTACCCAGTGCCTAAAGACTGAACAGCATCATCAGCTATAATGATGCCCAGCTGGATGGGTGTACTGGAAAGTATAACCAGCTGGGCAGAAAGGGGAAGGATACAGACAAGGCAGGCAGGATCAGGAGTAACACCCACCAGTGTGCTCCATAATCGGACAATACCTTAAACTGTTACAAGTTAGCTTCGAGTCTTCTGCATGTGGGCTAGGAGACAGTTTTTTTTTTTTTTTTGCCCCTACTTTTTTCCTAAGAGATTAAAAAGACTTATGATGGATTAATCATGTGGAACAATATGACCTAAAAAAATGAAATGCATGTTGAGTTACAATTATGTTTTAATTTTTAATTCCTTTAAACTTCTGTGCTGTGAGCCTGGACGTGGCTCTGGGCTTTAAATGCAATAATCAGGCCTGGTGCTGCTCCTGTTGAGGCTGGTCTGTGCTCCGTGATAGCAGTGGGCAAGTGATTTGCTTTAGACAGCTATGAGGAGAAAGGCCTTGTGACCTGGTCAGGAGCACTGGATCCATGCTTGCAGGCCCTGAAATGGATATTAACACATTCCTGATGGGGTGTTGGGAGAACAGTCATGGATAAAGGCCCTATGTGCATGATGTGCAGGCCCGTTAAGGGATTGGGTTAGGGTTAGAGTAACGGTCCCATGTGCAGGCCCATTAAGGGCATATCTTCTGGCACAAAGCACCATTACTACTGTTTACTGGTGTTTACAGTTTTCCCTCATACTCCTGTAGATGAACAAACCTCTTTTACGCACATGCAGGGACGACATGAACTGTCTGAAAATTAAAATCCAAGGGCTGTGTGTGGCATGGTAGAGGGATGTTGTGCTGCTGGCAGTTTGCATGATCTGATGTGGTTTATTTCACGTTTCCAGTATGCCAGCAAGAAGCGGTCTTTTGTCTGAGCCTGAGTTTTGGCACAGCCCATTTGTTTATTGACGTAGCCTTGGAAACTGGCCCTTGTTTATATTCTGGCATCAGATGCCTATTAGCAGAAGTGATGTGAGATGATGTGATGTGAGATGATGTGATGTGATGTGTGATGGCATAAACCAACAGAGTCAAATCATTAAGGGCCAGGAGCCAGAGGAGAATGAGCTTGCTGATTGGCCTAAAAAATTGGTCTAAGATTCCTAGATTTAGTTTTGCTGGAAACAGGTATGAATTCCTCTTGAACTTGCAACAATGCGCTTTTAAAAAGTTCCCATGCCTCTTCAACAGTTTTGCGATTTAACTTCATCCAGTTTACAGTTTCTAGTTTCAGTCTCATACCATTAAAGTTAGCATAGGAATGGTGGGCAGAGCATGTTTTTGGTTTCAAGCACATTAGAACATAATAAATTAATAAATTTGCAAACGAGAGGAGGCCATTCGACCCACCAAGCTCACTTGGAGGGAATTAAACTAATAATTTAAAGTTTAGAATCTTGTAGAGTTCAGATTTGAATGACTGATGTTTTAGCTTGCCCTACCCCGTCTTGCAGACTATTTCATACTTCAATTACACGCCTTGAGAAGAAGTTTTCTCAGATCCACACTAAAGTGTTCCCCCATTGATTTCCGACTGTGGCAACAGGTTCTTCAATTGGAACTTATTTTGAAGTAACAATTTGGATGAACAACACCCAGACCTGTTGGAACCTTATATACCTGGATCATGTCACCCCTTAGTCTCCTTTCCCTGAGGCTAAAGAAATTCAGCTCTGCCAACCTCTGCTTGTAAGACATCCCCCTAATCGTTGGGCCGCGTCTAAAGCAGCAATGTCCTTTTTTGCGGAAAGTTGACCAAACCTGGACACAGTATTCAAGGTCTGACAAGGGAATTATATAATCACCTCTCTAGATTTAAACTCAACACAACTGGAGATGTAACCCAGCTTCCTGTTTGCCTTTTTAACTGCTTCCCCTCATTGGTGAGGGTGAAACATGGAAGTGGAAGTGATTCTGATACCCAAAGAGTAAATCTCAACATTTGTGAGGTAATGAGCATGCAGCATACTTGTGTAAAGAACTAAAGTCGCTGATGGTCTGACGTAACGTTACACAGACGTGTCATAAAGGCCTTAAGGAAAAACATATGCCCAGAGGCAACTTTGTGAACCGGTTTGTGTGTGTGGGTGTGTGGTGTGTGTGTGTGTGTGTGTGTGTGCTGTTGCTTCTTTTGTCGTATAGTGTAAAAAATGGCCAAGAAGTCAAAAGTGTGGTTCCACAGGGTTCCAGACTGCTATAATTTTTGGAGACAGTGGAACAAAATTTTATAACTAGACGCACCAGTGCGACTTGCAAATTATACCCATCATTTATGCCGAAATATGCCCCTCATATATAGTGGCTGACCACATCATTGTATATCATGTGAGACCGCTGGAGAGACAATTGGTGTGTGTGTGTGTGTGTGTGTGTGTGTGTGTGTATGCATGTGTGTGTGAACGAGATCTGAACTCCAATTGCAGTTCCTCAAAGGCACTACGGGGGAGGCAGTTACACTGATTGCTTGACCACAAGCACCGGCGCCAACATGGACGTTGCATGGAAGTACAGAAAAAGAGACAAAGCAGACAGAATTATTTTTGTACCTCAGTAAGATCGAATACCTTTTTGCTTGTGTCTCCATATATTGCTGGTGCCAGCGGTGAAACGTGCCAGTGCTTATTAGCGGGAAAACATTACATTGTTTTTTCTATTCTGTGGAAAATGAAAGATTGATCTGCTGGCCAGATTAATTTATAGATAATAAACATGTTGTGTGTGTGTGTGTGTGTGTGTGTGTGTGTGTGTGTGTGTGTGTGTATATATATATGTATGTTTATGTGAATTTGGAATAATAATGGTCTTAAAATTGAACCCTGTGGTACCCCACTATGGACACAGGCCCATTGTGACATTGTGCCTCTAACTACCTGGTGCTTTCTGTCAGTTAATCAATTTTCGATCCAATCTACTGCAATGCCTAATATACCCGGTGCTTTGAGTTTAGCAGGAGTCATTTGTGTGGGACTACATCAGAGACCTTCTGGAAATCTAAATAAATCACATAGTAGGTCTTGTTTTGATCGATTTCCCTTTTCGTCTCCTCACAAAACTCAAGTAGAGGATCAGCCCCACCAGACCCATGACGGCTATCCCTCAGCATGTTATTAGTCTCTAGGTATTCAGTCATTTTCCCCTGGATTATTACTTCCGTCACTTTTCCAGTTTAACAAGTTACGTTAATTAGTCTATAGTGAGAGGGATTGTCTCCTTCTCCCTTTTTTTATATTTGCATGCTTCCAGGCCAATGGTACCGCACCTGCAGATAGAGATTTTTGAAATAGCCAAGTTTAAAGGTCTGCAAATAATATCCCCACATCTCCTTTAAAATTGCAGGTAAGATGCCATCAGGACCATGAGATTTTTAAGTTTGGGTGCTTTTCCAGTGCACCAAGTACCGTATTTTTGGTACTTTCACTTTTCCATTGACTTCCGGTTGAGTTCCAGTACCAAAGCTTCCAGTACCAATAAGTGCCAAACCAGCTGGGTTACTTATTTCGGTTGAGGCTTGCAACGCATTATTTGTCGATTGGTTATGGAAATAGTCTGCCACTGAAACAAAATACAAATGCACACACAAACAAACAAAATAAAATAAATAAATAATTGCGATCTGGTCAGAAGAACAGATACACCAAAAAGATCAGAATTGCATGACAAGAAATTTAAAAACACTTTGTTTAATATACTAGGATGCATGCTGTCCTAGTGATGTGATTTTGTTGTAAATATAGCGAAGTGATGCTGTTGCAAAAAATAGTTTTTGCAGTTTTTATAAAGCTAAAAGGAGTTCATAAATTTCTCACAAGCCTGTCTAGGAGCGATTTAAACGGCAAAGATGAAAATGATTTGATTGTTTTGGAGAATGCTTACTACAGCCTTTTTTTGAATTTGGTGCAAAATACCCCACCTCTGATGTCATTTACCACTGGTACCAGTTTTTACACCACTGGAAAACCACCACTTTGAAATACCATCATTTTGGTATGTTCTCAAAGTACCCTGATGTCATTATATAAGGTTCTGCTCCCTCTACATGTACATTACATACCAAATAACAAACACCCACAATTAAACGACTGGAGTTTCCAGGTTTACCCATAAAGCTTCTATAGCTTTACTTGCATTAGGGAGTTCCCTTGGCCGCAGATTCTGTAGCTTCACTTGCATTAGGGAGTTCCCTTGGCCGCAGATTCTGTAGCTTCACTTGCATTAGGGAGTTCCCTTAGCCGCAGATTCTGTAGCTTCACTTGCATTAGGGAGTTCCCTTGCCTGCAGATTCTGTAGCTTCACTTGCATTAGGGAGTTCCCTTGTCCGCAGATTCTGTAGCTTCACTTGCATTAGGGAGTTCCCTTGCCTGCAGATATGCTTTCACAAACAGCACCTTTCAAGTGAGTGCTATCCACACGCAAAAGTCACTCATATATATGGACCATCGTGTACCGGAGGAAGTACTACCACCCTTTCTGTGCTGCCAGTCTCTATGGAAAGGCGTGTAGCCATCCAAATCATGTCATCCCCATCACTATCACTCAGCCATGTTTGTTATTCCTATTACATCATAAGACACAGACGAAATTAAAGCCTCTGGGTAATTGTTTTTTTTGTTTTGTTTTTTTTGCCAGTGTTGGTGTGAACTTGGGGTTTCATGCTGTCATTGCAGGTGGATATAATGAAGAAGGCATATCACTCAGCCTGCAAGGAGGAGAAGCTGGCCACTAGCCGGGAGAACAACAGCAAGCTGGAGAACAACAACCCAGATGCTCAGAAGAAGCTGCAGGACAAGGTGGAAAAATGCCAACAGGAAGTGCAGAAGGTATGTCCGTAGTAAGCTTTACAGTGAGGGATCCATTAAAATGTGTTGGAGTGTTAACAGCCTGAAGAAGGATTCTGAGAGGATTGCTAGTACATCAGTGTGAGTTGAGTGTTGACCTCTCTAACGTGGCCTCCCTCAGATGAAAGAGCGGTACGAGAAGTCTCTGGAGGAGCTGGACAAGAGCACACCCCAGTACATGGAGAACATGGAGCAGGTGTTTGAGCAGTGGCAGCAGTTTGAGGACAAGAGGATCCGCTTCTTCAGGGAAGTCCTGCTGGAAGTGAAGAGTCACCTGGACCTGTCTGCCAACCCCAAGTAAGAGTGACACTCTTTTGCTCCAAGTCCCATCTTGCACCTGTCTCTCATGTGACCTCTTTCTGTTTGATGACCTTTAATTTGAGCTGTGTACCATGTTTGCGTGACCTCATGTGGATCGTTAAGGTACTCTGACTCATTCAGTTGCTGAATCTGTTTGTTCAAGGTTTTCTAGTCCGACTCCTGTAAAAGTCCTTGCCAGCTGTTGAGTTATTTCGGGTTCTGCTGAATACTGATCTGGGAAGCATGCTTAGAAATGGCAGAAACCTTAAACGAATGTTCTTAAATGAAAGTAAACAAAATAACTGTAGATGCTCTCAGATTCCAGACAGTGTACCATACACTAGAGGACACCATCAAATCTGCAGACGTGGAAGAGGACTTGAAGTGGTTCCGGTCCAACCATGGCCCTGGGATGCCCATGAACTGGCCACAGTTCGAGGTACTGGTGAGCTCGCTAGTCTGTCTGGGTGCAAGTGGGTGATGGCAGATGCTGGGGCCTGAAAGCTGCAGCCTGTCATAGCTTCAGGAATTAAATTCAATTCGATTCAATTCAGTTTATTTTTATACAGCGCCTTTCACAACAGTCGCCCCAAAGCACTTTACATGCGTGTCTTGTGATACATTAATACAGATGCATCATTGATACAGAATAATTCAAAAGCGAGGAAAAGGGAAGACAAAGAAATTAAATGAAGGCACTTAACTTCAAGACGATTATTGAGCAATTAAAATATAGCCTTTGGTGTAATTTAAATATTTTCCTTTACCGTGCCCAGTAGGGTGTTAACCAAGCTTTGTGTTGCAGTTTCATCTCTTTTGCTGTATTTCCCAAGACTAATTATCTCATTTCCTATGTCGGTCTCCTGTGATGAGGGACAGGCGAGCTATTTGGGTGCATGCTCTCTAGGTTGATGATGTAACTCCTCTCCTGTTCCTTTCTGAATCGCCTGACAGAACCCGGTCCAGTCTGTTTCTTCCTCCCGTGTGCGACGGTCCATATTAGTGAGTTCTGCATGGTGGATTCCACTCGCTTGAAAGCCCCTTTGTTTGTACTGAGCTCCTCTTATTTCACGGATTTTTTCAGCCCTGTCATATTTCTGCTAAATGGGGGAGTGGGACTGGAGAATATCCGTGTAATTCTTTCGGCCAGTGAAAGCTGCCAGCACAGATGCTGTCTGTCCAATGAGAGCTATCCATGTGACTCATGGCCAAGGAGCCTTTGACCTTACTGATGAGGAAGCTGAAGTGTCTCATCCAGTAAAGGCACCCCTGTAGTCCTTGTAAAATTGTACCAACCAGAATATGGGACTGGGGATCTACAATGGTGTTTGCTCCTTTGTTCTGGTTATTTGTGAAAGAAGGCTATCAGTTGGGTCAATGATGTCAAGTAGGCAAAACTAATCCTAAACAAAACTGAACAAAGCAAACAAAAACTGATGTGTGAGACTGTGCTCAGCCAGGTGGGACCCACTGTGGCACCCCCTGTAGGCAGATAATCACACTGCTACTCCCCACTTTGGCTGTGTTCACCAGGATGTGTGTCAGCTGTAGCATGGACCTCCATGTTCTACAGCAGACTCAGATCCCACCGTTGAAGCGCCCGGTTTGGTCAGGTTTGCCGCATTCTGTTATCGCTCCATTGCGATACTGTTTGCACAGTATTCCTCCAGTGAAGGCGATGAGCCTGGGAGGCTTGCTCTGCAGTATTCCTCCAGTGATGGCGATGAGCCTGGGAGGCCTGCTCTGCCCTGCTGTTAGTGGATATTGGGGTGCTGCACAGGTGGAGGCTGTGCTGATGTTGGTTAATTGGAGCTTTTGTCTTAAGCATGGGTATGACGGTGAGTATGGCCTGTGCTTTAGTGCTGCTGTGGAATTTTCCTGATCTGTTGTGTGCTGCTGTGTTAGGATACACACACACACACACACACACACGTTTGTATTCATATCTTTTTGGGGACTCTCCATTCATTTCTATGCGAGAAACTCTAAATCCCAGCAATGAGAGGCTTAACCCTCACCCAGCCCTAGCCTTAACCATAAGTAACCGAACAGAAAATGTATCCAATGAAAATGTGCATAGCAGGGATTTACACAGCTGATACTCAACTACGCATTTTCTGTGCAAAGGTTAAAATGTGCTATCCCATCATCGCTGCACAAATGCACATAAAATAAGTACGCTTTTATGCTATTGCAACAAGAAATTTTAACCTTTATACAGCAAATGTGTACTTCCGTACCACTTATGTCACTCCCTGATTATTAGTGATTGTTGGGGTAACATCTCTCCACATCAGGCTTTAGACAGACCTGTGACCTCACTGTAAGACTATTAACTGTGTGTGTGTGTTTGTGTGTGTGTGTATTCACGAACACCCATTTTTCAGGAATGGTCCATAGACCTGAACCGGACCCTCAGCAGGAGAGACAAGAAGAGGCCATCTGATGGAGTCACCCTGACAGGGATCAACCAGGCCAGCGAACCAGCAGCCAAGACTAATGATGGGTAACTAGGACTCCTATCAGTACCATAAACATTTGTCCTCTACACTACATCTGTTCTGCTAGGGTGGCTGTGGACAAACACTGACACCCCAACATGGTGTCTTTCCCTTGCCAAACACTGACACCCCACCCTGGTCTCTCCTCTGCCAAGCACTGACACCCCACCCTGGTCTCTCTCCTCTGCCAAGCACTGACACCCCACCCTGGTCTCTCTCCTCTGCCAAACACTGACCCTGGTCTCTCTCCTCTGACAAACACTGACCCTGGTCTCTCTCCTCTGCCAAACACTGACCCTGATCTCTCTCCTCTGCCAAACACTGACCCTGGTCTCTCTCCTCTGCCAAACACTGACCCTGGTCTCTTTCCTCTGCCAAGCACCGACACTCCACCCTGGTCTTTTTCCTCTGCCAAGCACTGACACCCCACCCTGGTCTCTTTCCTCTGCCAAGCACCGACACCCCACCCTGGTCTCTTTCCTCTGCCAAGCACTGGCAGCCCACCCTAGCAGCAGTATGTCTGTTATCGTAGAGGGACGGGGTTTCTCTGCTAGTATCCCGATGGACTAGATAGATGGCAGACAGAAAGGCGGGGGGGGTGGATAAGTCCATTTAGACTTCTGCCAGAGAAGAGCAAGCCTTAGTGCGGGGCGGGTGGATGAGGGTTGCTTGATTTCAGGAAAGCTGTAACCTCCACTGTCATTGCATGTAGGTGAGATTGATTGCAGCTTTTAGCTCATATTAAGGCGAAGCTGTGAATGTCATATTTTGATCTTCTCCTGAAGCTTCTCCCTCCATTTACGTTTCTTGGTTAACCCTCTGAGCCTGGCTGCATTGTCGACGATGCAGCGCACTGTTCGCGTCTATTTCAGTTTATATCTCGCTGAAATCTTCATGTAGAATCATGAAAAAA
>JAODLD010000001.1:112715-123562 GCA_026781065.1 Mormyrops boulengeri | reverse complement strand
ACTTCCGACAATGTTCGTTTTGAGAAGAAGACAGATTGCGGATTTAGCCAGTGTTTTTTTCATGATTCTACATGAAGGTGTCTGCGAGATATAAACTGAAATGGACGCAAACAGTGCGCTGCATCGTCGATGATGCAGCCGGGCCCAGAGGGTTAAACCCTTGTCTTAACCCCAAACCTAACCCTAACCCTACCCAGGTTTGCTAAGTGTACATACGCATTTGATAATTAGGCAAACCCTACCCTACCTCTCCCCCTAACCCTAAGACCCCCTTAAGGAATTTGGCCAAATTCCCCAGAACTGAACATCAGAGCTGTGAGAGTCGCAGCCTGGTCTTTAGCTCACCACTTGTTCTGATCCTTACTGCTGAAGTGTGTAAGGAAGGTGTGCGCTGCGTCTGTGCTGTGCTCTGATGTGGGGATGCTCGGCCCTCCCTCTGCTTGGTGCTGCGGAGTGTTCCGTGTCCCGTGACGGTGCAGGTTGGTCACACTTTTCTGTCTCCATGCCGCCAGCCTAACCCTACGCAGCAGTCCAGAGCAGGGAGGCTCTAACCCCTTTGAAGAGGAAGACGCTGACCAAGAGGCCACGCCAGCCCTCCCTCTTGCTAACGAGGAGGTTAAAACCAAAATGTTGGTGATGCCATCCTTCCTTCCGTTGCTGCTCCTCTGTTCTGTGTTTCCTGTCCTCTTCTCTCTCATCCTTGGTCTTTCCCCTCCTGTTCCCCAGTTGAAACGGCAGTGCCTTTGCGACCCAGCGCTCAGTGAACAAAGCGCCCCGTGTTGTTGCGAAGTGTTTCTCACGGCAGAGCCCACATGTGTTCCATTGTCACGCGAGCTGTAGTCAGACCCATGCATAGGCTATGTGGCACAGGGAAGCTGCGGTTGTGTCACTTTTCCACTTGATGTGAGACACAACTGGGCTGTCTTTCACCAAATAAAGTTGCAAAACTACAGTGGAAGATTGAGATATCCGGTTCCTTGGGTAAATACAGACGCTCCTCTACTCACGAACGAGATGCGTTCCGAATGGCCGTTCGTAAGTTGAAATGTTCGTAAATCGTTATTCAACATCATCTGAAGGGTATACGCAAGTACAAAGAACTAGGATGCTGGGAGTACGCACGCTATGCTGCTGCGCAGCGGGAGTCGCGGCCAGAAGTCGTACTGGGCGGAATTGGCTCGCAGAAAAAAAAAAATTGATGTTGCGGACAGGAAATGGGAGTCCAGTGAACACAATTTGAACTTGCAGTCCTCTTTGTTCATATGTCTGAGAGTTCGTAAGTAGAGGAGCGTCTGTACAGGCAATTCGCTATCTGGTTCACTGTCCGAAACCTTATCGGTTCATGTCAAACTTTTGGCTCTGTTAAAGCTAGGTAAATATTTAAAGTTGGAGCAGTAAAACTGGACTGCAGAGCAAACAGCGCTGGTTTGCCCTTTCTCCCAGTGTTTGACCTACAGCGGGAAACGAATCCTGCTCATTCCTGTGGCATGTTTTAGCTGCTTGGGTCTGACTGCAATGCAGTTTCTGTGTGCGTCAGTGCCGTTCTGTTGTTGTCATGTGTGTATGGGGGGTGGGGCGCTTCATCCTGGATCGAGGTGTTCCAGGCTCCTGTAGGAGTGTGTCGCCCTCTGCTGGTGGGTGGGCAAGCTGCATGCATGCCTTGAGCCTGATGGACTCTTATCAACAGCTCAACTGTGTGACATGTTGACGTGTGACAGAACTCAGGGGCTTTAGGACTTAAGGTGTATGTATATTTCATATGACATCCGGACAAAATGGAATCGACCACATCGGTGAGAATAATCTGTTACAATTAAAATGATGTCAGCACCTTGTTCGTTCTGTGACTCGCCACAACCCTTGATGGTACAGAATGTTTTCAATACAGCAGACGCACATACAGAGTGCAAATAAACGTATTGTAGCAACTGTGTGAGTCATTTAAATAAACAACACCAACAAATTTATTTTTGTATAGCGCGTTTTCACAACATTACATTCTCTCTCTCAAAGTGCTTCACAGCATCCCTGCCCAAAGCCCCCAGTGAGTAAGCCAGAGGTGACAGTGGCAAGGAACAATATGATGAAGGATGAAACCTTGGGAGGGACCAGACTCAAAGGAGGAGCCCATTTTCCAGGGGGCAGCAGAGAAAGCCCTAACCCTAACCAGACTCAAAGGGGCAGCCCAAACCCTAACCAGACTCAAAGGGGGAGCCCATTCTCCTGGGCCGGCAGGGAAAGTCAGATCAGAGAAATAAAGTTGACGGCTGTTTTACAATGGAAGCTGCTCTCTTTATTAACCCACTGCCTTAATACTAGCAGTGGCACAGACAGGGAAGCCGGCAATTTAAACAGCACTCATGGTCATGCACTAAGAACACATTCCATGGCAGACATTAAACGGATATGACATTCACTATCAACATAAATACACTTATACATGTATTAATTCACCCAATTCAAAGATACATGTAATGTGGTACAGAGCATGTCAGTAACTGCATAAATAGTTCTGCTGAGCAGCACCAGGGCGTCTCATTTATGGGATCACAGCAAATGAAAGTTTGCCTAAGTGACCGTGCACTGGCCGTGCACCAAAATGCTGATCACCGCAGTGATTACGGCTCATACAGCGTAACTAAAACTACATTGATTTCATCTGAAGTACACAGCTACCTTTAAGATACAGCAGAAGGCAGACTGTCATCATATGGCTCATCGATGTGAATGACGAAGCTCACAACTGCCAGCCATGTTTTGAAGCATGTGTGGGTCATATAACTGGGGAGTCAAACTGGGAAAGATTTATGAAATATGTATTCAAAATGTCTTTCGAACACACAACTGTGTTTGTCTTGTACTAATGCTGTTTCTCTCTTTGTTCCCTCTCTTCTTGCCTTGGCATACAAGCCATCTAATCAGTATGTTTGTGGGCCCTGATGTAACAGAATATTTTATGAGACAGACACTGGTATGTGATTGGCTTTGCTGTATTCCTGCAGTGTTGCAAAGACCCAGGATTGGTCAGATGATGATGACACAGGGAATCCGTTTGCTGGCAAGACCAACGGTAGCGGGAATCCCTTTGACGACGAGCCGTCATCCCCGGCCGTCTCAGTGCCTGTCCGTGCACTGTATGACTATGAAGGCCAGGAGCAGGATGAACTCAGCTTCAAAGCAGGTACACTAGCACCTGTGTTCATAGTAGGGCTTCATCAGTACACCTATTCATCGTGTACTCTTTGATACATCATTTTCAGCTTGGTACATTTATTGACACTAGTAGCACTTAAATTCACAATTTTGTGTTTTGCTAATTGTGGCTGTGAGTTGGTTACAGCTAATGCTGGTAAGAGTCATAATCAGCTGTGTGGAAACATTCTGATGTTCCCATAAAATGCACCAACACCAGTGAGAGAGTAGCTGATAAGACCTAGACTGTGATCCGAGTGTGTGTACGACTGGACCAAGGTAGAAACTGCCTATGCAAGTTAGCCTTCCTGAGGTATCTAAGGTGCTTTTGCCAGGAAATTCAGACCAGGCTAAAAAAATAACCACGGCTATGAGAGTGTTTATTACTGCAGATATGCAATCATACTCAATAGTAGAGTACATGGAATTTAAATAGGATTTAGCTCGTTATGGTTGTTATGATGTCATATTTTTGATGAATTTATTTTACATATTTATGTTCACAATAAGCAAATAAGCATCTGTTAGGATTTAAGACGATGACCGATGCATTCCCTTTGGATTACGTTTACAACTGGTCTTGTCTTTGTGTTTGTACATTTAATAATAAATTTCAAAAGGAATTCTGTTTTCCCTGCTGTACTGAAATTGTTCCGAACAGTGAACCCAAAACCATGGTTTGTACCTAACCGTGAATTTTGTGTACCGTTACATCGCTAGTTCATAGTGGGGTTAATAGAACATAACTGAGATCCATGAGGTTCCTGGATTCTCTGAAGTTTGGTTTCAGTTCATAAACTATGCTCTGCTTCACATGGTGTCAAAAATTTCTTTCCAGTTAATGTTTTTTCTTTTCTTTTCCACCCCACCTAAAAGGTGATGAATTTACAAAAATTGGGAATGAGGACGATCAAGGCTGGTGCAGAGGTCTCCTGAAGGATGGACATGTGGGACTGTATCCAGCCAACTATGTTGAAAATATCTAGTAGTACCTGGGGTGAGTGGTGGGGGCAGAGGGAACAGAGACCATGAGCCAGCTTTCTGCCTTCTGCCCCCTAGTGGCCAAAGCCAGAGTGGCGGCTGTTGCATAGTGAGGACTGTGTGGAACAAAAACCAAAGCCATGCCTTTTTATCACAAAACCGTTTGGAAAAAGGAGCCAGACAGAGCCTGGATGCACATCAATCTTTTCAGTCATAAGCAGTTGCAAAAGCCTTCAGATCTTGACCAGAAACATGAACTGTACAGATGAATTCATGTCCATCAAAAACTTTTGAGCAATGTCTGGTAATGCACATGCTCCCAGGAAGTGATAGTTAGAAACCTGTGTCTGTGTGTGTGTGTTTTAACTGTCATTGATTAAATATATATATGTGTGAGAGAGAGAGTGGGTTTGCTGTAAGTGGGTCATTCAGGATCCTCTGCTGATAGCTCACTTTGTAATCAGCCAATGAACTATCTGGATGAACTGAGAAGTCTGAGTGAGACATGGTGATTGTAAACTTTATATTCTTTGCTTTTGTTTATATTTTTGAGATTTCCTAGTTGATTGTTTCACTGAAAATGGTCAGCAAAAATTTATGTTGATCAGACCTCAGCACACCAGGTTAGAGAGCCTTTCATGAGGCTGATTATTTAATGTTGGGTTACATCTTCCTTCTATTGTATTTGTATTATGCTGTTCCACTCATGGTGCACCTGTCTGTATATTTTTTCACTGGTTTTGCATGATCAGTTATGGTTCATAGTTTAGTTTCTGCACTTACTGTATTAATTATTTTTCTTGGTAAATGTGTATCATTCCTGATTCGTTCTGGAGCAGTTCTGAATGTTCAACAATGGCTCACTTGAAACTCAAATTTATTCGAGCATGCACTGGAAATTTTGATGTCAGGCCACAGAAATTGCTATTAGTTTAATAACACATTTTTATGACTATCAAGCCCTCATTGTCTTAAACGACTCTAAAGAAATAAAAAGTTTGCCTTGTTAAGCATGTAAATAAACATGAAGTTATAAACAAATTAAATGATTTCACAAGCTATACAAGCAAAGAGTTAATTTATAATACTGCTTTTGTGCTGTTGAAGAAATGCTGTGATTTTAAGCCGCTTCAGAATAATTGAATGTTTTATGAAGTTTGAATTCTGAGACTATTCTGAATATTCTTTTGGAAGTCTGTAAATATCCACAACAAAGATCTGAAATATTTTTCTGCCTATTTTTGTCTTTTTACATAACTGTAAATGCTTAGTACTTGTAAATGATTTGATCAGTGATCATTTCAATGTAAAAGCCTGATTGTATTTTGGTCTTTTTAACTTCAAAGTATGTTCACCCTTTTCTTTTTGTATCGCCTTATGTTCTTAGTATGGGGAAAAAATGCAGTCGATGCCGACGGTGATAGTCGCTTTTTCGAAGATCAGGGCGGCATGTAGCGACCGACCGCGAAATGTATATTAGGTAGTATGTGTTTGGCAGATCTTTGAGGAAATACAAATTATTCTTGCACAGTTGTTTGTAAATGCTATCCCCTCTCAAAAACACCAATAAAATATTGTACTAAATATAACTCTAGTTTTTATTTTTGAAATTAAAGCAATTGTTTGGGTAACTACGAGCAAATTGAATAATGACAATTTTTTTTGTATTCCGAGTGTATTGATATGAATTATTTTTTGTATTCAAGCAGACAGAATAGGCAGTAGGCGGATGAAGGCAGCAGTGGTAAAGAAAGTGGCCACTAACTCAAATACGGTCTCCTGGCAGTAGCCGCTTACCACTTATTTTCCTTTTTTGTAGTTTTATGAACAACCTCAGATTCCCATAATGCACCGGAATGCCTCGTTCATTGGTTCTCTCGTTTGACCAATAAGAGCGCACCTCAAACGTCATTTATTTTGACGTGTCTGTCGTCACGCAGAGTGCGGAAATTCATCCGGCTCTCGGGTCCGTAGTTGATGTGGCGTCGGTCGGCGCTCGATAGGTGAACTTTGGTTAGTTGTTTGGAAGCCCGGGAGCAGGTACCGAGATGTCGGATCCGAGCAAACAGGAGATCTCCGCGATCTTCAAGCGGCTGCGTTCCGTTCCCACGAATAAGGTAACGAAGGGGCTCCCGGGTGTTTGGACCTTTGACAGCGCTGGGGGTTTTTGGACACGTCGCACTGTGGCTGGTGTGTCAGCAAGCGGACATTAACCTGGTGGGGAAACTGGACCACTGGCAGCAATATCTTGAAAGTTAACATGGTTTTATTGACTACATATAATACGAATATAATACGAGTTACTTAATTACTATTAACTTTCGTTATGTCAGCTTCGTTAAGTGCAGCTACTTACCCAGTTCCCAAAGTGTTAAATAGTAATCTTTGTTAGGCCTGTTGATGGTATCAAAATCCTTCGAAGTTTTAAGCATGTTTTACAATAAAACATTTAGTAATTGCTGGTTAATAAATTGTTTTGGTGAAATATTAGTGCTCTTTACGTCAAAGTACTGAACAGGTTTTTAAGGAAATGTTTTTCTAAATCGTTTTTTTTTCTCTAACCCAGAATCTAGACGCATGCCTGTGAAACTGCACAAGTAAAAATAACACGCATGAACGCCCTAAAACCATTGTTTAAGGCAATATTTTACCGTAACGCACAAAACTGGTTAAGGCGGCTACGTTAGGAAATGGAGGCGTTACTGGGCTATAAGGTGGATATATTCTAATTAAGTGACTTTGAAGACCATACGTGAATATGTACTAGTGTGTCAGACGCAATAAACCGGTTTAAATGAAGTTATTGATAATTATAGCACATTTTTTTTCTGAGTGCGACTCATTTGAGCTTAATTACTAGTTATCAAGTTTTCTTTTTTTTCAGCTTTGAGTCCTATGTTGACCACAGCATTGTGATTTTTAATTGCAAATACCCGTCTTACGCTTCAAATGATGAATAAGTCCCTCAAGCAAACATTTTTCAGAGTTAATATGTTTAGTAATATAGTAATCTTTTACTGTTAACCTTCCCTTCTCACACGCTTTTTGGCCCCTGACACATTTTCTCTGTCTAACAAGTCCTTTATCTGGCTAATGCATGCTAAATATATTACTGAAATGGAGTCGTATTTTCTTTTTTAATTAAACTGAACTTTTAACCAGCAGAACACCGCATTAATGGAGAATAGTCATCATTTTATCCCCTTAAAAATGGTGTGTCTACAGTTCCAGTCAGATATCAGGGCCAAACATGCTCTGCAGTCTGACGTGTATAGATGCCCAAAGGCCTGTGATAAACCTCGCAGCTGCCTGGTATTAACTCTCTCCCTCTTTGCTAGGCATGTTTTGACTGTGAAGCTAAGAATCCCAGCTGGGCTAGCGTCACCTATGGTGTCTTCTTGTGTATCGACTGCTCTGGCACACACAGATCTCTTGGTGTACACCTGTCCTTCATCAGGTAGGATGTGGCTAGACACAACCCCTTTACAAAACCCCTTCAGATATAAACAAGTCCTCTGCCTTGTCTCTCCCCTGATAAGCCTTTATGTTATTAGCCTGACTTGCTTAATGGTTTATGGTGGTCTTCTGTTCGGTTTTGGACTTCAGCGATCCTGGAAGCAGTGATGATTGTAGTTGCTTATGAATAAATTTGACATGCTTGAGATGCATTTCAGTTTATTTTAGTCGACCTTGATAGGTGTGTTCTTGATGTGGTGAGATGAAAGGGTGAGATATGAATTCTGTCTTGCAGATCCACGGAGCTGGACTCGAATTGGTCCTGGTACCAGCTGCGCTGCATGCAGGTGGGCGGTAATGCCAATGCGGTAAGCATAACCTCAGTGACGTCCTGAGTGCTGTCGCCATTTTTAAGGCCTCCGTAGAGGCACATTACAAATCTGTGGACGGGGAAATGATCCCCTCTATGTCTGCGCAGATGGCATTCTTCCAGCAACACGGCTGCACAGCCAACGCAGCCAATGCCAAATACAACAGCCGAGCTGCACAACTGTACCGAGAGAAGATTAAGGCCCTGGCCATGCAGGCCACCAGGCAGCATGGAACAGAGGTACTGCATGTTTCTGATCCATGTGCTGCCATATCTGCATGCCTGTCATGTTGCACTAGGTTATTGTGGTGTGGATGAGGTGGCCTTGAAACAAGAATGTTGTGTTATGAAGTTGCTTAGCCTTTATCCAAAATAAGAGGTCTTTTAAGGGTTATGACTTTTTTCCAGTTATGGTTGGACAGCCAGGCTCCTAACTCCCCAACATCACCACAAAACAAACCAGAGGATTTCTTTGCCTTGCACACGCAGGTATGTCTTGTCTGTGTGCCTGTAGGTTAGCTATGTTTGTATATACTGCCCCCAGTGGCTGGCAGAGTGTTTTACAGTGTCCGTGCAGGCGGTTGTTGGCACTGGCCTGGCATCTCTCTCTCCCTGCCATTGCTGTTGGTTTGCGGTCTCTCTGCTGATGCCCCTAATTGGGCTGAGTCTTAGCTTGCATCTGCCTGTTTAAGCACTCTGAGGGTATTTCGTTGTAGTTTGGTTCATATCTGTCATACTCACAGTTCCCAATTAAGGTACTATATTTGACTGAATTTGACTTTTTGTCTTTTGTATTGTTGCTGTGATTGTTTGAGTATGCACCAATTAGAAGTAGAACTTTTTAATTTCGTTGTATGTTGTGCAATGACAATGTGTTCTATTCTGATATGTTCTGTTCCCACTGGCAGGCAGGTCCTGATGACCAGTGTAGTCTGAGCCACTCGGCAACACTGGAACTCAGAACCCAAGAGAGCCTCAAAACCAACGATGGTAGGCTGGCCCACACAGAGTGTAGACCAAACTAAACTCTGCATTATTACTGTTCAGTTTAACATGGCTTTATTTCTTAGCCAAAGTCTATCAATGTGTAGGATCAAGGGTGTAGTAGGATCATGGATACCCTGGCAGATTCAGGGGGCCCAGCACTTTACAGGGGCCCTACCCAGGGGCGCAGTAGGGGCATGGATACCCTGGCAGATTCAGGGGGCCCAGCACTTTACAGGGGCCCTACCCAGGGGAGCAGTAGGGGCATGGGTACCTTGGCAGATTCAGGGGGGCCAGAGCCTCACAGGGCCCTTGAATACATACAGTTATTGTACAATGGAGGTTGTGGGAAGGCGCCCCTGTGTGGGGTTAGGGTTAGGGTTAGGGCTGTTGTAGGATGGCAGGTACGTTGCTATATATACAGTGGTACCTCAGAACTCGAACTTAATCCGTTCAGATCTCTGGTTCAAATCCTAAAGTTGGAGTTCTGATCGAATTTTCTCCATAAGAAATAATGGAAAACCAATGAATTGGTTCCCAGCCCCAAAGAATTACACCTAAATATGGTTGGTTCTTTAGCATTTAAACACAAAATGAACAGGATAAAACAAGAAGAGCATATACTATTTTGTTATATATATTTAATAATAATTTTATTATTACTCTGTCATGCTCGTCCACCACGCCCCCTCGTTAACCTCGCGTGGATTCCCCGTGTTCACCAGCTGTTTCCGGTTGCTGTTAGTTCAGTGTATTTCAGTCCGCGTTCGAGTACGTTTCCCTAGTCCTGTCATTAACATTGTGTGTGTTACCCGGCAATAAACCCCGTTTGTTCGTATTCACTCCCTTCGCCTGCTTCCGTGTTTGAGACGTGACAGTATTCGTTTTTAAACTTTTAGGTTGTAACTTTTGTACAACTATTGCGTAAGTTTTTAGTGAGCAATGGCTACCAAAATGATATAAAGTACAGTGTATTACCTGATATTTTATAAAAAAGCACTATCACCAACAAACAATGCGATCACAGCGAATGCGAGGCTAAGAATGAAGCGTTAACCTTTGTTTCCGCTGAGACGTGCCGCGTGACTCATTTCCCCACACGTACAAATTATCTTAGGTCGGCGTTCACGGTTCGACTTCTAAGATTCAGATTGAGTTCTAGGTCATTTTTTTTTCCGAAGTGATTGGTTCGACTTTTAAGTAATTCGAGTTCTAATGAGTTCGAGTACTGAGGTACCACTGTGTGTGTGTGTGTGTGTGTGTGTGTGTGTGTATGTATATATGTGTGTGTGTACAGACACACACACACACACAGTGGTACCTCAGTACTCGAGGTAGGTTATATATATATATATATGTGTGTCTCTGTAGGTGAATCAGAGGATGGGCCTAGTGTGGATCGTCTTGGCGTCTCCCCCAAGGCAGCACTGGGTAAGTGGCAGTCAGCAGCCAGTCACTGTGTTAAATGGCCTTTTAACAGAACTCTGTTTATATAACAGTTCTGTCTTGTCTTGTTGTAGCTGACTTGTCTCCTGCTGGAGTTACTCCAAATAAAGGTAGACAGCCAGTCCTCCTTCACTTGCCTGTCCTGTCTGTCCTCTGTCATTTTCTGTGCCAAGTGGCAAACTGCCTATACAGACCTGACTGTTAGTTTCACTTTGGCTGCAGCATGAGCAGGCTCACCTGCTGGCTTCAGTCTGTGTGTGGCTGTCCCGCTATGCCTGCCTCCTGGCTCCGGTCTGTGCGTGGCTGTCCCGCTATGCCTGCCTCCTGGCTCCGGTCTGTGCGTGGCTGTCCCGCTATGCCTGCCTCCTGGCTCCGGTCTGTGCGTGGCTGTCCCGCTATGCCTGCCTCCTGGCTCCGG
>JAODLD010000001.1:88121-109254 GCA_026781065.1 Mormyrops boulengeri | reverse complement strand
GCTGTCCCGCTGTGCCCGCCTCCTGGCCCCGGTCTGTGTGCGTGGCTGTCCCGCTGTGCCCGCCTCCTGGCCCCGGTCTGTGTGCGTGGCTGTCCCGCTGTGCCCGCCTCCTGTCTCCGGTCTGTGTGCGTGGCTGTGCCCGCCTCCTGTCTCCGGTCTGTGTGCGTGGCTGTGCCCGCCTCCTGGCTCCAGTCTGTGTGTGTGGCTGTCCTGCTGTGCCTGCCTCATGGCCCTTCTCTGACTAGTTGGGGCAGAATCCGTGTAGCATAGCCAGGTTATACTGGCTTTGCTGGGAAGCTGTAGGCTCATCGCGGCTCTCACGTCATGCTGTTGCATTTTTCAAACTCATGGCGTCTCACTTGGCTCATTTGGCTTTAACAGAGGCCTCCTCACTGATCAAGAAGAAGCCAGCTGCTGTCAAAAAAATGGTATGTTTGCAATAGCAGTCTGACCACATTTACGGGGACACACTGGACTTTAATGGTATGTCTGCATGTCAGGGTTGGGCTGGACTGACGACTGACACACATCGCCATGTTGCTGCAGTTCCATTTTACGTTGCATTATATAAAAACCTCAGAATTCACAATAGACAGTGCTGCGTCAGTGTGACCACACACTCCTCACTTAACGAACTACCTGTTTAACAACCATGTGGACTTACAACCAGCTCTCTGACTAGTCGGTATTGTAAGCTGTGCAAGATCTTTGGTCGTGGAAATGGCAGCATGGCATCTCAGTGTCAAGCATCTCATCTCGTGTCACCCTTTCTCCATCTCAGTCTGTCTTGTCGTGTTGGTCAGTATTCACTACAATAGGGTTCACAATCTCCCAGACTATATATATTTTCTATAAATGTGTATTGTTGGAGATTCAACCTGCATATTCGGAGTATCAGCACTGAGGCAGCAAGCGCAGACGTAGAAGCAGTGGAAAATTTTGTTGACCAACTTCATGGAAAAATGGAGATTTGAAAATTACAGCAAAGTTATCGAGTTGGACTTTCCTTTTGGCCTTTTCTTTATTCATAATAAATAAAAATGATTACCTGTATTTACAGTATGCAAACCTCAGTAATGATTATTAGAGCTGATTTCCTCTGTCCTGTATTTACAGTATATAGTACACTACTGTATAAACATCTTTACAAATACTAAAAATGTTATAAATGATGCAAAGGTGACAGTAAAACAATATCTAAAGATGGTCGACACAAACCCACTACTGGTACAGTTTGCTTGAAATATTGATAAGGGGCGGCTACTTGCTTATCGACCAGTTCTTTACCTAGTAGGCGCCATGGCTACAGACAGCCGGCGAAAAGCAAATACATGTATAAGCAGGGATGGATGTAACTGGTACACAAGTATGCATTCACCTTTATAAACGATATGTGCGACAATCGATTGTGATAAGTGTAAATGCGTACTTATTTTATGTGCATTTGCACCGATATGAAAACAAAATATGATGCATTTTAACTCTACTTTATTTGCAGTATTTTCTTGAGGTATTTTCTTGTCATAGCAGTGCAAATGCACATAAGTAAGCGTTTGTGCTTTTACAAACAATTGGTTGTCGCACATATCGTTTTTAAAGGTGAATGTATACTTGCATACCAGTTATGTCCATCCCTGAATATAATTGAATTAAAAAAGGCTGCTGTGTGTTTTATACAATTTTTTTTTTTGTCAAATATTTTTAGAAACTAAGACTTTGATCTGTGCACTGCGTAGATGTACAATAAGTTCAATTCTTTTAGATTTGAAAATGGTTCAACTGCTTAACTGAAAAGAGCTGTTTTTTTTGCATGCTAGTAATGATTTTCTCTAAGACCATATTACATTGTAGTTTGCATAATACTTTTCTCTCTGACTGAAAGTCGTGCAAATACAAATGCGATTCCACATTGTACTGGACTTAGGTGTTATATCAATTGCATTCGAACAGATTCCCAGGGTAATACAGGACTGACTAATTGAAATTGACCTGGTTAAATTAGGCTTCAATTATGCACTCTGTTATGAGATTTGAGACTCACAACAAGCTGTATGGAGTAAGGAGAGTGGGTGGGTGGGGGAGGGTGGGCTGTCGATGGGCTCACATGCAAAAAAATAGTGATTAATTCATTGTGTACCTATTATTAAGTCATGTAAAAAGTGTAAACTAAAAATGTACAGTCCCTTAAGTAGATGACCCATGTCATCGTCCATTGCGATGTTTCACTGTGGATATCGTATGCCAGTTAGGTAGGGCATCGCCCAGCCCTGCTACCTGTGCTTTTATGCACTGTCCTTGGCTACTATAGGCTCTTACTCTATGAGTAGATTGTATTGGCCTGGGCTATTATAGGCTCTGCTCTGTGAGTAGATTGTCAGCAGTTTGCATAAATGTATGTAAATGTCTGTATGACTGTACATGTGTTTTTCTTGCCTCTTATTTCACCGTCTGTGTGTCAGATGGCCACCAAGAAGGGTGGTTTGGGGGCACAGAAGGTGAGCGGACAGAGCTTCTCAGAGCAGGAGAAACGGGCCCAAGCTGTGGACAAGCTGCGGGAGCACCAGGAGGCCACCACCAAGATCATCAGCCGAGCCGAGGAGAACATGTGAGCGCTTCCATCTGTTTGCCTCTCCTGTCTTTGTCTTTAGGCTGCCTCGTCTATAGCCTACTTCCATCTGTTTGCCTCTCCTGTCTTGTCTTCAGTCTGCCTCTCCTTCAATTTCTCATAGAGCTTCTTCAATGCATCTGGCCTACAAGGACCTAGAGACCCAGAGGAAGAAGGAGGAGAGCAAGATGAAGAACCTTGAAGGGAAGAAGAAGGAGCAGGTGGAAAGATTAGGCATGGGACTTGGCAGCCGGAGGTGCGTTGACGCAGGCTCTGCCAGTCATCCTCAGCTTGGTCTGGGTTATCACATTATCTGCTGCACTTGCTGATTACCAGCCTTTTCCTCACACCTACCTTGTTCATTCCTCTGGTGCTTAGTGGCGTGTCCCACTCCGTAGTGTCAGACATGCACATCATCCAGCAGGAGGCGCCATCTGTGATCCAGACCTCCAGAGGACGGAAGTACATAGAGGAGGAAGAGGATGGCACCTTCTCCTCCAGGTGCTGAACACGGAAAATGTCTAGATATGATGGGTCTTTTCTGTGCCCAGGGTCTGTCTTAATCAGTCATTTAGCTGTGAAAGTTACTATATGTGAAAACTTTTAGAGAGATCACTTTTGCCTATTTTCTTGTCACATTAAACCATAAAAATTGATCAATCTGCTTATTTTATCCATCAGTTTTGTGGGTGACAACATCTTACCTGGTGGAAAAACTGCTGATATGGGTTAGCAAATGCAGCACTACATAATTTGCAGTTATACCAAGTAATACATTTTATTGCTTTCCGAAATGTTTGGAAATGTATTCTACAGTTGAAATAACCTTAAAGGGCTGAATTGATTATTGCGTGGCCTGACAGTGTCCTGATGACCACTGACTGACAGTGAAATACCCAGTGACATGACATCTTAACCAAATACTTACTAAAGTAATGCAGTGAAGAGTGAAGTTAGCGCCAAGCAATATGCACGGTGGCTCTTAAAGACTTGGGTGCCGTTAAAATCCATGTGTGACCAGTGGCCTGTCAAAGCGGCACCCTGCCCCCTCCCTGTATGCATGAGCTCCTTCATTATATTTCCACTTTATTTTGCACTTTAGCTGATGCTTGTGATGTACAAGGCAAATGGCACATTATAGCCTCCATGCTGTGTAGGAATCTGCCAAGCATAAGCGTCATGTCCGGCTGTTAGTCCTGTAATGGGGAACGAAGGCTGGCTGTTGCATACCCCCCTTCACATTGCAGGCTGTCGCCCAAATACATGGACGAGCCTGCAGAGCCTTCCAGTCAGTTCTTCTCCAGCTGGGCCGGGCCTGGGGAGAGTTCTTGGAAGACGGAGAACAGAAAGTCAGAGCCAGATGTCCTCATTTTCAAGACGCCTTCACTGGATGAGAGGTATGGAGTCAATCACATGTGTAGGCAGGTGAGCACTTTTCAATAGTACGGTCTGATTTTGGACACCAGCTGTAGGGGAAACTTTTTGTTTTGAGCTGTCAGCTGGCATGTTGTAGGCATGGACTGGAGTAAAGCTTTGAGGCCTTCAGTGGATATTCTCCCCATTCCTCGCCACCTTCTTTATCTCATGCTATGCCCTGCTCCGGACACAGGGCTACGACACGGCGCAAGCATGACTGTGAGTCTAGCAGTGCCTCCAGTGAGGCTCAGAGGAAGTTCGGCGACGTGAAGGCCATCTCATCTGACATGTACTTTGGGAAACAGGATAACTCTGAGGCAAGTTTTGCGCAAACATGTTTGTGTACACATGCAGACCTGTGGCTTATCTGCCCTGCAGTCCTCCAGCTGAGAGTATTCAGGATGCCAGTGTTCGTGCTATATTATAAGGAGACTGCCTTCTTGGTCGTCATTGCATTAGTTTGAAATGAGACTTTAGATGATGCTTTATTGGGCTCTTGTAGAAGTGTATTTACAGGTACATTGTAATGCTGCTTTTTGCACATCCAGTCTCTTTCCTTTGACACACACACACACACACACACACACACACACACACACACACACACACAAATACAGGTGAGCGCAAAGCTTGGGCTCCAAGCACAGGGTCAGACCATTTATTCGGGGCCCCTAGTGCATTTTGCTCAAGGGCCCAGCAGCAATAAGACTATTCTGCCAAACATGGAATTTAAACTGGCAACCTTCCCATCTCAGGCACACAGACTTCACCTGCTGAGCCACACCAGCTTGCATTATATGTCCTCTTATCCAGACCGTATATAGCTATTCTTTGGATGACTGTGTTTAATGTCCTGTCATCGTTGGTTAAGGTGCCTACAGTCTACATTTATTAGCCCAGATCAATGTCATTGACTGTTTCTGCCATATTCAGCTAAATTAGTGTGACTTTCATACCTCCAATGAGAGCTAAGCTCTGTGGCACCTGGAAAGTGTAGGATTACCCAGGGTGGTGATACGAATACTTGTAAGACTGTGTACTGTTTGCTAAGTGGATCAGTGGTTAGAAAATGGATGGACAGATTCTGTCTGCTGTTTTGGTGGGATAAACTTGATATCAACAGATTAGATGAGTACCAAATACAAAGTTTGGGTAGAACTCTTAAATATCATTAAGTAGCATGTACTCTGAATGCCTGCTGGCTCAGGATGTGCAGTGCTCTGCTTGGGATCCATGACAGATGAGTTGTGTCTCTCTCTCTCTGGTCCAGTATGAGGCACGGACCAGACTGGAGAGGTTCTCCAGCAGCTCCGCCATCAGCTCGGCCGACTTGTTCGATGATCAGAAGAAGCAGACCGGTGAGTTATGAAGAGGACAGGAACAGCTATTTAGGGAAGAGTTAGGCACAAAAACAAAACGTTTTCGAAAAAGTGAAGTGGCATCCATTTTGGATTAGGAGTCTTATCCTTTGTCTGCATTGGGTCCATTTTTCTTGGCCGTCTAGTTGCAAATGAATGTTCTGATAATGATTCCTGACTGAAAATGACTGCTGCTGGTCACCCGCAGGATCCTACAGCCTGACAAATGTCCTCCCCAACACACCAGACATCTCACAGCTGAAGCTGGGAGTGAAGTCGGTTGCTGGGAAGCTCTCTGTGATGGCCAGTGGAGTCATGTCATCCATCCAGGTATGTGGGGATGGAAACAGCAGCAGCTACACATGTCCTGTTGTAGGTGAAGCTCTCATCGCATTGGTTTCCTGGCTCACTCTGGTTTCTCTTCTTTCAGGATCGCTATACCACATGATTCCCAGATTCCTGTGGATATGTTCTTTCCCCCTGCACATTCGCATACACCTTTCCTCCTCCAGAATCACTGTTGCATATGTTGTCCTTCTATAGCTGTGAACTCTGTAATTTCCCCAAAGTCTGGCCTGTTTGACTGTGGATCTCGTAGCAAGACAGTGTTCTTTGCAGGATGCGGTGGGCTCACTGCTGACCCATGAACCAAGATGCTATCTGCTTAACCCTCAGAGGGATTTCTTTCCCCCCTCATCTTAAACATCTGGTAATTTGTTTGGGTTGATGACCCTGATATTCATGAAGTTATTTGGGTATTCCCACATTCGAGTCCTGTTTCTCAGCAAGTCTGAGCAAGCCTTTTTTTAAATGTCTGATGAAACAGCCGTGTTATGAAATGTGGCGTCTGCCCTGTGAAGGGATGGCTTTCTGGGGTGGCTGGTGTGAGGATATCGGGGTTTTGGAAAAAAGCACTTTTCCTTGCTCAGGACTGCAGTGTGTATCATTACAATGTTACAATGTTGACCGTTTAGAGTTCCTCACTGTTGAGATCCTCTTTCCATGGTAGTCTGTTTTCATCCTGTTTCAAAGTGTCACTCCAAGAATAATGACCACTTATCTCTAACAGAATAACCAGACAATTTCCCTAAGATGTAAACAGTCCCGGGAATATGCCGTGTGACAAATCGTGACACTTTTTGTGGTGTAACCCAGAAAAATTTGGGTCTCCTCCTTTTCATATGTTCTTTATAATGTCACAACAGCACGGGGACTCCGCATTTCAGCAATTGCATATCACTATATACACAAGCCAAAGCATTAAATATTGTAGCTCTTTGCAAGTTGCCATTACAATTTTATATGTACACGTCTTGTTTTTTATTTACCCAAACGTTCATTGTAGCTTTTTGTCTGTTGTAGCTGATTTTTGTAAAATGTATAATAGTGGTAATTTTATGTAAGCTACATGTAGTTCTTTATTACACTGCAGTTGCTTTAAATCGCATTGTCTCAGATACTGTTTTAACTCGTGCTTTTCACGTACTGATTACATAATCGGACGGTTCAGGTTTCTTGTGCGGCACGAGTTTGCCTTCATTACAGTGGTCGGTGCTATTGAATCTCCGACATCAACATGCATCTTAGAAATTATTTACAGGCGAGAGTCACTGTGCATTTGGACCTGATTGAATTAAGGGGAAGGGAGTTAAAGCTATTTACTCGACAGTAGAATATCCGGGGGACTTGCTACGCGTTTCATACTTAGCATAGATAAGCGTGAGACGCAGCCAAAAAGTGATTTGAAACGTTGTTAAATATGGAAAATGATGAATAAACGGTTTCCCGTACCCCTGTACAGTTGCCTGAGCGTTTCTTGAAGCGCGTACCCGGACGAATGAGGTGCCCTGCGTTGTTAATGTAATGAACCCTGTGTGCCGTTAGGCTGCAAGTAAGTTAAATATCAATGGTTCTCGCGAAGAAGCTGGCGAATAAATAGACTTCAGCCTCGTAAGGTTCTCCTGTTTATTGTAATTGGGGTGACCAGATAACCCATGTCAGGGAGGACACTGATGTAGGACAGTAATTGTAAATTACCATTTCAATTAAAAGGACCCGGATTTCACTTTAGCACTGAGTTCTTGCTGTGTGCTGATTGGTCAGTCTCCTATAATCATGAATGTGTCACTAATGTTAATGTGAAACAGCTGGATGAGTCTTTCAGTCAAGGAAACGAACCAGTCAAAGCAAGAAGAGCTGAACTATTCAGCCGAGCACAGGAGCCTTTCGGTTTGAAGGCAGTTTGTAAAACCCGAAGTAGCTCAAAGTGTCCGGGATGACATGGATTATCTGGTCACCTTATTGTAATGGAAGGGAAGCCGGGGCGGAAGGGATACGGACGCGGCCAGAGCTGCCTTGCGGGCGGTGCCGGGTGTCGGATTGCAGCGGCGGCGGCGGCGGATGGAGGAGGGCGGGCCGGGAAGCGGACTGTATTGGCCGGCCGGGATTCGGGAAGCGGACTGTATTGGTGACGCTGGCATGCGAGCTGCGCTACTGCGCTCAGTAATTTTTGAGCATTTTTTCGGTCTTGTTGGAGTTTGCCCGGGATAAATCGGACGAAGACTGAAGTAAAACTTCCTTAGAAACAGACCAGACGAGATTAATGAAATGCTCTCATTACCATGAATACAGGGGCACGGAGGAAATAATCGCCAACGGTGTCTCCCCTCATACAATCCCGGACGACCTCCTTTCCCCCTTTTTCTTAAGGATTGATTTAATACTACAGAAAATAGTTAATGCGCGTGACTTATTTGTGTCGCTTCCACTGAACTTGGGCTCAGTTTGGCAAAGACCGCGACTGCGACATTACCGGAGTCCCCAAAAACGGGCCGAGACGTGCAAAGGTCTTTCCCCAAAAACGGGCCGAGACGTGCAAAGGTCTTTCCCCAAAAACGGGCCGAGACGGTGCAAAGGTCTTTCCCCAAAATGCCTGCTAATGAAGTGAAGCAACGAAGGAAAATCCAGTCGCAGGAAAATCATAATGCGGCGTTGGATCAAACTCTACAGCAGACCTACGATAAAGGTGAGAAGACAGCGGGCGACAAACTGAGGATCGCATCGGGTGATGCCGAGAAATTAGACATAAAAACATGCGTCTGTCTGTTCTTCACTGCAGTCTGCCTGGGACTCGCATGGTAAGTCAGCAGTGCCTTTCCCCATGGCGTAGACGTGTCTTTGCATATTCTGACATTCGTCACTTTGTACAGCGGGTCCTTATGTTTCGGCTGCTATTTTGATTGTACTCCTCGTTTATACATTTTATTTATAATAAAGTATTTATGTTCCTTAGTATTGTGTTCGTATGTTGTGTAGTATTGTTTGATCCAGTTCATAACTGCTGCTGTACCGCCGAAATTTCCCTTCGTGAGATTAATAAAGTTAATCTTAAACGAACAATGACTACAAAGTATCGTTACCACAGACTTATGAATCAGACTAAAAAAACAGAAAATTTAACACTGGAACATATGCCAATTTAGAGTAACGCAACAAAAAAATAGCAAGAATTTCTTCTGCTCTACAAAAAGATACTGAAATCTATTGGGATGGCTAGAGGAGAATACCACTTTGGTTCCCAAGAAGTCCTCAGGGTCGCCTCGGCCAATTTGAGTTTCTTGATGCTCGCTTAATTACTTAAATCAATTAGTTAAAAAAAAATAAAAAATCAGCGAGACTTTGCTTAGCCATTGACGTGGCGTAGTGATCGAGTCTAACGACATGTGGGCTGCAAATACTCTGTTGACTTTAGTAGAGGTTTTGAAATGATTAAAGTGACAAGACTCTGACACTATTATGGTTATACACCAACCTGAAGATTAATTTCAACATTTCCTTTTACAGAGTACATATATATTTGATAACATGTATCATCTAAAACACCCAAATTCGAATGTAGTAATGTCACGTCTCATCTGTTGGAAGGATCGTCTTGCAGCAAAACGCAAGGTTCTCTGAGCTTGAAGAAAAGTACAGACTCATGAACAGAAAGGCAGGAGACCTCCAGGAATTGCACGTTGAAGTCAGTAGAATTTCACAGAAGGTGAGTGTCTTTGGCGATTGATTTCCAACAAAGATAACAGACAAACACGCATATTTTCTCCACGGCGCAAAACATGGCAATGTTAAATGCACTTACTGAATTTGGTTGACGGGCTCAGTCATTTCATACTAATGAGGAAAGCACATCTATTCTCTCAACCACCAAACTGAAACTGTGTTTCGGCTGCATTGACAGTAATAACAGTTTATTATGTGGGGGTGGGGGGTCCCCTCAGTATGATTCGACAACTGGTGGACGGAAGCAAATTTATAAAGAGTTCAAATTCGTAATTTTACTACGTGCCTCTGTGGTAGCAAAGTTTTTTTTTTTTTCTAAACGCTTAAGTTAAAGTCAAATAACTTAGGATTTTCTCATCCAGCACACTGTAGACTGCACTATGGAATATATTTCTTATATTTTGTATTTTACCAATAGTCACATTAGGTTTATTTATATTTATACCATGTCTACGAGACTGTATGCTATATTAATGTGGTACATTAATGTAGACCTCTTTGCTGCTGAGCCGTGAGCTACCAAACAAATTTCGTTGTATTTCTATAACAATAAAGTCTCTTATCTCTTATCTTAAATACTTTAAACTCTGTTTTAATTTGGCTGTGTAGAGTTATGCTTCAATTAGTTTTAATTGCTCAGCTGAAGAAAACGCTGCTCCATCACATTACTCTACACTCCAGTAGGTAACAGCAAAGCATAAGTACAGATGCTCCTCTACTTTTGAACTTTCAACTTACGAACTTTCAGACATACGAATGAAAAGGACTGTAAGACCAAATTGTGATTGTTGGGCTCCCGTTTCCTGTCCGCAACATCAAATTCTGTGCTGTGTGCCAATTCTGCCTAGTACGAATTCTGGCCACTTGAGATCAAAGTTCACTTTGTTTTTATCGTGAAATATTCTGTGCATCCATTATCCGTCATGGTTGGTGAAAAGCGTAAGGCTAGTGATGTGATTTGAGTACCCTTAAAATGAGGCTGAATAACGACTTGCGGACATTTCAATTTACGAACAGCCGTAGAGGAGCATTTGTATTGAGAACAAGCTGAAATGCAAGGAGACATGAGCAGTTATTAAGTGTTGTAGTGTGCTGATTAGATGTTCATGGTTTTTGATTGGCCTGCTGTACTCCTCAGTTTTACCATATTCTTTAGATTTTATGTGCCCATAACTTTGGGGGCATGTAGAGTGAGACACACAATTCCAATTTTATGTTGTGGGCTCAGCTGGACTTCGTGGAAGATGACCTTCTGGGAATGCTATCTTCCATGTCCCGGGCGGGTAAGCTGGAGAAGGAGATCTCCAGCCTGCGTGTGGCCGTGCTGACGGAACAGAATGGTGAGAGCTCAGACACAGTCGGTGTCCATCTTGTCAGCATGCACTTCCAGAACGTGACAGAAGCCTGTCAGCATGGTTTGGAAGACGTGGTGGGGGAAGTGGGTTCCCTGAGGGTGGAGACGCGGGCTGCCCACGTCCAGACAGCAGAACACGTGAACGAGGGAGATATGCGGCTGCAGGCCTTGGAGGAGAGGCTGGAGGAGTTAGAGGGGAGCACGCAGAGGAACATGCGGGCGCTGGAGCGCAGCGAGGAGGAGGACATCCTGCGTGCCAGGGAGCGAGTGGAGTGGAACACGGAGAGGATGCGCCACCTGGAGGAGCGGCAGCGCGGCCTGTCCCGGCGTGATGTGGAGATGTGGGGGAAGCTGGAGGAACTTGCGCCCCGTGTGAGCCAGTGCGAGGGCCAGCTGCCCGCCGTCGAGGAGGCGGTGCACTCCATCCTGCGTCTTTCGGCCAACATGACTAGTGTCCATCAGAGGGCGCAGACGCTCACCCTGCAAGTCCTGCAGCTGGAGCAGAGTATGCCAAAAGTGGCATCTGAGATCCTGGCGATGCAGAAGGTACTGGACGGGGAAAATGCCCCCCTCGGGATGGTTAAAGAACTGGTCATGGAACTGGACGATGTGACAAAAGACTCCCGCAGGACTGCTGAGGGCAGGACGGCAGAGTGGGGGCCTCTGAGCATACAGCCAGGAGATTTGATGCCAGGCAAACATGCCCAATGTGAGGGAGCTGCAGAACTGGAACACAAAGCTGAGCTGTGTAAGGAGAAGTGCTGAGGATAACCTAATGTTCTTGGTTACTAATTTGAATAACACAGAAAACTCAGATTATTGGAAGGTTGGGAAGGGAATAGGGGGCTTCCGTTTGGCATCAGCAGTGTGCTGAGGAAGTAACTGAATTTATGGCAATAAAGTGGAGCGTTTAAGGTCTGATGATTGTGTGTTTGTTCTCATTTATATGTTTGTTACATTTCCCCCCAGACGTTTCGGTCACCAACCTGTGACGGGGGATTTCAGCAGTGAAGTTAATAAAGACAACTTTCAAACATGATTGGGGTTCCTTCAGGCGGATTAGTGACTGACTGACTCACACAGTCTTCCTGTGTGTTCAGCTCTGACATGAATACTCCCTTTTCCTTTTTTGAACTTAATATATTTTATTATTTTGAAACAAGACGATAAGAAAAAAATAACACATAGAACAGAACTTTCCTTAACACCCTTAGCCTGGCCTCCCAATAGAAGATGCAAAAAGAAATAGAAAATACAGATACTTATAATGTACCTGAATTGTGTATATATAACAGGTGACAATCTGAAAAATATTCATTTTAAGTTGTAAATGGGCTGTTATGTGCTCATTGATATATACTTGCCAAAGTCCATTTAAGGACTCTTGGGTGCGGCTTCATCCAGTTCAGTGTATTTGTTTTCCGAGCTGTAATCAGAAGCATGTGCAATATACAGTCAGTCCCCAAGATAAGAACCGGTTCTGGTCCGAGAGTGAGTTCGCAGGTCCAGCAAAGTAAGCCTAGGCATACTGCCGATGACGCTCCAGCCCCGGACCCTCAGCCCCCATCGAAAACGTGTAAACGTACAGCTATTTGTACATAGCACTCAAACTACATACATCACCGGGAATAATCCTCGCTCTCGTGCGCGCTCTCTTTCAAACTGCTTAAAACTCAACATCTCAGAAACACCATTGCCACCTAGTGGACAACATAAAACTTACAATATTTCCACAGTTTCAACATCCCTCCCCCCTTAAGCAGGTTCTAATAACTAGACAGTAAAGGAACATTCTAATGCCATATTTCCTTATTACATTTTTTTTCATTTGCTGATGAACACTGTAAACCCATTCCATGGTTTCCTGATGACCAGCCCATGTGAACCACCCCTTGGACTTGTGAGAGAACAGTATCTTAGTCAGTCCATTAATGGCCCTTAAAGTGACAGCCCACCTCTGTATCCTAGTTTGTGGCACTGCTGGCATCTCGCTGAAATTGACAATAAAGGCTTGTGATCTGTCACTATAGGGAACTTACACCCATAAATGTACTCCTGGAAGCATTTTATTCCAAACATCACTGTTAAACCCTCCTTATCCAGTTGAGAGTAATTTTTCTCTGCCACATTCAGCGTTCGTGAGGGGAATCCAATAGGTCTCTCTGTTCCATCAGGCATGTGATGTGAGAGTATGGTGATATCTAGTGAATTTTTGTCCACCTGAAAGACTGGTAAAGAGGTCTTTGATTTTGGGAATGGGTACTGTTCCAGTTTGTATACTTGATTTACAGTTAGTTTGTAGCCCCACACAGTAATCTCGTTTTAACACTGGGACCACAGGTGCTGCCCATTCTGCATGCTGCACTGGTTTAATTATCTCCTGGGCTAGGAGATGTTCATGTTCCACCTCAACTTTTCCTCTAATGGCATATTTAGAGATCAGTGATCCTTGTTGACACACCACAGCATGCAGTGCACAACAATGAAATGTGTCCGCTGCATTTAACCCATATGTGACATCATGACATAGCAGAGAGCAGCTAATTCAGCGCCCCTCAATTCGGGGATTTGAACCAGCAATATTTCAATTACAAGTGTGCTACCTAACCAATAGGCCACCACTGCCCCACCCCTAATGGCACAGGCCTGGCTTTAAAGAACCTAGGGGTTGTATCCTTGTCCACATAAATCTTTGCTGGGGGGCCTTTAAACCTACCTAATTCATCCTTGAAAACTTCCCCATATCTATCCAGTACCACCTCTAAGCTCTCTTTCCTGACATGGTGGATCTGGGTTTCTGGTGTACACTGTAAGCCTAGCCTCCGCATCCAGTACCTGACTACCAGAAGGGGGCCGGACCCTGCCACACCTACCAGGGGTAAGGCTGTTTCTGACTTTTTGTGCTGCACCTGGACCATAGCTGCTCCCAACACATGTACTCTGTACCCTGTATATGTTCAGTCCCACTCTGCACAGTTGTAATTTTGGCACTTTCTCTCCCCATAACGTTTTGTGCACTGACTGGTTTACCACTGTAACCCCACACCCAGAGTCAACTTCAAAGCATCTTTTTATCATTAACTATTAGTTTCTCTAAAAATGGCTCTTCTGCTGGTATGTCTATTTCATCCATTTTGTAGTTTCTTTAATAAACGTACAGTTTCCAGCCCTATGCTGTTCACTAGCACACGTGTAGCTTTCTATCGGCTGGTACTGCTGCCTGCTGAGGGCTTGTTTTGTTGACACCTTGTGCACTGATTGCAGTGTCCTCACATGTGAGGGAGATGACTCTTAATTACCTGGGTCAACTTCAATGCCTTGTCGAGAGTCAAATCTAGCTCTGCTAACAGCTGCCTCTGTACGGTAGTTTCCAATTCCACACACCAGCCTATCCCATAGCATTTCTGATAATTTATCTCCGTAGTTGCAATCTTGCGACAGTTTCCTCAAAACAGCTATATACTCCATAACAGTTTCTCCATGCTTCATGATTCTCGTTTTGAATTTGAAGCGCTGCACAATTTCACTGGGTTTCGGATTGAAGTGATCCTTTAACAGCCTAACCAGCTTGTCACCTGGTTTATCAGGGCTGACTAGGTTCCTAATTGGGCTATATGTCTGACTCCTGAATGAACTGAGCAGAATGGCTTTCTGGTTACTTGCATCTGTAATCTCATTAGCATCAAAAAAGTGGTGGAGGACCTCACAATATTCCTCCCACGTTTGAGCTTGGCTATCAAAGGGAGCAATGCCGGCACACATGTCTGCCGCCACCATTATCTCTCGTCACACACCGTACGATACTTTTGCTTAACAGCAACTCATGTGATCATGTGTACTCCAGTGAGACCTCCGACTTGCTTCATCCTTGTTGCCATGTTTGTAGTAACTTCATAGGGGCAGTTGGGTACGAGCACAACACTCTTTATGGTCCCAGTTTAATTTGGAACACCCAAACTACATACTTCACTGGGAATAATCCTTGCTCTCGCGTGCAGCCTCTATCATGAAATCTTCTTGGTCATCGCCACTTAAAACTCGAACTCAACATCTACAGAAACAACATTGCCACCTAGTGGACAAGACGTAACTGTGGAAATATTGTAAGTTTTAACATGGTCCTTCCCTGATTTGATCCCGATAGTTACAACATCCCATTGTCTGATTTGTCACCTGGTCACCCAACACAGAAGTAGTCAGTTTTCATGGTAACATGGTGAATATAGAGGAGCTGTTTTCATTAGAGCTTTCCCTGTTGCTGACATGGAAAGGCTACATCATTCACTACCATTCAAAAGTTTGGGGTCACTTAGAAATTTCCTTGCTTTTGTCCACTGAAATAAATCAGAAATACTGGGTAGACTTTGGCAATATTGCAAATGAATATCATAGCCAGAAATGGCTGTTTCTTAATGGAATATATACATATGTGTACAGAGGCCCATTGTCAGCAACAATTAGTCCTGTGTTCCAGTAGAATGTTGTGTTTGGTAATGCAAGTTATCATTTTAAAAGGTTAATTGATCATTAGAAATCCCTTTTGTAATTGTTAGCACAGATGGAAATTGATATGCTGATTAAAGAAGCAGCAAAACTGAAGATCTAGTACAATGCTGTGTGCTACTCCATTCACAGAGTAGCGCAAAGTGAAGATCTCGTACAATGCTGTGTGCTACTCCATTCACAGAGTAGCGCAAACTGAAGATCTAGTACAATGCTGTGTGCTACTCCCTTCACAGAGCAGCGCAAACTGAAGATCTCGTACAATGCTGTGTGCTACTCCCTTCACAGAGCAGCGCAAACTGAAGATCTCGTACAATGCTGTGTGCTACTCCCTTCACAGAGCAGCGCAAACTGAAGATCTTGTACAATGCTGTGTGCTACTCCCTTCACAGAGCAGTACAAACTGAAGATCTCGTACAATGCTGTGTGCTACTCCCTTCACAGAGCAGTTCAAACTGGCGCTAACCACTACAGAAAGAGGAGATCTCGTAAAATGCTGTGTGCTACTCCCTTCACAGAGCAGTGCAAACTGAAGATCTCGTACAATGCTGTGTGCTACTCCCTTCACAGAGCAGTTCAAACTGGCTCTAACCACTACAGAACGAGGAGAGGGAGGCCCTGGTGCACAACTGAGCCAGAGGGTAAATATATTAGTGTGTAGTTTGAGAAACAGACGCCTCATAGGTTTTCAACTGGCAGCTTCGTTAAATAGTATCTGTAAAAGACCAGTGTCAATGTCAACAGTGAAGAGGCAATTCTGGGATGCTGGCCTTCTAGGCAGGATTGCAAAGAAAAAGCTGTATCTCTGAATGGCCAATAAAAAGAAAAGACTGAGATGGACAAATGAATACAGACACCGGCCAGAGGAAGACTGGAAAAAAGTTCTATGGATAGACACATCCGAAGTTTCAGGTGTTCGGATCACAAAAAGAATGTTTATGAGACACAGATTTAAATGAAAAGACGGTGGAGCAGTGCTTGACAACATCTATCAAGCATAGTGTAGGCAATGTGATGGTCCGGGGCTGCTTTGGTGATGGTAAAGTGGGAGATATGTAGGGATCTTGAAGAAGGAAGGCTGTCAGTCCATTTTGCAATGACATGCCATACTCCACTCCATGGATGGCACTTAATTGGAGTCAATTTCATCCTACAACAGGACAATGACCCAAACACAGCTCCAAACTATGCAAAAACTATTTATGGAAGAAACAGTCAGCTGGTATTCTGTGTATAATGGAACGGCCACCGCAGTCACTGGACTTCGATTCTATCAAGCTGTTATGGGAGCAGCTTGACCGAATGGTATGTAAGAAGTGCCCATCAAGCCAATCCGACTCGTGGGAGATGCTTCAGGAAGCATGGGGTGAAATCTTGTCAGATTACCTAAACAAAATGAGAAAATCTAGAATTCCCAAGGTCTATAAGGCTGTAATTTCTGCAAATGGAGTTTGAAGAACACATTATTTTGATTTCAAAATGATGTCAATGACTATTTTATATTTATAAAGGTAATTTCATGTAAGTTTTCTTGGAAAAAAGTGGAAGTTTCTAAGTGACTCCAAACTTTTGAATATGTTTTTGCTCCTTTCAGTATGGATGGAAATACTCTTGTAAACAATGTGAAAATGCCTGTGTGGACCAAAATCATTTTATTTTTAAATGAAAACGTGGCAATGTGGACATAGCCATAGATGTCAAAATTGCCAATTAATTGCAATTTCAGGGCGGGGGGCATGGGTATCCGGGGTATGACATCAAACTGCATCCAGCATTGGGGGTTGGTGGCGGGATTGGCACTCCAGCCACCGTAAAACAACTCGCAACAGCTCAGAATAAACAGACGCTATACCTTCTGCTCTCCAAGGGAGTAGCTCTGCTGCAGCCGCCCACAGGAAGTGCCCAGTTTGTGAATTCTGACCACAGACTTGTTGCTGTTACTCTGAAGATTCAGCTTAGATCCAGTAGGTTACCACCTACTAGGAAAATGAGGTTGGACCTGGCTCCAAGATCAAGCTGTTTCTGATGAGCTTGCACGCAATTTGTGTGAAAAACTTGCAGACTTGGGTGCAACTGCTGTCTTTATTGTGATGTGAGAGACCTTCCATGATGAGACTCTGAAGGTTGCCAAAGGTTGTCTTGGTGTTGCCAATGTTCCCAGAAGGAGGTGCTTTGTCTTGCAGGGCACCCTGGATATTATCAAGAGGAGTCGCAGCACACAACATGGTGGCAACAGTCTGTACCGGGAACTTAGGAGGATGACTGTGAGGGTTCAGAGGGCAGATAAAGAGGCATTTGTTAGATGAGTCTGTCAGCAGGTGACACACCATCTGTGGTCTAGTGACCCACATCCTGCTTACAGAGGAATCGAAGCATTGCGCGCATGTGAATCTGTTCATTGGAGACTTGCAGTCAGGGCGGATGATGGAACAGGCTTTATGGATGACACTGCAGTTGTGACCCACTGGGCCGGCTACTTTGAGCTGTTGTTTAAAGCAGACACACCAGCTAAGGCATTAGACATCACTGGTCCACAGTTCTTAAGGCTGATCTTCCAATCAGCTGTGAACCACACAATCTCACTGAGATTGCACGTGTGGTGAATCAGCTGGGGGTAGGGAAAGCCATAGGAATCTGTGGTATCCGGGGCGAACTTCTCCAAGCTGGTGGTAAGGTTGTCCTGGAATTGCAGGCAATCTTTGCTTCCATTTTGCAGTCAGGCATCATCCCAACTAACTGGAAAATGGAAATTGTAGTCCCTATTGGAAAGGGTGATCGTCTGGATTGCAGCAACTACAGTTGGGATAACACTGCTTTCAGTGCAGAGTAAGGTCTTTGCTAGGGTCATTCTTAAGCGGATCCATGATCACTTGCTCACCTGTCAGCAACTGGAGCAGTTTAGTTTTACGCCTATCCTGATACTGAGGATTCTCATTGAGTGGTAGTGCAAATATCGGCATAGGTTCTTTGCAGGCTTTGTTGATTTTCGTAAAGCGTTTGCCTCAGTTGATCAAATTTCCCTGTGAGACATCCTGAGGCTTCGCGGGATCCCCCCGAAGTTGCTGGACATCATGGCTGGCCTGTACACCGGTACTGTGAGTGCTGTGCAGAATGGAGGGAGAACCTTCCCCTTCTTCCTGGTTGATTCTGGGGTTCTCCAGGGGTGTGTTCTTGCTCCTACTCTGTTCAGAGCTTGTATGGACAGGGTGTTGGGCAGAGTCATGGAGTCCGGCAGCTGTGAGTCCGGCAGCTGTCATCCGTTGGTGAAGAAAGATTTAATGATCTTGACTTTGCCAACGATGCTGTGATCTTCACGGAGTCCATGCAGACTCTGATTGGGGATCTTAGCGAGACTTAAACTGCCTGTGCTATTATATCTGTACCAAACTGAAGGTAAGAAAAGGCCTGATCTTAATCTAGCTGACTAGCGATGTAAGAACTGCATGTGCATAACATGCGATGTTGGTATTAGTATTGCATGTCATCCAGTCCTACTCCAGCCATTTTTAAAATTCAGTGCAAAATACCCCGCTTCGCACTATGATGTCATTTGGCACTGGTACCAGTTTTTATGCCAGTGGAAAACCAGCAACTTGAAGTACGGTACTTTTGGTACTTCAAGAAGGTACCAGAAGTACAGAACCTAGTGTGGTGGAAAAAAGGCCCTTTAGTTGAGCGGTGAATTGGACAGCTTTGCAGTGCTGTCCATTTCGTACGTGCTGTATGTCCTCTGCTATGCCACCTGTTTCTTCTGTGTACCGGCTTCTTCTGTTACTTCCGATTCAACGCTGGGGGGAACCTGTGAAACGTGTAGATCGCCTAGGCCAGTTTGAGTCCCATTGAACGTAAATTGACTCTCAATTGCATTATCTGGGTATCTTAGAGAAATGTGATTTAGTACAATTCCAGTTGGACTAACATGTTTACATGCACTTTAAAAGTCAGGTTTTAGTAGAACAATATTGGCTCACACAATAATTAAATTTTCTTAGTGTGCACGTTAACATACTGAGTGTGAAGCAAAAATAAGCATATAGAGCTTAACGTTTGTCACTAGCACTAAAGTTAGAGAAATGGGTTATTTTAATGTAGGAAAAGGAACACCGCACACCAGAGAAATTAATAATATTTACATATAAGTATGAAAATGATTTTGTGCAAAGTGACATACAGCTGAGGATTAGAAATCAGGGGCAGGCAGGCCTTTGGGCAGTTGGGGTTAAAGGCCTCGCTCAAGGGCTGGAAAGTGTTACCATCATGGTTGTGGTATGTAGTAACAGCATGTCTGTTTGATCCTGTGCAGTTTGAGAGCCTCCCAGATGTGCTGGGGAGGCTGGACGGCCAGCTGGCACAGGCCCAGGTGGAGAAGCTAGAGGTGGATGTGGAGGAGCTGAAGAGATGGATGGCGGCCTTGGTGGAGAAGCGGGAAAGGCTGCAGGTCGACTTGGTGGAGCTGACGCGGGCCGTGCGGCACATGGAGGAACGCACTGCCACCGTGGCCAAGGATGCTGCTGCCCAGGTCGCATCAGCGCGGACAGACATGAGGAGGATGTCGGGCCTGGGTGTGGAGACGGAGGCCCTGCTGGCACGCATGGCAGTGCTGGAAGGGAGGGTCGTGCAGGCAGAGACGGCCTTGGCCAAGCGGATCGGTGACCTGCTGGCGGGAAGTATCGAGCGGGTGTCAGCCTTGAGGAGCCTATCAGAGCGCAACAGCCAGGCAGCAGAGAAGCTATGGCGGGGTGCAGCCAAGCTGGAGGTGGCTGATGGCGAGCTAGCAGGCCGTCTTTTGGCCCTAGAGGATGGCCGTGCCCGGCTGCTCAAGACACTGACCTTTGCCTCTGACCTGAAGCCCAAGGTGGCCACTATCTGCCGGGAGTTGGCCACGTTGGAGCCGCTACTGAGTGACCTGACCCTGCGCGTTGGAAACCTGGCCCAGGATCTGGGGCACAGGGAGGGGGACATTGCCCTGCTGTGGGACACCCTCGCCAGCCTGAGTGTCTAAAAGCAATCGCTTGTCCAACTGCCAGGCTAGAGCCACAAAATCCTCCCCAGATGCTTTCCAGGCCATGTTCCCATGGAGACACGTCACAAGATGGTGGGAAGAAGAATCCCTCAGCTTGCAAACTTCAATGGCATACAAAATTTACATAAAAGTCAAGTACTGTTGTCAGAATCAGAATCACTTTAGTTTGCCAAGTATGTTACATACGGAATTTGTCTTGGTGCATGCACACGTGATTGACATGTAACATATCACAAACTGGACAAGTACGGTTTATTTTCATATATTCAAGGAAACTAAAAAACTAAGTAAAGGATAAAAATAATATGATGAGTGGAGGAAATAGACATAAGAATATTTGAAATAAATCATGTATGCCTAGACCGTATTACTTCCACAGGCTTGATTATTTTGTTTCCCTCATTAATTTTACTTTTCACCACTTGAAGCAACTTGACCACCCAGCGCACTCACGATAAGAGTCTGTCAAGAAAATGTGCTTTTGCTTTTTGTTTTGCATGTTGTTACGATCCCCAGTCTAGGGGTGAGGACCGACAGAAAGGAATGTGAAAGGGTAATGGGGAGACGGGACAACCAGGGAACGGGAAAAGGGAACATGGGGCACAAAGGGATCTTTTTTTGTAGTTTTTTTTTATATCTATTCACAGACACAGTACAAACACTAGGTGTAACAAACTTCAGGAGTGACACAGGCCAAAACAACAAACCAAACACCACTCCCGAACGAACCCCACTCTGAGCTAATCCTATGTGAGAAAACAAACTACAAACAAAACAACAATACTAACCCCTAACTCCCTAACCAAAGGAACAAT
>JAODLD010000001.1:71180-85806 GCA_026781065.1 Mormyrops boulengeri | reverse complement strand
GATTTATATGAACTAAATAAAAAAAATACACAGAAATAAAAAAATGCTTTTCCAATAACTTTGTTTTTAAGATCAATAAAATTAACAATATCAGCATTGTAAGAAACAAATTTTGAACAGTAATTATTAAATTAACACTTCAAATTTTTTTACAGTCATTAAACAGTTGACGCAAAAAAATAAGGAAAAAAAATAGTTACACACTCCAAACAACAAAACAATAAATAACAATAATGTACAGTTATTATAAATTCAACTTTTTAAAGTGCTCATGCTATTTGCAAGTTTTTACAGTCTTGATGGCGGATGGCGGATGTTTTATGAGAACTGGAGGAAAGCAGCGACAGATAAATTACATTGCAGATAGCCTGGTACCTACACAGAACTTGTAATGCAAACAATAACATGCTTGCTTGATCAAACGTTCAGGCTTGTTATGTTGTGTTTATTCAAGTGCAATTTATCGCTGTCCTTAAATCTCAATGTTGTGCACCAATTAGTTTCAGACAACAGGCTTTAACAACATTTAACACCTATACTGCCTTGCTATAGTAAGTTCTGTGTTCGCGCGTGCGCAGTGAGGACAACCCACTCCGGTTAAAGTCAGCTCGTGGCTCCGCTTCCACAGTGCAATATCCCCCGGACGGGCGACCAAAATTAAACAGGATTGATTTTCTCACGACCATCCAATTGCCGGTCGGGAACTGGTCGGGAGGGGTGAATCGGTGCTCCTTACATCCTGTACACTATACGATATACCATGCACGATCAAGCTGAAAATCGACCGACTCCAGGAATTATCGCGCGAGTGTAAAATCGGCTGAAAATCGGCCGAACATCGCGCAGTGTATGCCCAGCTTAAGGTTTCAGTTCACACGCACGAGTCCTCTACGCATTTTACGTAACGTAATTATTTGCTTGCTGCAAGGCGTCAGCATTTGCGTTTCTCATTCTATGGTCTTTTTTGTATTCTTGGTGTTGTCTCGGGAATTACTGCGAGAAAGAACTGCATGTTCTTTTAATATCAGCTTTCGCAACAGGCGATGTGTAGGTCGCTACAAGACTGAGTATTTCTGAGCTCCTAAACATGTTCCGTCTCATTTCTGTGTTTGTTCGCATTTAGCATTTTATCCCCACCATATATTTTTCTATTGAGCATGTAAAGGCACATTTCAAAAAATAAATGTTAAAAATAGCACGATAGTTCTCCTTTTCTGTTTCATTATATCACTTCCCGATACTTAAACGCTGTCTTACGTTCTGATACTTATACAGCTGTTACCAAATCGATGCATGCTGTTTTGTTTAGTATCGTACTCTGTGTGCTGTAATGCACGACATCAACTGATTGGAAATGCTGCATATAATCTGACGACAGTTGTCTGAAATGTGTTACCATGGTGAAAACGTCTGTTTGAAGACCCACTAAACCTTTTTTGCCTAGAAATGAATGGTGTATTGTTGCTTTTTCAGAATCCTTATTTGGGTCACAAAATCTGATGCCAGCTCTGTGAAATAGTTACCCCTTTGCCAGAGCTGACACTCCAGTTATGAAAACTTTCCAAGATTGTCATTTCTTTTTATCATAATTCACCTGACATCTTTTTGATTGCTGCGTGACTATTTGCCTTATTTGCCAATCTATCTTGAAGATTATTTTAATGGGGTTAGAACATCTGATGGCTGCAATTAGAAATTGTTACCCCTCTGCTGAAGCTGAGTGGTACAGCCTAGTCATGAAATCTTTTCCAGTGTTCAGTGATAAGTCACCTGAAGTGTTTTTGACTGTCGAGTCACTGTTGTTACTGATCCAGTGCGAAGTGTGACTGGTGGTACCATGTGCAGTGTGTTCAAAGGCCTGACCCCATGAAGTCCTGCAGCTGTGGCATATGCCAATTTTGAGCTCTCCCTCCCCTTCCAGTCCTATCAGTATATATCTAAAAACAGTTGAAATCCTGAGCAATAATTTTCACTTAATTCATTTAGATGTTATTAAAGATTTGAATTATTACAATATATTAAACGATGTAAAAATATGAATGTTTGTGTATGTTAAAAGCATGCCTTCTTTTTTTGGAAGCAATACCTTCCCTCTCCAACTATGTTTTTCCAGTAATTTTTTGCATCCCTACATTTCTTGTTTATGGACTATCATTCTGCTGAAGCGCTCATGTGTGGGGTGGGCCTCAGAAGTCTAGGATGCTGTGCTTTTGAGCGGAAGGTCTCTGGTTCAGATTCCAGGGATTTTAAAGTGATTTCACTGTTGGGTCACTGAACAGGACCCTTACCCCCAATTGCTCCTGCTATTACATGTTGCCTTGGATAAAAATGTCAAATAAATAAAATGTGTAAATGTATTCTGGATAGTCTCCAGGCACATTTTAGAAAGTAAACCTTATATTTGCAAACACAAACACAGTTTTAACATGAACCATTTGCGCCTAAAAAAGTAGTCACTAGTAAACTAACTGGACAACTGCATTTTTACAGCACTTTTACTTTTTTCCCAGTAAGACAATGGTGGGATTTTTTTTCTTTGTGGAAGATAGAGCGCCAGAGGATGGGGGAGGGGGACGTTGTTTAGTAAAGAGAATTAAAAAATGTGTAAATGGTAGGACTGACTTGGGTTCGATGAATACATCCGGGATTTGACACCAGTCCAAGTCGAAGTGTAGCCAGTCAGATCAGGGTGAAGCTGTCGACGAGCAATGCCATAACATGATTGTACAGTGGTAGTTATTGACATGATGCACGACAAAGATGAGCAGATCGAAAAAGTCTGTGATGGGTAGGCAGCTGGTGTCCTCTGTGTGGCTTCCAGAAAGTGCTTTTCCAGAGCATTTGTCTGGAGTTTGTAGCATGTTTGGAGCAGGAGCCAGGATGCCACATCAAGAGGGGGCCGTATGTTGTAACATTGCTGACCTTGGGGGTTTCCTGATTGAGTGTGACCGTTCTTAGGGTTTCCTGCTGGTCTGGTACTGTTGCAAGGTCAGTGAAGTGCCTGGGGGGTCCAGAGCCTCAAAACACTGTAGATAAAGAATTCTACAACTGCATCAGGTTGGCTGTGTCGGTGGATGATCTATGGATGTTCGGGGCACTTTTGGACATTAACCCTGTGTTGTATAGTTCTGAAAGAGACTACCAGAAAATGACAGACCTGGAGCCTAGAATGAGTGGCTGTGTGGTGAGGAGTATGAATGAGAGGGAGTGTCTTGTGGATAAGACTCTGACTCTTTTGCTAACCAGCGTGTCTGTGTGTCTGTTTTTTTCTCACGGGAGTGGGGAAGGGGGGAAGGGGGGGAGCTGCCTGAGGCACAAAATGAAATAACAGGTTCCTGGTGGAGTTGATCCGAGGTTCATCAAAACGCCTTTCACATGACCACACCCTCCCGAAAATCTCTTTCATGTGATACTTGAGATGCTGAAAAAAATGACTGAATATTACATATCTCTGATTTCGCAAATGCCCAAAATTATGAGTGTATATTACCTTTTGAATTATCTAATATTTAGGTTATTATATTGAGGGGTAGAAAAAAACTAGCTTATACATTCACACACACATTGGGGTCAGTGGGCATCACTCCAGCAAGCTGTTTTTAAGTTTGTAAAGATCTTTCTTTAGAGACAAGTTTGAGGGTAATATGCATCCTACCTACATTTTTTCTACAATAAATTTCCTTCGGGATTAATAAAGTGTCTGTTGCTTCACTCATAAGAAGTTTCTAGGTTTCACTGATAAAAACGTAAAAAGTTTTGGCAGTATCAGCTGGTTCTGACATGCTTAGCTACAGAACGGAATATTCTGCCCCTTAGTGATAAGCTGTGCTGATTAAACTGAATGTCCATACATCAAAGGCTAACATAAGATAAGATAGATCTTTATTGTCACTATCACAGAATAGTGAAAAACAGTTTAGCAGCATAAGAGTAATAAATAGAGAAATAAAACACACAAAAAGAGACGGCCATCCTATTATAGAATGAGTGTCTTAGTCCAATGAGTGCAGTATGTTAGTCCGTATAGAAGACAGTCATTCAGGGGGTGGGGGACGGGCGCATTTTACTGCCTGTGGGTAGAAGCTTTTGTTCAGTCTCTTTGTTCTGGCTCTGATTGACCTGTAGCGTCTGCCAGAGGGGAGGGGGGAGAAAAGGTAGTGTCCAGGGAGGGGGGAGTCTTTGGTGATTTTACTGGCTCTTTGCTGGAGTCTGCCAGTGTAAATGTCGTACTACTGTTCCGATTACCCGCTCTGCCGCCCTTACCACCCGCTGCAGGTTCTTCCTCTCTTCCTCAGTACAGCTACTGAACCACACTGCAGCAGTAGGTCAGGAGGCTCTCGGCGGTCGAGCGGTAGAAATTGGTTATCAGCTTTTGGGGGAGGTGAGCCTGCCGCATCTTCTTGAGGAAGTACAATCTTTGTTGTGCCTTCCCCACCTGGTGAGAGATGTTTGTGGACCAGGTGAGGTCGGCAGAGATGTGGACTCCTAGGAACTTGAAGCCCTTCACCCTCTCTACCTCTTCTCTGTTGATGTAGAGGGCAGAGTGCTCAGCCCGCTTGGCTCTCCTGAAGTCCACTATCATCTCCTTGGTTTTCGATGTATTCAGTTCCAGGTTATTACCGTCGCACCATTGCCTCCAACTGCTGATTTGATTATGGTGTTGCTGGTGTGAATGGGAGAACAGTCGAAAGTGAAAAGGGAACAGAGGAGGGGACTGAGGACACACCCCTGCGGCGTGCCTGTGTTCAGGATGAGAGTGGAGGAGATGTGGTCTCCCATCCTGACATTCTGGGGTCTATTGCTGAGGAAGTCCATTATCCAGGTGCACAGTGAGCTGTTGAGGCCCAAGTTGCTCAGCTTTTAAACCAGCTTGTGGGGTCGTACTGTATTAAAGGCAGAGCTGAAGTCCACAAACCGCATCCTCACATAGGAGTTGCTGTTGTCCAGATGTTTGAGGGCTGTGTAGATGGCTGTTTGCCCTGTACGCGAACTGATGTGTGTGGGTGTGAGCTGCAATAGTGGCCTTAATGTGGGGCATGATGAGTCTTTCCAGGCGCTTAGTGATGATGGGCGTTAAAGCAACCGGGCGGTGGTCATTCAGACAGCTCACTGTGCTCTTCTTCTTGGGCAGTGGAACATTGGTGGCTGACTTCAGGCAGGTCGGAACTACAGACTGCAGTAGCGAGAGGGTGAAGAAGGTTGTGGAAACCTCCGCTAACTGGTCTGCACATGTCTTAAGTACACACCCTGCAACTCCATCTGGACCAGCTGCTTTCCTCACGTTGACTCTATGCAAGGTGGCTCTGACCTGATGCTGCTGCAGCTGGATGGGGGCGTCGACCCTTTTTGGAAGAGCAGGATGAGTGTGGGCCATGCTATTGTGTTGGTCGAAGCGGGCGAAGAACTGATTTAGGGTGTCAGGTAGGGTGCTGTCCGAGCAGTCTGCCGGTGTGTGGGTGTCTTTGTAGCCGGTGAGTGCCTTGTTCCCCTGCCACATATGCCTGGAGTTGTTGCTGACAAAGTGATCCTTGAAGCGCTGTTTGTGACTGCGCCTGGCCTTTTTGATGCCTTTCAGTAGGGACCGACGTGCTTCTTTGAAAGCCTGCTGATCTCCTGACTTAAAGGCAGCATCTCGTGCTCTGAGCAGGGCACGCACCACGCTGTCGAGCCACGGCTTCTGATTTGGGAACACTTTAATTACAGTTTTTTCCAATTGCTAAAGCACAATTTTGACAAGAAGGCTCCTTTTTGCAAATCATTTAGCACAATTCACAAAACACCTCACATATCCTGAAAAATGAAGCTCTGCAGTCAAAACTATATAAACACTTATCAAAACCAAACTTTTGCCCCAAATAGTAAACATTTCTTTCCCATGCCTAAATTTTTCCTCCAACCAACCGAATCCAAAACACTTTTATCTCTTTAGGGACTGTCAGACCTGCAAATGCTGAGAATTGGACACAGAGACATATGTGCAGAAATAAATTAGGTTCAAACAAATCATTTATTTAGCTACAATTTGCAACAGAAAAACAAACAAAATCCATATTACTGTACAATTCAACAAATTCTAAACCTTTGGAAAACAGAATGAGAAACGTGCAAGTGAAAAAACAAACGAACAACGACACAAGATTTTGCAGCGTCATGTCGTCTCAGTGGATCTGGCCACAGCACCTCATCCACTTCACATGCGATATCTTCCCTTGCTAGACAGCGAGGACAGAAGCGTCGGGAGTGTCTAATCCATCCCTGGATAGCTCCTATGTCAATTTCCTCACATGTCTCCTCCATTGCTTGTAGAAGCCCCTCACGCACATGCGGTTGATGATCATAGACCTTCCACCGCCATGCTGAAAAGAACTCTTCTGTGGGGTTTACAAGTGGATAATAAGGGGGAAAATAAACTTCTCACTGTAAAATGTGTGTTGCTGGCAAACCAATTTTGCACCATGGCTGTACGATGAAAAGTCATATTGTCGCACACTACAACATATCTGTGCTGCTGCCCTTCATCGTCCATGTGGTTTGCCTGTTGTAAGATGTCTCGCAATCTGTCCAGAAATGTCAGGATCAACCCTGTGTTGTATGGACCAAGAATAGCATCTCTTACGTGTCCTCTACCCCTAACGTCTCTTCCTCTTCCTCTCCCTCCGGCTTCCATTGTTCTTTAGTGTTGGTAGATCTGAGGAGTTTTATAGTTCTCACATTCTGATTGCTGAGTTAACTAATAAGCAGTCAGGTGCTTGACCAGGTGACGTTTGTTTTAGCCTAATGTGTCCATGGGTGTGACTTTCTGAATGGGTGTGTTTGGAAATGGCTAAAAGTGTCTTGGTGTCAGATTCCTGTGTTTTCTGTAGGAAAGTGTGTGCACTCTAATGCAAAAGATGTCAAGTTAATTGCTTATTGTGTTCAAAGGTGTGATTTGCGTTTTGAGTATTACAAATGTGAGGAGAGATTTTGCTCCCTGAGTGTCAGTTTTTGCAACTGAGCTTTACATTAGATTTTAGTGTGTTAACAGTTGGAAAAAACTGTAATAGTCTTTGTTGTGGTAACATTCCCAGTGCAAAAGTTGATGTAAGAGAGCACAGCAGCTGTGTGACCCTCTAGGTCTGTTCCCTCTCCAATCCGTGTTGTCAAAGCAGTCTTGTAGGGCCGCGGTGACTTCCTCAGTCCACACCTGAATTGTTTTAACTGTTGGTCTTTGTCTGTAGATTAGAGGTTTGTAAGCAGGTATCACAGACAGAGAGAGATGGTCTGAAAGTCCAAGGTGTGGCTTTGTAGGCCTCTGGAATGTTTAAATTAAATAAGTGATTATGCAAGTAACACCACAAACTCCATGTTAAAAGTTAAAATAATGTGTGCAGTCGTGCTGCTCTTTTAGTTTAAGGAGAGTGATCAGTGATATTACTATTCAATAGAATTATTTGTTGGCAATATGTTTTAACTTTATTAAAAACTGTTACATTTGAATGTGTAACAGAAATCTGAATAATTTAAGACATAACACTACACACTGTACGTGTGGCACAATGAAATGATGTGGCCACTTTTCAAGCTGTAAGAAAATTCACTTTGACTTGGAAGGGTGTGTCATAAACACTTTTGGGCCGTGCCTGCTAAATGATCAGATTTATGGTAATCTATGACGATCTGTGTTACTGCCCAGCAAACAACAATTAGCCCTTAGGTCGTCCTTAGAACATCCCCTGGACATCTTAATGAAATATTAATAAGTAAAGAAATGCTTAAGATAAAATTATATATTTTTAAATGCTATTTCTGGAAGCTGTCCTTATGGAATATTATTTAGCACTACATAACGCATAGGGAATGTAATCATTAGGACTCTATAAGAAGCTGATGTAAACTGTGTAGAGAGTGATTTTGTAACCTTCAGAGAATGCAGACCAATTACTGCTGTGCACAATGTGACAGAAAACAAGTATGAATTAGCACCGTGTGTTGGCTAAGAAGTTTCTGTATCTGTTACCTATTTTGTTAGCCTTTGATGTATGAATATGTACTTTATTGGTGCTGCAGCTTATCACTATGTTGAAGGACAAATATATTATTAACCCTCTAGCCAGACAATGTGCAACAAGCTGAAGTTGCCAAGGTTTGCTACTGAAGGAAGGGATTCGCCTAAGTTCACCAAAAGTTCACGGCTGGGTATTTTAAAAAAACCAACTACAGATGGTCATGCCACCATTATGTTCAGCCGAGGGACCAAACAGTAAAAGAGATGATTGACAAACTTGTCACCTAGGGGTGTGGATCAAGGGAGAAAACAATGATTGTGAATGGTTGAAGGAATGATGATGCTTAACTAACAAGATATTGTTACACGATAAGAAAATGTATAAAAATTAGTGTAAAACAGTATTGGACAGACTCCTGCAGGGTGTCCAGCCTTGGTTGTAACCTCGCTGTTGCAATAAAGACTGAATCTGAAGATCTACACAAGCGGCTCCTGACTCCTGATTGGCAGGGGAAGAAAAAACCACAACATAATTTGGTATCACGAAGATCGGAGAAGAGACCCAGGGAGGCGACTACCTGGCGGAGGAACCGGGGCACACCCGTTTGCACTGAATGGGACGCCCTAAGGATAGCTAAGAAAGGGTTTTCATCATTGCATCCACCAGGCAGGACCTCACGGTAAAGGTACTCGCCGACCAGAAAAGAATTGTGGGGCGGGGGGGAGGAGGAAACCGCTTGTGTATTATTCAGTGGGCCCAGTGTGTGTGTGGTGTGAGAGAAATCCCTAAAGGAAGGGTCATGTGCAGTTATTGCCCCAGAGATAGCGCTCTAAAAGAGGGGACAGTTTAATCTGAGGGTTTGGGATATTGTCTCAAAGCAAAGAGGCCTTGAAGGGTTAATAGTGATTTAAGGGTAACTCCCTGAGAGAGGGAACGGTCTAAGCTAAAGGTTTTTGAGTGACTGTAGAGAGGGGTCCGTTCATTTTTGTGGAGCATAAATATTGTGTTTTTTTAAGTAAAGACATAGTTGCGGTAGAAAAAGGCCAGAGAGAGCCTGTGTAGTAAAAGTGATTTAGAAGTTCCGCCCTTGAGAGAGGGGGTCTGTCTGTTTATTTTAAGTTGTGAGAAAAAAGTACTGTTACGTTGTAAAGCAATGCATTGTTTTAGGCAAAGATAATTTTGAAGTAGATAAGGCGAGAGAAAGCCTGCAGATATTCTGTTAAGAGAAGAAGGTCTGCTGGATCGGACTGATTGTGTTATAAAAAATACTGTAGGGGCAAAAGGTCCCAAAACGCATTTTGTTTAATGGGGAAAATGTATGAGCCAGTGGAGAAAGCAGACTTACACAGTTTTGGGCCAAGACAGAGGAAGTGTGTGTACAATTAGCAGGTAAGTTGAGCATTAAAGGTGCAGTAATAAAAGTTGTTTCAGTAATAAAAATTTTATGGAGATTAGTAGGAGGTGAATTGATAGAGATGCAGAAGGAAGTATTTGCTTCTCTGTAGTATAAGTGTGGGTAGGTTACTGTAAAATTTGGACAAATCTTAAACTTAAAGCAACAGTAATGTGTTGCGATTGGGGAGTACAGTATAGGATTAAGAAGTGGATAATTAGTGAAACTTTTGACCGGGTTGGAGATCTGAGATATATGTATGGCACAGGTGCCTGAAAGAAGCAAAAGTGAGATAAGGACATTACAGGAGACTAAGGATATTAAAACACATTTTGTCAGAGAGCAGGAACACAAAAAAACATAGAAAAACGAAGTTAGGTTTTGCCCAGGAGAGTTGAGGGAGTAGAAAACAAATAAATAATCTATAGTTATTATTAGATGTAGTGACGTGAAAGGTGAAGTGGGAGAGCACCCATATTTTAAAAAATATAATAATAATAATAATAATAAAATAGTCCAGGGGCTGACCGTGAGGAAAATTTTGGTAGCCTTTATACTGTACCTGAGGGGAAGAGAGCCCTAGTGAGCGTGGGGCACATGGAATGTAAGAATGTAACCCCCGGTGAGAACCACCGAAACAGCTAGGGAGGGAGAATCCCCCCTCTGAGAAAGATAGAGAGGGTGTCCAAAAACTGCGAGAATAGAACTAAGATACTGAAGACTAGGTGGCTTAGGGGGGGCACACGGGATTTATCGGTGTGTGAGGAGATGGAGACTCTGATAAAATATCATAAGGCTAATAAGATCACAGAAAGGCGTAGGATGACAAGGAGTGAAGAACTGGAGGTTCTGAGGTTAAGGCAAAGGGAGAGGCCTGGAGAAGTGAGAATCAGGCAGGAGTCAAAGGTGAAACAGAGCAGGAAGAGTTACGACCACAGCCGTACCAGGGACGGTATCTGTTAGTGGAAGGGCCACCTCTGTTATATAAGGGCCAATTTCCAGTAACAGTGGGCAAGGTAAAGTTCAGAGGGGAAACAGAAGGATGAAGCAAATTGGGAACAGAAAGAAATGGCAAGTTGTTTAGATGGATACAGGGAAGTGAGTGCTATGCTGCGGCAGGCAGTGACGGAAGGACTGCGAGGGAGTGACATAATAACAGAAGGCTCTGAGAAAAAACAGGACAGGGGACAGGACACCCCTAACCTTCCATCTAAAGGATGGAGTCAGTTTCAAGAGAGGGAGATAGACACGGAGAGTGAGGAAGGAGTAGAGGAGGATAAATCATATCATAGACCAGTGAGAAGCAGGAGGGTTGTGAAGCCCCTGATAGGGACACTCCGATGCCCCACCCCCCTGGTGGTGAAAGGGGCACAGACACAGTATGTGCTGTGGGCAGGACAGGATCTGGAGGGCCTGCTTCTCAGACTCCCAGTTCTGGCAGAAGGGGCTGGAAAGTGGATGAAAGTATTTGAGGAGGAAACTCTGGGGCAGCTCCTGGAAATAGGGGACATAACGGTGGTTCTGGCTCGCGTTCAGATGGAATGGAGAGAGTACTGCGAAGCAGTGGTCTGACAGCGGCGACAGGGAAGTTGTCTAGATGGATACAGGGAAGTGAGCTCCCTGCTGCAGGAAGTGGAGGAAAGATTGCAAGGTAGTTAAAGTGGAAAGTCAGGACTGTGGATCTGAGATCAAGGGTAGTACTGAAAAATTAGGATAGGTAGCACTTGGTGATAATGCAGAAGGGCTGATACATCTGCTGAGCACCGCTAACCCTCCATACAGAGAAGGTGTCAGCTTCAGGAGAAGGAGAGAGAAACAGAAACAATGAATGGTTGTGAAGAAGAAGGAGAGGAATATAATAACCAATAGGAATGCCCCAATGCCCCCGACTAGGGGTAAAAGGAGCACAGGCACAGTATGTGCCATGAGCAGGACAGGATATGGCGGGCTGAGGGTTTGAGGAGGAAACTATGGGAAGGCTCCTGGTGATTGGGGACATAAAAGCAGTTCTGGGGGGGGGTACAGAATGGAAAGGGTGCTGTAGAACTGGGCGGTATGACTAAAAATTTATATCACGGTATTTTTCAAAGTTATATCGGTTTCACGGCATACAACGGTATTTATTTATTTTATTAAGTATGATTGGCCGTTCACCACATTTTACAGGATTTTACAGGACACATTTTTGTTTTACGTTTTTGCATTGTTCCCACTAACCATATAGGTAATGCTTTACATTAACTGCACCTTCATAATGTATGTATACCTTAACATCATAACATCCTTTAACAGCTGTAATATACATTAATAACAAATGTATAATAACAACAATATATCACAAATTATATAATAACAACAAACATTAATTGTAATTAATTGTAATTAATTGTAATTGTATAATCATGTCATGTTTGTTGTTAATGTATATTAAAGCTGTTCAGGGATGCTAGGATGTTAAGGTGTACTTGCATGCTGCTTATGAATGTTCTATGAATGCATTATAAAGGTGCACTGAATGTTCTATGAATGCATAATGAATGTATTATTAAGGTGCACTTAATGTAAAGCGTTACCCTATATTATTTTATTATTAGCCATTGCTCCTATCCGCTACCGCTAACGTGTTTGTTGGCTAACTGCTTATAGATAAACGGCTAATGTTAAGGTGTGCGCCAGCCAAGCGAAGTGCCTTCAACTGCAGCATATGCCATGTTCTGCTAACTTGGTGTGTGTGTGTGTTAACCAGCGCGAATGCATTCAGCTGCTATTGAGAGTGTGTGCGTGTGCGTGCACGCCTGCGCTGTAGTGGTGCTGCGTGAAATGTGGTGAATCAGGCGAAAACCGCACTGTTGGTATCAATAATGATGTATCTGAGAATCGATTTTTTGACAACCCCAGTATCTCATTATTTTCACCTCCAGTGTCAGCTATATCTTCCGTTTCTGATCTTCCGTGGTACATTTTTAGTTGTGCAGCAGTGAAAAAGGTCCCCCATTAAACAGTTTCCAGCCGCGCCGCTTTCCGAACGTTGTGTAGGCTATTTAAACCGGTATTGCGGTATAAGAAAAATTCATATCATAACGATAATAAAAAACGGTTTTCGGTATGAACCGGTATACCGCCCAGCACTAGGGTGCTACATAGCGGTGGCCTGGCAGCGGCGGCAGGGACGCCTGTGAATGATGCATGCCAGTTTGACGGTTACCATGCTAACCTCTGGCACCAGCTGCGACTAATGTTTCCTCCACGGCTGAGTGTGGCTGAAATGAAGGTGGAGCCAATAAAAGAGGGGGAGAGCCCAGCTGCCTATCTGCAAGCTCCAGAAAAGCGGTGGCATACTGAGACAGAGCAGGACCTGCAGAATCCAGCATTCGGAGGTCTGTACTGGAGGGCACTGCAGGACGCACTCCCTAAACCAGTGAGAAGCAGGCTAAGGCTGTTGTGGGACTCATTGCTATGCCTGAAGAGCAGTACCGTGAGCAGCTGATCCATGTTATTGACTTGTACAGAAAGGAGGAGGACTCTGCTAAAGAGCATGAGAGGGAAATTGAGTCACCGCCAAAAAGAAAAAAAAAAAAAGCACCAGTGGTTTCACCAGACCCAAGCTCCTGGGGGGCAGCCTGTGGACAGCCGACAGTCTCCTGTCGCTGGGGCCCCCCAGGACACTAATTGACCTCCGGTCCCTAATTGGAACAGAGTGAGTAGATACAATGGATGGGGGTTTCCTCAGAGGACACCCATTTACCCACAAATTTGATGATCCTAGACTCTGGAGAGACTGGGGAACAGGCCGTTTCAGCTGGTGTGCTGGAGCTGTAATCAGCCTGGACACACCTGTCCAACCTGCATGTTCCAAAATCTTGTTTAGCAGAAGTTCAGATAGGGGACAAAAATGTAAATATGCCCATACTAACATCAGAGCATATCTCAGTGAATTTGTTAGGCAGAGATGCTTTGTGTCAGCTGCAGATAGACATAAAATGTACAGAGGGGGAGTAGAGGTGCTCAGCGGACAGTACAAGCTTCTGCGACAAAGTTTGTTGTATAGCTAATATGGGGTAGAAGATGTTGCTGAAAAGGTTTGGGACATCCTAGAACAGTGGAGACCATTTATAAAGGAACAATATAGCAATATGCTAAATTGGAAACAGGACCGACATACTTGTTTGTTGCGATAGGGAGAGTTCAATGATCCTGGAATGAAAGATGAATGGGATCAACTGATAGATTCACTACCTGGCCGAGAGAAAGACAGGATGCGCATGATAGCAGATGGGATAATATTAGGCCCTGAGGGAGTAGCCGTTCAGATGCAGAGGACAGGAATAGTGGGAGAATGGTACAACATACCAGACGAGGAGCCTCACATAGCAGTGACTTTTAATCAGCCCACGCTGGATCTGGGAGAAATGATGGGATGAGCAAAGCAGGTGGTTTGGATGCCGACAGTTCGTGAAGGAATGCAGGCAGCGGCAGGAGAGCAGTTGGTGGGAGTCAGTGGAGTGCAGAGAGTGTAGGAGATTTAAGAGGTTTGTAGCTGTGGAGCATGATAGGAGTGCAGTGTGAAGGGAAATAAAGTATAGAGGAATGTTGGCAGGAGATGGAAAGGGAAGTGCCTGAGGAGGTGTGGACCCTGATATGCATGTAGGCCTAGTAGAGACAGGTAACCCAGGTATAAAGGAGATGATGGAAAGGTCACTGCAAACAGAGGGTGGTGGTGCTTATCACCAGTACCTGCAACACCTCCCTCCTGCCTGTCCCAAAGGCAGTAGGCAAAATGTGGAGGTTAGTTTATGATTTGTGAGCAGCCAAATAGTTAGTGGAGGATCAATCAGCGGAAGATCCCAGTCCTCACTCCCTGCTAACAAATGTGCTGCCCAGTGCAAAGGAGTTTACAGTCGAAGATTTGTTGTTGGCATTTTTCAGTGTGTGTCTCACAGAACAGTCACAGTTTTTATTTGCATTTACCTATAGTACATCTACACGAGGATACTGCAGGGATGTGAACACTTGCTTAGGGCAGCTGTGGATGGATTGAATTTAAGAAGCACAGCGATACAGTATGTGGGGTGATCTGCTCTGTGCTGATACACAGTTATATACACAGGCACTGATCTGCTCTGTGCTGAGATACAGTTATATACACAGGCACTGATCTGCTCTGTGCTGACACACAGTTATATACACAGGCACTGATCTGCTCTGTGCTGAGATACAGTTATATACACAGGCACTGATCTGCTCTGTG
>JAODLD010000001.1:61044-71080 GCA_026781065.1 Mormyrops boulengeri | reverse complement strand
CTGACACACAGTTATATACACAGGCACTGAAGCTGCCGTTGCTGAAGGTCTTAGCGAAAGGGGGGCTTAAGGTGCCCAAAGCTAAGCTGCAATACTGATAAGAACAGGCTGCATACTTGGGGTGTGAGTTCAGTCACGGGAGGGGGCCCTTATGAGGCCACTGTGTGGAAACTGATGGTCTGTATCACAACCATGAAGGATTTTTGGTTGTGTCTCTGTCGGTGATTGACACCTTGATAATGAATGCGCATGGTCTTGACCATTGTGCAAGGGAGAGGTACTACAGAAAAAAAAAAAAAAGGTTTGTGAGTTGAAGTTGTACATGGGGTATCTAACTCAAATATGCAAAGTTATTGTCAAGCAGGAAAAGGGGAAAGCACGGACGGCAAGAGAAGACACAGGCCAGGACAAGCCAGGCATCTCCCCAGGAGACAGAGTACAACTCCGAGTGTTAAATCGCAGGGGTTACAGGAGGAGATGGCAAGAGATGCAGATCAACGCGCAGGAATGTTTGACTGGTGGTATAATATGTGGGGAAGTTGGCAGCAAGCCATTATGAAGGTGATTTTCTTGGCAGCTGTGCTTATTCTTGCTCTGTTACTAATATTTCGCTGTGTAGTTCCTTTACTGCGTACCCTAGTGAGCAGCACGCTGTCCAACATGCGACAATAGCTGCTATGCTATGTGGTGACATTTCTGTGACGTTTTAAAATGCTCTAATTGGTGACTACAGTGAAACAGAACAAATGTAAGGTGATTAGAGGCTACTTGAAACGAATAAAATTAAGAATGTTAACAAAACAGAATGAGGCTTTAACTGTTTTACGTTAAATAAAGTGTCTATGTTTGTAGCTACTTAAACACGTTGGCATAAGCCTGCAGTTTACTGTCCCCATGACCGTACGCTTCTCCATCACCTATCAAACACTTCACTAGGCTGACTGTGCTTAGGCAACCACACACAGCATGAAAACCAGAAAATATTCACATGCTTCTGGGGGATATCAATAGTTTTCTATGTTTATTTTTTAAACGGTGATTAGGTTTTCTTCGAAACCATGTATGTACTGAAATAAAAATCCCTCCTCGGTGTGTTTTCATCCGGAAGACTACGGTGATGTGGACTCTGATCTGTGAACAGCGCGGGTCTCGCATGTTCCAAAGGGGGGAGCGTGGAAGGAAAACTGGACATTGGTAGGCCCAGGAGGGGAGGCATATTGGGTCTGTTATGTCTTAGGCCTTAGGCAAGAAGAGTTTGTTTTGAATACTGTGTGCCATCGTCTCATGATAGCTGCCTGCAGTTAGTTCTGCAGACCCTGAAAAGAGATCGGACCTTGGAGAGACAGACAGTGGAGTAAGGGGGGGGGGACACAAACTATCTGCAGGAAGGGAATCGAAGCTGCCCTAAGTGGTGCACAAAGAGTTGTGGCCATTAAATACACGCAGCAGGAAATATACAATATGTTACGCGGTAGTGCAAATGTGTAAGTAATTGTTACGTTAATCATGCTAATCATATGTTAACCATGTATTTGCAGTGATTCAACGGCAATACGTCAATGCACTAATCATTAACCAAAGGACCACCAAACATTTACAGTGATTCAATGTCATATAATCAACATCTATATACATATCTCAAGTCTAGCAGTCGAGACAGATTCTGGTAAATTGAGCAAAATGGGTGGATTTTACTTTGCTACCAAGGTGAACCAGTAGAGCAGGAGAATTGTGTTTGTTATACGTTTGAGCTTGGTTTGTTGGTGTTTTGTGACCAATTAGAAGTCCTTATAGGGAATTGGGAGTTATGGTTTATCAACTGGTTGCTCTTTGTGCTCGGAGTTACTTGGTACCAGGTGCCAGAGTGTGATGGGAGCACTGGATTGCTCGAATAACAGAGATTACTTTACCCACCAACTGAGAGGTCCAGAGTTTTATTCTAAGTGACTCGACTAGGGTTACCAGAGAGGTTGATTTATAATTTTTCTACCACACCTTTTTATCAAGAGGTCTATTAATCAGGTGAAACGTTTTCACGTCGCATTTGATTTTGTTATAGTGCATCATTATAGGCGTTTATCCCGATGCCTTTCATTTAACATGCTTAACATGCTTAATAATGTCTCCAAGGACAGTAGGAAACAGGGGTCTTCGTCCCTCGCTTCAGTAGACGCTACGGGTGTCGAGTCATGTTGAGCAATGTAAAGCGTATAATTTTCATTATTAGGGTCGACCGTGTTGTTGATGTTGTCGATTTCATCTAATAAGGCTTCGAGTATAGGAGTGTTGCTCCGTCCATACCTGCTGATTCAGGTCTTACGTAGATTGTCTCTTGACAGACCCCCCTCGATCCGCGGCGTCTCTCGTAGAAAGAACATAGAATGGCGCAATCTCTAAAAAAAATAAAAAATGTTAGTTATTTTTAATATATACCGGTCATCATAAAATATGTATATTAAAAAATATTATACTCACTCTATGGAAGTCCCGTGTAGCTTTTTTTTTTTTATTGCAGTGGGGTTAAGGCCGTAGATGATACTTGGGGTACATCTGTTTCTTTACAGATGGGGGAAAACAGGTACTGTTCGGCCTTTGACCGCTCACCGTAATAAATATCTGTCGTTGGTTGTTTTTAGGGGAAGTTATACGTGGAAAGACAAAACGTCAGTTTGATATATGCGCGTTTAACTTTTCTTAGGATTCTTTAATGAGAATACAGCATGTCAAGTTTTAGGTTACATCCGATTATCTTGTTTCTTAATTATGTCGAATGTCTATTTGATGTACTTCATAGTGTTTTCTTTTATCCTCTGGAAGTTGTATGCGCAGACAGAGACCGGGGTACGTTACAGTTGACCTACGGGGGGTAAATAACAGGTGTATGGGAAAACTACTCGCCCCAACTTTACCCCCCAACTTCAAAAACAGCTTTTTTCTTCAGATAACTGCACATTAGAGAAAAGGGGGGGTCTGCTTTACCCCACTCACTCCCCTCCCTGCCAGTTTCGCAGAAACACACACAGACACTATCTGCTCCCCCCTCCCTCCCTGCCAGTTTCACAGACATACAGACACACACACACACACACGGACTGTTGTGGGGGTGCAAAGCATTTATTGGAGGAAGGCGTCAGACACACCTCCTCTCATTCTACGCTCCAACTCTCATTTTCCCGGAGTTTCTTTCAAAACTACACAACACCGGGATAACATCACACAGCGCTCTCAGAATGACCAAGTCCTTAGCTCACCTTCCAACAGTACCGGACCAGCAGCAGCCCCAGCGTACGGACACACGCGATCAGGTGACTAGCCCGCTCGGCACCGTCAGCCACGTAGCGGGTCAACCTGCACAGCGAGGCATCCTCCCGCTCCAGATGGGCAGCCACGTCCAAGCAGGCTTTCCGGAAAGCATCAAATGCAGTCTCCAGCAATCACACGGACCTAGACGGTTGCCTCCCCGTTACATACTCCGTAGTCAGAGGCTTGTCCCCGATCATGTCAATAATCACCGTAGGACAATCATATTCCGGTACAGACACCCTCGTCAACAACTTCACCCTCATAACACGGGCTCCAGCACCATCGGACAAATCCCACTTGTATTCATAAGCACCCATACGTGAAGCCATTTTCTGCTTCATATCAGTCTCCTCACACCATCCCAATCACATAATTTTTTTTTTTTAACATTCTAAAAATTCCTTCCAACACCCGGAACATCTGTAAATAATTAACAACACTACCCACTACTCATGACATCACATGACCCCCGTCCCAGTGACCTCTGTGACCCCACCTGTCACTTTGTCAAATGTGACCTTGGTGACCTTTAAGGTCATAAATCTTTTTGAAAGAAGCGGCGTTGATATACTCTCACGAGTGTGGGAACATTTTGGTTACACTAACACTGGAGAGAGGGTAGTTGATAAGACCAAGAATAGGGATGGGAATCGTTAAGAAATTATTGATGTCGGTGCCATCATCGATTCTTTTTATCGATCTGGTTCTTTATTGATCCCCTTAACAATTCCTAATAACTGTAAAATAATCAAATATTAATTTATCACTGATTATAATTTTGTGGACAGGTAATTAGACCTGGTTAGCTACATATTTATTACAAAAAACAAGAGTCCTATGCAGTTTTCAGCACCAAAAGTGGCTGTTTATAAGTGGCAATGGGGAGCCTTATTGTAAAGTGGTACCGATATTTCTAACACTCTAGTAACAAGCACACAGGTACATTACCACAAAACCAGGCCATCTTCTTAACACTTGAACATGTTAAACTTACTAATGAAAGCATTTCACTACCAGTACCAACCAAAAAGCTTTTTGCTGTACTCTGGTGAAAGGATGCAAACCTTTCACCACGAATTTTGTCACAGCCCGGTGGCACTCGTTCACCCCTCATCATTACATTTCGCTGCCTGGAAAGCTAGCGTGAACGGGTTTTGTTTTTCCGGGCATGATGCGATTGCTGCCTCAGAGGAGTTATCGCTGCCACCCTGCATGTCATATTCTAAAATGGATGAATCAAATGTGTACATAATCGTTTATGTTTCAGAAAACGTGCCTGTAGGTTAGGTTAAGTTACCCGCGACTATGGCGACCACGGAGCTTGCACTCGGCCGAGTGGCGAACACATGGCCGTGTCGACAGCTTAAATTCTTAAGCATATTACTAGTGTTACCACCATTAGAAGTGACAACAGCTTTGCACACTGCACAATGGTTGTTCTTCTTTGTAAAATGCAGCCATGCAATTCCGGTTCTTCGCAACGAAAAGAACCGATTCCAATCGGAACCGGTTCTCGATTCCCTTCCCTAATCAAGACTGTCTGTAGACTCCATATACCAAACTCGGATATGTTGCTGGAAACACATCAAATGCATTTTGTACAACTGTACGACTGGAGCAAGGCAGAATCACCCTCTGCAAGTAAATTGGTCTCATCGTGGTTGTAAAAGAAAGAATTTGTGTAGCGATTATGTCGCACACATAGCATAGAATCAATAAGAGTTGTTCACTGTCCTCCTATTATTAAGAGAAAGTGTTACCCATTATGTTTTACAGCTGCAAGCAGTCTTACTCCACTAAGATGAGAAATGAAAAACTAAGAGCACATTGCCTGAAGGGAGGGGTGAGTCTGCCCAGCCCTTTCCCTGCCCACACGCATACAGTCGCTTTCTTAATTAGCCGTGGGATAGAGTGCGGATCGCCCCGGCATTTCTCGGGAAACACGTGTTGGTCTCCTGCCAGGAATGAATCGGGCTCCCCAGTCTAAAAGTGAAGGTGGGTGATGATGGCACATCCGAGTGTGAATAGTTTGCAGCATTTTATTGATTAAAGGGATTACTTATCAAAGCTTATGATATATAATAATCTTGTATCGCTTTTAATAAAATATTTCTGGACGAAGCAAAGCGTGCCCATTTGTTCCTTCGAAAGCCGTAGATGCCCCTCTCGTACTAATATAGTGGCATTTAAAGCACTTCTGCCAGGAAACTCAGACTGGGCAAAAAATTACTTTGGCAGTAGGGGTGTTTATCACTACAGATATGCAACCGCACTCTGTAGTAGAGAACACAGGATTTAGTTCATTATGATCGTTATGATGTATTATGTCTTATTATATAACTATGTCTTATTTTTGAATTTTTATTCATTTTACATATTTATTTTTTAAATATGCAAATAAGCAACCCTTAGGTTTCGTTATTCGGGTACGTTGATGTCAGATTGTAAGGAGAAGTAGTAAAAACCTCGCTGAACAGATAGTCAACGTCGTAATACGTTTATCTTGGATTGCATTTTTTTGGTTTTATTAAGCTTAAACCTACGTTCTGTAAGGAAAAGTAATAAAGACATCCCAATGTTTGTGGTTGATCATTTGAATACAGACAGTGTTAGCAATTTATGATCATGGGGAAGTCAGGGAGAGAATGGGGTTTCCATCTGGCACCACTAGAGTGCTAAGGAAGTAATTAAATTTACAGTAGCCAGAGAAGACTAAGGCCAGACTGTTACCATTTGCTCTCACAGGAAGTTTCCATCCTGTCCTGCCTACACCCTGGTTCAGGCTCCTCACACTCCAGTAGGTCACACTTTGTATACAAATTCACTCACAACACCTACACACACCACCTGGTTGGGAGTGCTCTTTTGGGGCACAAAGGGCGTAAAGACCTGTCTTTAATTTGTATTTGAGCTGCTTTTCAGTACCAGGTGTATTTCTACACTGCATTACATTATATTATTTTTGCTGCTCAATAAACCACCATTTTGCTGAAGAGAGACTCTGCAAGCGGATTCCTTACACAGATGCACTGCTTTTGTTTACAATTGTTCCTAATTGCATTTGTATTTGCAGTTTTAGTAATAAATGATTTCAAAACATTTACAGTTTTCTATGCCGTAACACCAAATTTAGAATGAGAGGTGGAGGGACAGGACGTATGAACGAGAGGGAGTGTCTTATAAGGATACAGGAGACTCTGAGATTGCCAGTTAAACAGCAGTGTGTTTTTCCCTTCGCTTGCCCGTTTGTCTCTGTGTCTCTGATTTTGTCAGGAAGAGAAGGGGGAAACAAAATGTCAAAAGGAAATATTGGTTACAGCTGTTGATCTAAGGTACGTCAAAGCACGTTTTTACATGACCCAAAGGTCAGGCCTACTTAGTAGGAAGTTAGTGGAAACAAAATGTCAAAATGAAACATCAGTTACAGCTGTTCATTTGAAGTTCGACCAAAAGCTTTTCACATAAGCCAAAGCTCAGCTGACTTACCTGAAATCAGCAGGTCATGCTGTTCCCTTTACCTCCCCCCTACCTCCATAGATATAGTGCTGAGCATCCCTTGAAGCCTGTCCAATGCATCTTTAGCTGGGACCCAAAATGTCTGAGAGTGAAGTACTGCTGGGTGGTAGGCGAAGAAACACAGACACACATACGCACGCACAGTCGTGTAATTATATCTTTTTGGGGACCACTCATTCATTTCTATGGGAAAAATGCTAATGCTAACTATGACAACCTTAACCCCTACCCAGCCCTAACCATAACCATAAGTAACCAAACTAAATACAAGAGTTTTTGCATTTTTAATTTTTTCATTGCAGTCACTGATTTTTATAAAATAGGATTTTCCCATATGGGGACTAGGAAACTGGTCCTCCTAAGGTAAAAAAATGGGTATTCATGACATTGTGGGGACATTTGGTCCCCACAAGGTATTGTATACTTGGACCACACACACACACACACACAGGTTTGTAATTATATCTTGTGGTGTCTATGGAGAAAACTCAAATCCCAACATGACCTTAGCCCTGCTGCTGCTATTAACACTAATGGCACATTTGCGCAAACAAAGGGTTGCAAACGCCGAACTACGTCTTGCTTTGTGGTCAAAGGCGTTTAACGTTCATTGGCGTGGGAAATGGCGGTTCTAGTGCTAAACCACTATCGAAAAGACAACAAAAGCTGCACCAGTTAAAATAGAAGCTCCCCGTCAGGTTTTAAACCGTAACTTTCCGTTTTGGTTACCGGTCCGGGTCCATAAGGGACAGCTTCAGAGTCCGGACCTGGACTGCGGTCCGCCTGTTAGTGACCTCTGGTCTATGGCATAACAAAAGCAGCTTACATTCAACCTATCACACTTCAACAGCCCATCCCTAACTAAAACTGCACAGAGTTATAAGGTAGCAAGACAATCACAGTCTCTACCTGTTGGTTTATAGCAGGTGATTCATATTACAGTTAAAAACAATGAATATTATACAGTTTTTTATTATTTTTTGTCTCTTGAAAGTTAGGTAAGACATACTCAGGTAGATGAACATTCCCATTACAGGATCTTCTGCCCAGTGTCATGTGTGTCATGCTCACAATTGGCAAGTTTTTTTTTGACCCAAATGTTGACCCAGATGATTTTTTTCTCTCCTCAAAATGCACCTGAAAAAGTGTTGTTATATTTGGGGTCTAGACAAAAAAGGGAATAGATGGCGCTAAATATGATATTTTGTTACAAGTATTTTGACTTACTGTAATATAGATTTGCCGTAAGCTTTCTTGTGTGAGCGTGAGAGACTGAAATCACACCAGATGCGCGAGAGTTGGCAACCCTGGAAATGTGTGTATGTAGTGTGTATCCCTGAGTGTCGTGTAAATTGTCGGCTTCCCTGGCTGTGCCACTGCTAGTAAAAACACTAACAGTCAGTAACATTATTTACCCCCCCCCAAAAAAAAAATATATATAGTTGCTTTTTGGAAAGGTTGCTGTTTAATACACTTATTGTAATCCGATTGCCTGTGGTTGCGTTTGAAACTGTGGTTGATGTATGTTTAACCGTTATGGTTGGCATGGTGACCACTGATCATAATAGATATCTGTGGCTGGTTGTGTTCCTTTTAGGGGAAGTTATGCGCGGACAGACAAAATGTCAATTTGATGTGTGTGTTTAACTTTTCTTAGGATTCTTTAATAAGAATACAATGGCAGCATGTTTTCTTTTATGTTCTGGACGTTATCTGCATGGACAAATACCACCTGTACGAAAAACTACCCCAACTTCAAAAAAGCTTTTTTTGTTGCGCGCATTAAAGAAAAGGGGGGGGGGGGGGGTCCGCTACAATACCCGCTCCCCCCTCCCTCCTTGTTTCACAGAGACGCACACACACTACCCGCTCCCCCCTCCCTCTCTGACAAAGAGTCAGAGAGACTGCGGGGATGCAAAACGTTTCTTGGAGGAAACCGTGAGACACACTTCCTCTTCCTCCTCCCATTCTATGTTCAGAACTATACAACAGCAGTATAATGTCCAACAGCGCTCTCAGAATCTCTCAGAAAGTCCTTAGCTGACACATCGCCCACCTTCCAACAGTACCGGACCAACGGCAGCCCCAGCGTACGGTCACACTCGATCAGGTAACCAGCCCGCTCGGCCCCGTCAGCCACGTACTGGGTCACGCTGCACGGCGAGGCATCCTCCTCCTGCTCCAGATGGGCAGCCACATCCAAACAGGCTTTCCGGAAAGCATCAAATGCACTCTCCAGCAATCACACAGACTTACACGGATGCCTCCCCGTCACATATTCCAATGTCAGTACCTCGTCCCAGATCATGTTAATAATCATCGTAGGACAATCACATTCCGGTACCCCCGTCAACAACTTCATGCTCATAGCACGGGCTCCAACACCTTCAGACAAATCCCACTTGTATTCATAAACACCCATACGCGAAGCCATTTTCTTCTTCATATCAGTCTCTTCACTAAAACACCATACCAACCAAATAAAAATCCCGCCTTTTCTTACGCCCCCCACACCACGCAATGGCAGGGAAAAAATTATGTCAGTGGTCGTGATGTCATGTCATATAACTCTGTGACCTTTAGGTCATAAGTCTTTTGAAAGAAGCGGCATGCAATGGCGGGAAAAATTACATCATATTACCGTTATATAACTGTGACCGCTGTGACCTTTAGGTCATAAATCTTTTGAAAGAAGTAGGATTGATATACTCTCTCCCCAGCACCCTGGGTGCTGCAACAGGTGGCTGCCCTTCGCGGCCAGCTTGGTTTCACCTACAGAGAGCATGTTGGGGGAGGTATGAAGAGAATTTCTCCATGGGGATTAATAAAGTATAAATTATTATTTTTCTGTGACAGCCCTTTCCTGAACTCGCTTTACAAAAATGACTGCACCAACACACACTCCTCTTTCAACATCCTGAAGTTTGCAGATGATTCCACCATGACAAGATTGATCCAGGATGGTGACGAGTCTGTATACAAACACGAAGTAGCTCAGCTGACATCTTGCTGTAACAGCAACTACCTTGAGCTTAACAATACAAAGACCATGGAAATGATTATGGAATTCTGGAAATCCTCTCCACCCCTCCCCAGGGTTGTATAGTAACGAAGTAATAATACTTCACTACTGTACTCAGGTATGTTTTGGGAGTATCTATACTTTACTTGAGTTTTTTTTATTTTGTCAACTTTCACTTTTACTTCACTACATTTC
>JAODLD010000001.1:0-14193 GCA_026781065.1 Mormyrops boulengeri | reverse complement strand
ATTTCTCCCAGTAATGTACACCTTCAGGTAAGTGTTACATACTGTATGATTGCATTAGAACAATAGACATTTGGCTTATTCAGGCTTATCTTACAGTTAATGTGTTTCCTTACCCATAATCCCTTTCAGCCTCCCAGGGCGCTTGACCAGCACACTACTGGCCCCGATCTGCGATTGTGGGGCAAAGTGCTCTCGGGCATGACCAAGTTGCACCAGGTAATGTTACTCTTCAAAAAAGCTTCAACACCTGGATATTAGGGTGCAAGATAGTGGTTAATGTCAGGGTGTAGAATTACACATATGAGTAGCACTCAACATCAGCCATGTTTAATTGTTGCACTTTTGCTTGTGGCTATTCAGCTGAGGTAGAAGGTATTGAATGTGACATCATCTGGGGTAAGCTGTCATGAGCTTACAGATGATAAGGGGAAGTAGGTGACGCCTTTGTTGTTGACCCAATTGTAATACTGTGAGTGCATTCCGGACTCAAAGAAGCGATTATCAGGTATCTTTTCACAAATTTTCTATCAAAATTGATCTTTTACTGAAATTCTATGATATTAATCCCTTGAAAAATACTTGAAATGCAGTCCTCTTTCACACATTTTAAAAAGTATCAAGAGAGATGCTAAAATGTCTATTGTGCTCTCCTGTCTTAGGTAATCTTTGAGATCTTTGAGACTGTGTGGTCCATTTCTGTCTTGTTGTGGGCTCATCTCCTGCTGTAGAGTCTATCATGAGTGCTGCATGGAAGCACTCCATACCCTTCTTAATGACAGGTCTAATAAAACTTACAAACTTATTTCTCACATGTATATGGGAAGAGGAGGAAATGACCAACAGTTGTCCTTGAACCCATCCATTCTTTACTTATAATACTTAAAATGTATAATCCTGTCCCCTGCAATGTGTTGGTGAACCATCCTGGGTTATTCCTTGCCTTGTGCCCATTATCTCAGGATAGGTTCTGGACCTCCACGACCCTATACTTGTTCTATATCAGGACAAATGGTATAGAAAATGAATGAATGAATGAATAATCTTGGCTTTCCTCACCTAGATGTTTCAAACTGTTTATTGCCAACTGCTATTAAGTCTGTCTATGATAATCATCTTTTCTACAGTGCCTTACATCTTTACAGAATTTTTAAGTTATTTGGGCCAACTATGCCGAGAAGGGAGGTATATAATAATAATAATAATAATAATAATAAGAAGAAGAAGAAGAAGAAGAATTGATACTTTATTGTTCTCCGTGGGGAAAAAATTCTCTTTTTACGCCTCCCTCAATACATGTGTCTAGCACTTCACCTTAACAACTGAAACATAAAGGAGATGAATTCAAATTGTGACCACAGACCTCTTCTTCATCCCACTCCCCTTATCACCAGTTATCTGCGAGGAACAGTTCCAAAGATCTTCTGCAGGTCCTCTCCCCCCTTTTTCAGGTGGGGGGGGGGGCTTCCTCTGTGAGCCAGCTCATGGATGCAGCATCCAGCCTCTTCTCTTAAACTGGTATGAGGAGAATATATATAAATCTTTCTTTGGCATCAACAGCACAAAGAAGTGAACTGACTACGCCTATGACAAGACAGCCAGTGAGTTTGACAGTAGTAGCTTTATCCGCAATCATGCGGCAAGGATGAGTGGTAAAGCATTACAGCGTCTTCTACAGCCAGCCATAAGGCATTATAGTGTTGATTATAATACTTCATAAACTCCAATAAAGATCTCATCTATAATGCACTATAGATACCTTCATAATGCAGTACAAAGCATCCTTAATTCTTATATCAAGCATTATAACGCATTATAACACATTAAAACTTCATAAAGCATTCATGATGCATAATAAACATGGGCATGGTTATAATGTGTTATGCCTTCTTATAAATATAATTTATACTTATGTTTTTAATAATAATAATAAGAAGAAGAAGAAGAAGAAGAAGAAGAAGAATGAAAATCAGCACCTCGAAATCCGAGACCATGGTCCTCAGCTGGAAAAGGGTGGAGTGCTCTCTCCAGGTCGGGGAGGGAGTCCTTCCCCAAGTGGAGGAGTTTAAGTATCTTGGGGTCTTGTTCACGAGTGAGGGAAGGATGGAGTGGGAGATCAACAGGCGGATCGGTGCGGCGTCAGCAGTGATGCAGGCGCTACATCGGTCTGCCATGGTGAAGAAGGAGCTGAGCCAAAAGGCAAAGCTCTCAATTTACCAGTCAATCTACGTTCTGACCCTCACCTATGGTCCTGAGCTATGGGTAGTGACTGAAAGACCAAGGTCGCAAATACAAGCAGCCGAAATGGGTTTCCTCCGCAGGGTGGCTGAGCTCTCCCTTAGAGATAGGGTGAGGAGCTCGGTCATTCGGGAGGGACTCAGAGTAGAGCCGCTGCTCCTCCGCATTGAGAGGAGCCAGATGAGGTGGCTCGGGCATCTGGTCAGGATGCCTCCTGGACGCCTCCCTGGTGAGGTGTTCCGGGCATGTCCCACTGGGAGGAGGCCCTGGGGAAGACCCAGGACATGCTGGAGGGACTATGTCTCTCGGCTGGCCTGGGAACGCTTCGGGATTCCCCCAGAGGAGCTGGACGAAGTGGCTGGGGAGAGGGATGTCTGATTTTCCCTGCTTAGACTGCTGCCCCCGCGACCCAACCTCAGATAAGCGGTAGATAATGGATGGATGGATTGAATTAGTAAGTGCGCCTGTTATGGTGGAGACACTACATGTAAGATGTCATGTTATCCTTCCAGATATTAATGGTTATAGTCCTCCATTTATTTTTATGTTAGAGAACTATATATATGCATTGATTAAATCTGTGTTTGCTGCATAAGAGCAGCGCATAATGTTTCCAGGATAATTATCAGTACTGATTTTATGTTATTTGGGATGGTGTCACCCGCGATTGTAATCGCTGTGGTAAGTCTGTATTGTGTATTGTGTTGTTTATGTTTGCAGACCACACACACAGACACCTATACCTACCATATATTCCTCTATTCTCTGCATACTACTCTATGCTAGAAGCTACAGTACAATCAAATAAAGAACTTTTTTACTGGAGAAGTACTGGTGACCCGGATCCTGCATGCACTTATCAGAGTTCTAACCGGCCTCCCCACAGTGGTTTGAACATTCCTACCCACCGCATGTGCCCTCCTCCCTTCTCCGTTTCAACATTGCTTTGCCTTCTGCCTAGAAGCAGGATTGGCTTCTAGTTCCTATATTTCGATTAGGAGAAATCATCAGAAAATGTATGGGTGAGCTATGACTTTTTGCACAGGATAGAAGTGGAAAGATCAGGAAATGTCTCTTTATCTTGCACTGTTACCAAAAGGATTTTAGCTTGACCTTTCTCAATTAGAGTGGTTAATGTCACCCTAGTCCCATCATGGTTTCTTCTAAAAAAGTGATCAAGTACTTTTTTCTTTTAGAAGATGCAAGAGAAAGTTCTGGAAGTGTCACCTGTAATGATATGGCGTTATTACATATTGTGTTGTACTGTCAATAGGTTACTGTAAGTTAATGGAAGAAAGTATTAAAGCCGTGTTGTAAGTAATTAAATCAAATAAGGCTGGTGGATTTACATTATCCTTCTACTTTCCCCTTGAGTGATAAGTTGTTGTGGGATTGTAACATTTTAAAGGATCCTAATTTTGTTGGGAGAGGAATAACATTTTCTGTGATGCTGAGAAGGCCGGGTAAGCGGGTGTGTCTGTGTATGTCTGCCAGGCAAACGCCCCGTTTGAGCAGCTGCGGAGATTCCAAGGTTTGGGAAAAGCCTGAGAGGAAGTGGCCCCCGAGCTCGGGCCTTCTTTCAGAACAGCGTGCACATGAACATGGTCCGGGTGTGGCTACTTATCAGATCTAACTCTCTTACCCCTTTGCTCTGTACGTATGCGGTTTGTATGGACAACCAGACCAGTGATGTGTCTGTGTTTAATGATTGACTGTCGTGTATCAGGTGACTTATAGGCTGAAGGGCGGGGCGAGTTTTTCTATACAGATTGCACTTTGAGTCCCATGTCCCCTTTAGGTAACTTGAAGTACTGGCATTCCATCCCGGTTCTACTCCTGCTTTGTGCTTTATGCTGCCTGGAATAGGCTGCTGGTGACCGTCTGACCCAGAATAAGTGGTTCATGGAAGGAAGAATGGATGGACAGACGGACAGACAGATGGATGGATAATTTGTTCTATGGTTTGCAAGCATATCCTCATATATTATCTCCACATTATCCGTTACTATCTGTCAGACTTTATTTAGGATCATGTATTATTTTATTATTACAGCTGTATTGCTTTATTGTTGTAATTGTGAAACTTTCTGTGCCTCTTTCAGGATATCATCATGAAGCCCGTGGTATCGGATTTTATTGATATGAGTGTAGACAGTATCGGGTTTTCCTCGAGACACATGCTTAACTTCCTGTTTACTGGACCACCCACTGATCGTTCGTATGATATGCCGAATTTTGACTGGAGGAACATCTTAAGTCTGACAGATCAAGCCATACACTTACTCAACCAGTACAGAGAGTTAATTCTTTGTTATAAACACTAAGAAATTAAATCTGCAAAGAGTTGTTATTGAAATCTGTAAAATGAAACTAACGAGTAAAGAACCATTTTTATTTCTCAACTCTGCTTTCAGTTCATCCTTATGCATTTTGTTTTGTTCACTTTTAAATAAAGTTAATATTTAGGGGAATATTTTCACTCATTATTCAGAATATTTTTCATTGCTTATAAGTACTTCAAGTAGAACAAATTTGAAACAATTACATGTAATTATAGCGCTGAATGTTTTTAATATTTTCTTCTAGTATATGACTCACATAGCCTCTGATTCACTTACATTTACTCATGATATTCTTAACCAGGAAAAGTGCAAATAAGTACAGTCAAGAGAGCTCTGCGTGGGCGCTGGCTTAATTATTGTGCCATTAAATTGCTTTTCAGAATCCCAAATCTCTGCTTGTTTCAGGGTGAAACAAACTTAAATTTGTTGAAATTTTGTGAAACAAATAAAAAATGTCTATACCCGCAGGGTTCTTTTGAGATGATTAAATGGATGCTGAAAAGAACTCAGTACTTTTTCTTGGGGTTGCATTGCATCGCATTAGGGTATTTTGAGTAGACAGAGCTCTCTGTCACCTGCTCAATTCGTCTTTTTAGCCTCCTGGTTCTGAGGCTGAAGCCCTGAAAATGCATGGGGTGTATAAATGGAAAAACGTTGTTAAGCACGAGTAGGATCTGCTCCTCATTTAGCCTTTGTCCCCGGTCGGGCTAAACAGTACCTCAGTGTGACAGATAAGCCCATCTGATTGAGCCGAATTAGGCACAGCTGTCAGTCTGCACCAGCTCCTCAGTTTACGATTCAGTTAGTATGGATTGTCAGTCTGTGTCCATAGAGATCGTTTTTCCGGGAGTTGCCTCAAAATGTGGATCACATATGCAAATACACGTCTATCGTCACATTCACCCAAGTGACACCAGTTTTTGTTTATATCTATTATATGCTTCACTTTCCGCGTCGTGTGTTTTATCGGATGTTGGAATGACACGTCGGCTTTCAGGCCTGGTCTTGGGCCTTATTGGGCTGTATTGTACAGTATTTTGAATGGGGTTGTTAGATACGCTTTGCCTGTAATAGGGGGCCACTGCTGAGGTGTCAGGGAGCATGAGTCTGAGGTTTGAGGACCGCCACTCTTTGGCAGAAGATCCTTTCTGGATGTGTGGTGTTAGACCCATTCCTCACACATCCCATGTTGGAGAATGTGACCCCCCGACATGCTTTTTTTCCAAGTGCCTGGACCTGGACAAGTTTGTCGGCCTCTCTGATGAAGGTCAGATGACGGTCAAAGCCCTGGACCTGCAGGGGGAGAACAACCTCTGAGCTGGACTTGTCTTCCTGGACATGACCCCTTGGACCTCTGAGCTGCCAGCTCACATCAAGTTTGAGATCCGCATAGACATCGACTCTGTGGAGCGGACCAACGAAATTAAAAACAGGTGTGTCCTTTAAGAACAGCATAAATATAAACGCATAAAGGATGACAAGGTAGCTTTCTTTGTGTTTCTTATTGCTGGAAGATATATAGTCAGTGCTTTTCTCATTGCCCTGCTTCCTGAAGTACAACTGTGTCAAATATTTTAGTCTTTCGACGCATTAGATTCCCATTTCAGATGGATTTATCTTCAAAGCCCCACATTCTCCTCCACCTCCACCATCATTATCCATCATGACATCTTTGAAATAGGAAACCTATAGAATTATCAAGCAGCCTTTGATGGATGCATCTGTGTGTGTCATCCACAGCACTGCTTAAGATAACAAGATACATTTTTGGCTGAAAACTGGTTGAGGAACACATTCATTCATTACATATTTATTGGCAGAGGAAGAACAATCAGTAATTACTTCTTCACAGTAAGCACATCTTGTGTTTTTAAGCATTTTAGTGATGGATTCCAACCTAGATTTTTTATATTTATCGTGTAGTATATCTCTATGTTCTTGTTGGAATATAAATCTGTGATAGAACGAATACGTACTTTTGCACGGATCCTCCTCAGCTCAAGGAGCACATCGAAGTAATGGCCTGTTCCTTTTTCTGATTGTAATGATTGAGGTTCAGGACCCCCATATTTCAGGTCCATCAGCAGTTGCATGCCCTTTTGCCCCCTGTTCAGCTACGGCTGCAGAGATTGGTTCAATCTGTCATTGTTCTCTGGCTATAATTGAGTTTATGATGGTATCGGTTAATGAGTTGAGAGCAGTTCAATACTTGTGCTTCTCTTCGCCTGGCCTTCCTTGTGCTGCTGTGCTGCCAGTTGCTGTGTGAATTTCTTCTGTATTCCATTGACTTCACATGTTTAACTGCACCATTTCTGGAATGGGTCCGCAAGCCGATCCCATCGGCAACCTGCGCTACGTGTGCGGAGGTTTGCCTACCTGCAGGACATGATCAAGCATCATAAAGGTGCAGATGAACACAGATGGGCCCCTGTGGGTGTATCTCCAACAGATGCCCTATCCTTTCTATCTGGATGATCTGTGAGAGGCTGTTAGATTTTTATCCTGCAATAATTGTAGAACAGAGCAATAAACATGCAATGTAACAGTATTAGTCCAAACAATGAATGCTTGCAAAGTGCTATTTGCCTTGCTTTTATATCACTTTGGGCAAAGGCATCTGCTAAATATCCATCCATCCATCTTCTGCAACTTCTTGTCCTATCAGGGGTCTGGAGCCTATTGGCTCAAGGCAGGGATCAACCCAGAATGGGGCACCAACCTATTTCAGGTTACACTCACAAACCTTTCACAGCTATGGGCAAATTGGGAACTATTATTAACCTCAGTATGTGTTATGACTGGGGGGGATGGGACAAGAGTACCCTGAGGAAATCCTAGATGGTAAGGAGAGGTTTTCAGCTTGATCATGTGAAACCTGAATTAACAGCAGTCAACCAATCAACCAAGTGAATAATCACAGACTACAGGCTGCTCATTTAAGTCTGCAATTCTTTGTAGTGATGGCCAAATGAAGCTTCCTTGACCAATTTCTGTATCTTCTGACACCACTAGATGGTGCTCTGTATTCAAAATTAGGCTCTATTCATGCCCCAAAACAAAGCAAGAGTGCCATCTTGTGGGGTCAGAAATTCAGAAAATGGTTCATGAAGCTTCATTTGGCCATCACTAGTTCTTTATGCTGAAGGTAGAAAACAACACCTAGTCAGTTAACGTTGCATTACACCTCCAGCGCTTGTGCTTTGGTTTACCTCTTCTGCACTGCATGTGTTACAGTTTGCATGATGTTTTGAACACAGTCCAAAAACGTCACTAGGCAAACTGACCATAGTACATTATTATTAGTAATGGCCAAATGAAGCTTCATTAACCATTTGCTGTATTTTCTTACCCCACTAGATGGTGCTCTCTGTTCAAAAATGAGCAAAAAAAAAAACAGCAAATAGTTCACGAGGCTTCGTTTGGCCATCACTAGTGATTATGTGTGAGTACCTCATAATTGACTAGGCTCACAGCAATCATATATTGGATAAGCAGTTATGGAAGATAGATGGATAGATGGATGACCACAAATCCTTAGTTTGCTGTATTCTGTTTCTCAATATGCCATGAATTATTACATTCATTATTTCAGGACACTCTAATTGATATGCTGTAGCATTATCTAGTGTTATGAAATTAATTATTTGAAAGGTCCCCTTAAGTGCAGCAATACTTAGAGATACATGAGTTGAGTTGTTGATACATGAGCCATTGTGGTGCCAAACAACACAACAAGAAGTGAAATATGCTCCCCTGACCCCCTATAGAGGACATGGAAATCATCAGCGTCCTTGTTCGGTACCACATTCCTGAAACCAGGTTAATTAAGAATAGGGGCTTGGGGCTGACCTTTCTGCTCCCGGAAAGTACTTCAAGAGCCAGGCTTATGTGGGCCTCTTCCGGGAGCTAGAGCTGATGCTTTCAAACTTAGGCCTGACCAGCTTTGGAGTCTCTGACACCTCACTGGAGGACAAGACACCTGTGATGTTGTGACCTTTGACTAAAATGGTGGTTTAGGACATATTTGTTGGTTTAGTGCCCAAAAAAGTCTCTTCTGGGCCACCTAGGGCAGTGAAATCAACATATAAAGCCTCCTTGGTACATATCATTTAAAAATATCAAGGCTCTACCTTATTTCATTGTGTATGTATTCTAATGTGCAGTGAGGGTTTCAAATAAATGGAAATGCATATATAAAGCATTTCTCTTGTCTAGATTAAATTAGGATATATTATTTATTGGATTTTTTTGTGTTTTGGTAATTTGAAAATGTCCCTTTCAGATATTTCTGAAAGTCACTGCTAATGGAGAAGCTGAAAGTGGTTCTGGTAATTAATCTCATCCATTTGAGTTTTACCTAGTAAGCCTGTCACTTTACACTTTAAAACTGAAGAGGTGCATATTCTATAAACTGTGCTTGCACTCTCCTCATATTTTACGGTTGTACTGTATTTGTCTTGATTCTCCTTCCAAAAGTCAACAAACCAGAAGACTTGGGGCAGGGCCTGTTGGACAGTAGTGCTGGGAAAGGCTTGAGGAAAGTCAAAGGGCTGAACTTGATCCTGAAGCAGCTCTCTGCCTTGTTGGCCAAGAGATTCCATCGGGCCACATGGAACCAAAAGTAGTGCAGGTTCTCAACCTATTTTGGCACCCAGTGTTATGTTTGTGGGTCACTCCTCTTACGTGAGCCATCCCACACAGCAAGACAATTCTGAACCGGATCCGGGCCAAATGTTGTTCAGAAATTGCTGCAGATCCATAAACCGGATCTGGCCCAATGTCTTTTTCCACTGCTGACCACTTTCTGGATTTGAAACAGATAAGGGCCATACATGGGCCAAATTTTCGGTGAATGTTGCCAAATCTGGCCCATATTTGCACTAGTCAAAAGTTAAATTCAGAGCTGCCACAAATAGAGGCAGTGAGTGACTTGGTGGAGTCTGTGCCTGGGAGCAGAAGATTGCTGGTTCAAGCCCTGGCATCAGCAGAAGGCACTGCACATTAGCTGACCCTGCACTATGATTTACCCTGCCCCCAAGCTATGGAGAGTAAGATGGGGTCAGTGAAGACTTTCAACGTACCTGTATTTGTGCAAATATGTTTGTTTGTTAAATGTGGCTCAGACTCATTTTATCCAGACTGACTGCCAACCAAGTCCAGGATCCTACCTTAAACAGGATCTAGCTCTCCTAAATCCATGTTGGCTATCCCTCAGAATGCTATTTAAATCCAGGTAATCTACCATTTCACTTGGATTATAGCTTCCATTACTTTTCCAGTTATGCAAGTTAAACTGATTAGCCTATAGTTTGCTAGATTACTTCTATCCCCTTTTTTCAATATGGGCGTTATATTAGCAATTGCTATGGCCAAAGGCGATCACAATTCCTTTTTGGCGAGGACTGTCAGTAGTAATGAAAAAATCAATCAAAAATGCAATCATACATTTACCTGCATTTACTGCACCAGCTATAAGGCTGCTTTCAAATCTGTGGTCTGTTTATGATACAAATTTGTAAGATAAATTTTCACAGTCAATTTTAGTTAAGATGCTCACGTTATTCAATATGATAAATATTATTTAATGTTAACAGACAAGTAGAAGCCTAACACACATACCATTTGAAGAATAAACATCTGAAAAGTCACACTGAGGGGCAGTTGTGCTTTGAGTAGATGGTTTATTTGAGAACCGACAATGAAAGGATGATATAAATTTCAGTTGAAGTTACATAATGAATTTTACTGTACAGCTCACTAGCCAGATAGCTGCCTTGCGTTAAGGTCATTTGTAATTAGATTTAAGTAAAAAGGAGTAGTTTTTTACTTAGTAATGTAGATGCTGTTGGTAGTTTTAGTTGTTACACAACTTATTGCCTTTTACCTTTAGAAATATACTAGAGCATACATGTTCACAGTCAAAATACAGATTGGGAAAATTTATGTATAAGCTTGTAAAACAGGAAGTAATGACTTTCGGGGGGTTGAATACTTTGTGGGAGGCAGTGTAGTTTATGTGGAATTATACGAAAAGTGATTTCTGTTACAACTCGGAGGCTTAGGGAGGCTTGGTGGGTTTTGAGAGGGATTTTGAGGAGATGATTTTTTTTCCTCTGTTTTGGTGGCACCACACGATCACCTATTAATTCATGAAGATCCAGTATATATATTGAGAGTATTTGACATGATTTCTTCACATTAACAGTGGAGCAATATAGGACATAGCAGTCACACGTGTTTACTTTCACTATCTGTCCTGTATCTGATGACACAGTAGTGCTTGGCCTCATCTCCAACAATGATGAGTCGGCCTACTTGAAGTAAGTGGAGAACCTGGAAAGGTGATGCCAGCATAACAGGTCAAGACAAAACACACTTGTTCAGTCTGGCCTATGGGGACTCTAGTTCTAGCTTTAGCTAATTGTTTACCCCCAGTTTGATCTGTAGTGTGAGGTGTAGAGCTGGGTGGGGGTCGGTGCCACTGGCTTTGGATAAACTGAACTGTCAGTGCTGTCACTCTAGCTTCACAATCCCTTGTGGAATTGGAGTGCTGACATTTCAGGGACTCCCCTTGCCTGTATTCCCACCTGCCTCTCCCTCCTACTTATGCTACCATAGCCATATCTGCCGGACATTGCACTGACATATTGCACTCGTCTAACTGTTAGCACTGCCTATAGTCTCCCCTACTTTGACTAATTGCATTTTTTATTCCCCTCCCCTCCCCACCCCTCCTGAGGTATGCCGCCTGGAGACTCCAAATTTATCAAGATATCCTGCACACCCTTCTACATGAGACATCTCCACTACGCATGACGTCCTTCTGTCCAGCTCGCTCATCTGCCTGTGTCGTCCTCCATGTATGCCCGGCTGCCTCACTACTAGTTGTCCGGTGATCTGAAGGAGCACCAACACCGGCTTGTCATCGCCTCCCTGCTCCCCGGTTGTGACTCATATTTTATGACTTAGACTATGTGACTTTCCACTTAGCCATCTCTCTGATTTGACCTTCCCTGCCAGCCCCAGGAGAATGGGCTCCCCCTTTGAGTCTGATCCCTCCCAAGGTTTCTTCCTTCTAGGGACTTTTTCCTTGCTACTGTCGCCTCTGGCTTGCTCTCTGGATGGCTTTGGGCGGGGATGCTGTAAAGCGCTTTGAGACAATGTCATGTTGTGAAAATGCGCTATACAAAAATAAATTTGTTTGTTTGTTTGTAAGCAAACCTCTGAGTGGAAATATTGTTTGAATGTATGACATCTATGGAGTTCCTGCTTGAAGGGAGCGAGGCATCATGGGTAAAACAGTCATTCTGTGACTGTTTGTTCTTGTTATACACAAGAAATGGTGTATAACAAAGTATGATAGTCCATAATGTATAGGTATAGGATCTGGCTTTACTACCCATACTGAGCATTATGTCAACCTGCCTCCTGTTGGTGAAAATATAGGTACTGCAGCTTGAGCAATGGAGTCCATAAGATTTATCTTTTACTATGGATATTATTTTTCAATTATAGGATCCGTAGTACCTAGATATAAGATGTGGCTTGAAAGATGAGATTGATGTGGTCCATAATGCCTAAGGCTAAAAACTTAGCTACATTAATCAAAGATAATACAGAAAAAGATTAAAAACAAAAAAATAAATGCCCAAATACATCAAGCCATGCCTACAGACATACATACCTAATGTACACACGTAAAAAAGATGATATACTTCAAAAACTTGATCAAAAAACACTCTTGCTCATGTAAAATTAGCTGTTAGCTTAGCCTAGCTTCAGTTATTGAAAACCTTATTTTTTATTAAACTATCCCTAATATATACGTATAAGATACTACGACTTTGGGAATCCGCAATATATTTTAAATCGAAATTCAGTCTGCCACCTTGTGGAAAAGTACAAGAACTACGTAATAGAGAGTTTGTGAAAAATGGCATTTACAGTGCACGTAATGGAGATGAATTTAATGTTCCACCATTTACCAGTGGTGCAGCTGGTAGCCTAATGGTTAGGGAAGCGTAAAGGTAACAGTCATGCAATCGAACATGTTTTTAAACATTCACAAAAAATTAATGTTTTATCTTTCTTTGGCAGGGATTGTAGCCAGAATGGCCTGTAGTAAGCAGCTGTGCCCCTTCTGCCGGGTGTCCTACATGAACTTATGTGCACAAAATGATGGACCCCAAGGAGCGAAAGCTCCTCAATGCCATTACATCCTCATAGTATTCTGGGTCAGCAGACTGCCCAGTATGTCACGTCTGATTCGGGTGGATCGACACTTCAAAACTTGCCACAGAATCGAAGGGTAGGAGCTCAAGAAGCTGGTATTAAATTAAGTTCAATTCAATTCAATTCAATTCAATTTAGTAGCATCTGTATGGTGTACCTTCACAACATTGCATTGTCTCAAAGCAGTTCACATTACCTGTGCATTTAACCCAGGTGAAGTCAGCAAAGCGAGCTGCAGCCAAGGCAGCTCTGGAACAGCATAAAAGGGCTTCCCAGGAGAAGAGTGACGAGGTGGCAGCCCTGAAGAGATGGGTGGAGGAGCTGGAGAGGCTCCTGCAGCAGCCACCAGTTCAGGCTGACGAGAACACCGCTGCATTACTGGCAGCCAAACAGGTCCATGCCGTACAGCTGTTTTTACAGGTAAGAGGAATGGTAGTTTTAATATAATGACATGCAGCACAATGCCTCGCTGTCATCTTGATTGTCTTGTCTTTCTCAGAGGAAGTCCTGCCACAGCATAAGACCACCTTATTCCGCATTGGGACATCCTCCAAAGTCATCCAAAACTACAAGCAGGAGCTGGAAAATATAAAAAGTACTGTATATCGCTGACCCCTCCCGAATGAATAATTGGGTGGAGCATCTCAGCTCAAAATTTAAAGTCACACCCATTAAAAACCACCTACTGGCCATTACTAAATTTACCCAGTTCTTGGTTGATAACAGTCAGCCCTGTGTCCGACTAAGCTAGAAACATCTCATCGGCATCACCCAGCACATCAAATGCCAGGTGCAGCTGGTTACTAAAAAAATAGTCGGACACAGGCAGACTGTTAAGGACAAGAAGACCCAGAGGATGCCCCAACAAGGAGACCTAGCAGCTCTGCTCACGGAGCTGCGTGGCAAGATCCCCGACTGCCTAGGTAAGTCCATACCCGTCAAAACTACACAATTCAGTTCAATTTGTTTTTGCATAGCCCCTTTCACAACATAGTCGTCCCAAAGCGCTTTACATGGATGTGAACTCACGGAACTCATGTTTGTGTCACACATAGTCTGATGTTCCCCACCGTGATGAGGGAAATTATTAGCCAACCTTTAACTTCACTATTCTAGAAATCGTTATCTGCAGGTGTAGTACCTTCTGATTGGAAGCATGCTAATATAACGCCTATATTCAAAAAATGGATAGAAGTAATCCAGCAAACTATAGGCCAATCACTTTAATTTACGTAACTGGAAAAGTAATGTAAGCTATAATCCAAGTGAAAATGGTAGATTACCTGGATTTAAATAACATTCTGAGGGTTTAACTAATTTACTTGAGTTCTTTGAGGAAGCTACAAGAGAAATTGATCACAAAAAGGCCTGTGTATTTTACTAA